>LPNX010552378.1:1075279-1430555 GCA_001517045.1 Pseudotsuga menziesii
TTTTGGCCTGCCTCGGTTCCCTTGGAGCTTGTGCATAGTGACTTGTGTGGCCCTCTTCCATCTGCTTCCTTTTCTGGTTTCAAATATTTCCTAACTTTCATTGATGACTACTCCAGACGCACTTGGGTATGCTTCCTAAAACTTAAGAGTGAAGTATTTAACATGTTCTTGGCCTACAAGGCCCTTGTTGAAAAACAATATGGTCATCAAATTATTAAGTTAAGATCTGACAATGCAGGAGAATATGTTAACAACAAGTTCACTACTTTTTGCACTGAACAAGGAATCCAACAACAACACATTGTTCCATATACACCACAACAAAATGGTGTAGCTGAATGGAAGAACCACACTTTAAAAGAAATGGCTAATTGTATGATCCCATCTAAGGGACTAAGTATTCAATATTGGGCTGAGGCCATAAATTGTGCAAATTACATAGTTAATCGCACACCCACTAAAGTTTTACAAGGTATAACACCGGAAGAAGCATAGAGTAAAATTAAACCAGATGTAAGTCACTTTCGTGTGTTTGGTTGTGAAGCATGGGCTCACATTCCGGATGAAAAATGGAAAGCATTGCAGCCTAAAAGTGAAAAGTGCATATTTGTTGGATATTCTGAAGATGTAAAAGTTTATAGACTTCTTCAGCCCCATTCACATGATATAATCATTAGAAGAGATGTTAAATTTGATGAAAATCTCTTGGCCTGCGAGCCTGATTCAACGATTGTGCCTTCTTCTTCTTCTTCCAACTTCCTTGACAGGTTTCCAACTCCAGTTTCTGATGATGACAGTGAGGATGAAAATCCACCTCCACCTGCTCATGTTCCTCAAATTGCACTAGCACCAATACTTTCTCGATGGGTCCATTCAACATGTGAAGCAGCTGGTGATCTTACAGGTGATCCTAGAGATCAACGTCGAACACGTTCTCAGTTTCAGCGAGCCTCTTCTCTTTTGGCTCAAGTTTCTGAGAATCATGATCCAGAAACTTTTGCAGAAGCTTCAGGAAATCCATATTGGGATGCAGCTATGGATGAAGAATATCGTTCCTTAATGGCGAACGATACTTGGGATCTTGTTCCTCTTCCAAAAGGAAGAAAACTTGTCAGATGTAAATGGGTCTACAGAACTAAGTATGCATCAGATGGAAGTGTTGAAAGACTTAAGGCAAGGTTAGTTGCCAAAGGTTTTTCCCAAGTTGAAGGGATTGACTACAATGAAACCTTTGCCCCTGTAGCAAAAATGAACTCCATCCGCCTTGTTCTTTCCCTTGTAGCCTTACATAATTGGGAATTCCATCAAATGGATGTCAAGTCTGCCTTCTTACATGGTGATTTACATGAGGAAATTTACATGGAACAACCTCCTGGATCTATTCAGAATAACTCTAGCCTTGTTTGTCTCCTTAAGCAATCCTTATATGGCCTTAAGAAATCCTTATATGTTATGCCAAAATGGATAGCTTTCTCCTTGACACTGGTTTTTCTAGATGCCATTTTGACCCCAATTTCTATACCAAGAAAGTAGGAAACTATCTCATCATACTTGCTCTTTATGTTGATGATCTTATCCTTACTGGTAGTGACCCTAACCTTATAACCCTTGTGAAATCCAGTCTTAAGCAAAATTTTGAAATGTCAAACTTAGGACATTTGCATTATTTTCTTGGTCTCCAAGTCTTGCAAACCAAAGAAGGAATCTTTCTTTCCCAGTATAAGTATGCTTGTGACCTTCTTCGTCGCTTCCACATGGAAGATTGTAAACCAACCCCTTCTCCCTTCTAGTTTGGAGTCAAAATTTCTGCCACTTGTACTTCCCCTAAAGTAGATGCCACCTTGTATCGTCAGCTTGTTGGTAGTCTTTTATACTTGACTCATTCTCGTCCTAACCTTTCCTTTGTCGTTGGTCGTGTTGCCCGTTATATGCAAACTCCTCATGAAAGTCACTGGAAAGCAGCATAAAGAATACTTCGATATATTCGAGGTACAATTCAGTTTGGGATTCATTACAGTACAGGGGGGAAACCTTTGTTGGTTGGTTTCACTGATTCAGATTGGGCCGGCGATCCTGATGATCGAAAGTCTACTGCAGGTTATGTTTTCAGTCTGGGATCTGGACCTGTCACTTGGGCTTGTAAGAATCAACAAGCTCTTGCTCTTTCTTCAGCAGAAGCAGAATATCGCGCCACAGTTAATGCCAGTCAGGAAGCTTTATGGCTTCGATAGATCCTTTCAGAGTTTGGATTCGAGCAGTAGCAGCCTACTCCACTTTGGTGCGAAAATCAAAGTGCCATCAAGCTTGCCAAAGATCTAGTTCTACATCAGCACAGAAAACACATTGAGCTACTCATGCACTTCATCAGAAATCTTGTTCATGATCATGTTATTGAAGTGCTCTATTGCCCTACAGATGATCAAGTTGCAGACATCTTCAGCAAGTCTCTTACAGAAGTGAAGTTTTCTAAACTTCGGTCTATGTTAGGAGTTCAGGAATGTGTCCTTAATGGGGGGATAGGCTCTAATGCCTCCTTCCTTCTCCTAATAGTGTCACTTTTGTAAATCCTTCAATCCTATCCCAAGTTGTTCTTAAGGGGGGATGTTAGGATATTTAGACACTTAGGAGTTAGTTAAGATCAACTTGTGTAATATATCCGTTAGGTAAACGTGTGTTTCTTTAGTATGCATTTGTAAATATTCTAATCCGACGGTCACGATATGTTCTAGACATAGAGTGATCCGACGGTTCAAATTCTCTTAGATCATACCTACCATTGATCCATGGCTTAACACCCGATTGGTCTATGATCTCTATTTAAAGAGCATAGAGGGTCCTTGGCTAGTTGATCGATTATGAGAAGCTCATGTAAATTTTTTTCTTTTGCATAATAAATTTCTCCAAGTAGCTATTTGGCTGGGGCCGTGGACTGTTTCCCTCTCGAGGGTTTTAACCATGTGACAAACATCGGTGTGTTGATCTGTGATTTGTTTGTGTAAAGCGGTATCTGAAGGTGTTCGGACTTTTGGGAGTACCCTGTGTACTCGAACAAAAACACGATTTGCAAAAGAGATATTAATTTGATTGCTTGTGAAATAAATAACCCAACCACATACAATTCACTTAAGCAAAGATGATTGTAAAAATGTAGACCAGTGTCAGGTAGGTAAAAGTTGTCGTAAAATAAATCTTTTGCAAAGGTCTCTTGGTCAGTTTTAATTATTAAGATGAGTTAATTAGATTCAGTTTATTGATATTGAGATTTTGAAAGATGAAAGTGCAATGATACTAAAAAATAAACTACTCTAAGGTTTGACCCAACTCCAATTTATCCCTCAAAGTGAGTATAGAGAAATTATACCAAGGGTCCAATTAGGCGAGGCATAACCTGCATGGATTAGCCATTTGACTCTATAGTAAAATCAATATAACCTTTCACTTATCCGAATAAATCTCCACTGGATTGCCCTATTAATATAGTCACTTAGATCCTTTTCTGATTGTTCCAGATAATTAAGCAAATCCCGCAGTGGACAAGAGCATACTATTGGCCTCTTTCCTTACTTATGCGACCCAGATTCAACAACAACACAAAACCAAAAAAACACCCAAAGACATCGGCCCGACAGAGCAAGCTCAGTCGGCAACACCCGCAAGGAAGACGCAGTTTCACCCGAGATATCTTAATGTGTAACTGCCATAACCGTGTTTCCATAGTTGGCGAGGGATAACAGTCCCTTGGTGCGCGACCAAAGCGCTCAACAAATATCGGTGGATGAACTCTTTTACTATGCAACAGAGGCGCAACCGTGCGACACAACCTTGTCCTTAAACAACTTAACAAATGGTGCAAAAGTGCGATACAACTGATTCCTTAATAGTAAATGACTATGATGCGATTTATATTACGACTTAATAGTGTTAAACATGAACTAATACATTCATTCATTCACTGCTTATCAGTGTTGCGACGTTCATTCAACCAATGACCATAAATAATGTGAGTTAATCAAACATTCAACATTAACAGTTAAACATTCACCACAACATTCAATCATTCATTAACACAGGAAATAACATGGAAACCCATCTAGGAAAAACCACCAAGGTGCTCTTCATCTGGCATGAGAAATATAGGTAGCTCCTTGCAGTCTGCAACTTACAGACTGTTCTTAAGATATGTCTTTTAGCTCAACTCTTCTTTCTCTCATGCTCTCTAGTTTATTCTTCTATCTACTCCTACCGATCTGCACACAGCCTGGATCGACTCTTCTACTCTACTATCTGCGCACTCAGCTGCAGATCAACTCCCATAGAACGATCTGCACACTTAGCTGTAGACCCGCGGCTCAATAGCATTCTACTAGTAGACTTCTCTCTAAGTCTACAATCAACTACTACAATCCTTCTGAAGATAACTGAAAAGCTAACTTGAAACTATTTCTTGAAGCTAAACCTTATATAGAGCGGATTCCTCCTATTTATAGTGTTTACAATACCGAGTAGGGTTGACTGAGTACAACTCAATTATTACAGACTTAATTAGCTACAAAATATCTTCTGTTACATTGATGATGACTCATACCTAGCCGCAAAATTCCTATATTACAGTAAACATAGCCATAACTAGCCACAAAATTGTCCTTTAGTCTTCCAATGACTCGTCCTTCTTCAGTCTTCCTTGACTTGCACCTGTTTAGCCTTAACTCTTCTACCTACCTCTTCCACCGACTCAGATCTGCCTTTCCTCGTCGCAACTTTTTTTGCTCTACGCTTCCGTTACATTCTTTACCTGCTTTTCTCCCATCGTGCGCCCAACTTTTCTATTACGCTTGCGCTTCGAGTTCTTCCTTATGCACATCTCCTGGCCCAACAAGCCCCCAACACTCACATGTGGCTCGTCCCAAGCCACTAAACAAAATTTGATATTTCTGCAAAATTCAAGTTTCTACAAAACTCATGTCTCTAGCGTAGGCTGCGCCACAGGACCAACCTTGTCCTGAAACTCCTTCAAAATTTGTTTCACCCGAGCAACTTCTTCCGTTACTTCCTCCACTTGCTTGGCCAAATGTTCCACACGGTCAAAAGTAATATGTTTCGACGGTCCCTCTTCCATTGACTGATTCTGACTTGATGATAGCCAGAGAATTCGTCGGTGAATGAATACATCTCTTGCCCTCTGACGCTTTCAAGTACTTCATCTGTAAATGGTGTTGGGAATGGATCGTGCAGGCATGCGTCGTTCAACTTCCTTAGGTCGACACAGATCCTGACCTCACATGTTGTCTTCTTATCCTGGATCACTATAGGGCCGATCCATTCTAATTCCTCAACAGGTTCAATGACTCCCGCATCGAGCATGCGATTCAATTCGATTTTTACCTTCTATTTGTACCTTGGATTCAACCTATAAGGTCGTTGCTTAAATGGTTTAGCATCTAGTTTCATGGGTATTTTCATCTCCCCTAGGTCATCGACTATTCCCTTCATCTCTGAGAAATTGGTAGGGAATAGGTCCTAAAACTCATGCAATATGTCTGTGATCTTCGATACCGTCTCATCGTCCCAATAATCTCCTCTATTAGCGAATTTCGGGTTCTCCGGTGAGCCAATGTTGACTTTCTTGATTTTAGCATGTTGAGGAACAGGTCACTGGAAATACCACTTCCTTCAACTTCGCGCGTACCCTCTGACTTCTGTATGTTTATGTTAGTCGGGTCATCATCTAGTTCTCTAGCCAGGTTGTAACAAGCCATCCATTGTTGGATAGTCATGGTGCACTGGTGGGAACTTTCCACTTCGACAGGGATTTCTGCAAATGTTTTCTCCTTGATTGTCTAAAGTACAACATCAACTATAGGTTGCTCGTTAGAAAATTCAAATGTGTGCGTGAACTGCTTAGCCAGCCCTTCCCAATCCCGAGTTCCTTGTCGCAATTCCATGGATGTATACCAGCTTCTGGGTGTCATTTTCAATGTATGAATGAAATGATGGGCCAATTCCTGTCGCGGGTATTCTGCAAATGCAATGTGACACTGATTAATGTGCTTGATAGGGTTTGACAACACTATGTATTTATGACTCACGACATTGACTTCTTCGCCGAATCTAACGTCCAACAATCTTCTGCACTGTGGCCATTTTGATATGGATTGCTTATGTGTACCCCACCATCTGGTGAGCGTAGCCTTCAATACTTAGTTCAACACAGAGAAGCGTTGTGGTTCTGTTACTGGTCCTTCAAACTCACTGAGGAAGGTCGCAAGGTTAGGAAAGCCCTCATATGTGGGTAGCTCCCTTGACTAATTCTGCAGCCGTCGCACCGATCGGGTAACTCTGGCGCATCGCCTCATAGTGACTTCATGCAATCTATTTTTCCAGTTCTCTAAGGCCTCTCCTGAGTCGGATGTGCAGGAACTAGCACTCTTCCAGCTCAGGTTCCCATCCGCTGTCGTGTTGATGTAATCTTCTTGTAAGGCAATGACATTGTAAATCTGGTCAAGATAATTACCCTGCCCCTCGCTGTAGACAAGCTCAACGTATATTTTTCCCTCTAATGGATCAATGGGCGACACTACCCTCATCTCATCATCCTCGAATGATATAATCCCTTTCTTAAAATTTATAATGGTATGATTATCTATGGCCTAATCTATCCCCAGATGCGTGGGATATGGGTTTGTGTCATCGACAATGTTAATGACTTCAAATTCTGCAAAAATGCGCACCCCCTCAATGTCGATAGGGACTTGATTCAACTACCAATTGGTAGGACCTTCTCCTTATTTGCAAGTTGCAACTAGACAAGGGACCAGTGCAAGCGCAACTTGCCCATGCTTTCCCAGGTCTGTCGTGTCAGAATATTGAAGTCTAATCCCAGATCTAAAATAATGTAATCCATGTCATAATCCCCTATCTACGCAATCAGTCTTAACTCGCGCCCCGTTTTGAATGCCTTCTTGACATGGTTAACCTTTCTTCTAGGTTGCAACTCTTCTGGGGTGTGTTCTATAAGTGCTTGTAGTTCTGCGATATCATCTTTATATTGAATTAATGCTAAGCAACTTGACATAAACGACTTGAGCTTACTAACATTTTTTGGGATCTGATTTTGGAATAGTTGTTGGAAGCATTCAGGCATCTCCCTGACTTCATCTGATGTCCACGGTTGTTCTTTATCCACAAACTTTGGTCACACGTCCAAACAGACTTGCTTCTGCTTTTGAATGTCGAATGGAACTTTCTTCTGTGATGCGGGTCACACCTATGGCTGTGGTTGCAGTTTTTCTTGTGGTATATCCTGGTCAGCTTCGGTCTACAACACCTCCTCATGTTACGACAGTAATGCTTGGCTCTCTCGGCTAAACAACAATCATCTGAACATTTAAGTTAGGATTTGGATTCGGATTTGGATTCTGCACAAGGTTACGACCTGCTATGGTCCGAGCTTTCCACTTTGCAATCAACTGAGGACATTGCTCCACATTATGGTATCACGCTTTACAATATGAGCATGTCATTGCAGGCCCTTGGCAATCTCTAGCATAATAGCCTAGTTGTCCATAGTTATAGCATGTAACTTGACCTCTTCCTCTGCCAAATCCTCCTCCTCCTCTTCCTCTGAAGTTTCCACCACCCCTTCCCTAAAGGTGTGGTTATTGTGGTGGGTATTAATTCTGCTGGTATTGTGGCTGATATTGGTTCTGTGGCGCATAACGATTTTGGGTCGCATACTGATTCTGATACTGGTTTGGTGGGAAAGGCACAAGTTGGTAGTGCACTTGCGCCTGTTTATCCTAAACCTGCCCGTCATTATTCATCAAGTAGGTGTCTGCTATATTCTCCTTCAATAGTTGGTATGCTCTGCAATCCTTCTCTTCATGCCCCACTGACTTACAAAATTTACAAAAAAGGCTTGCTGAGTGTTGTTTAAGAATAAACACCTTATAACCGAAGGTCTGGGGTTACCAACGTACTCTTAAAACTTGCAGGCAATCAGCTTTAAAGTACAGAAAGGAAACAAGAAGATAAGATGGACTCACCTAATTCATGACGGTTGATCCAAGCTTTGTCTTCTCTTGCTCTGCTTCTCCTCCAAAGCTTTCAGAGATGTTTCTCCTTCACCCATAAAGAGCAAATCCTCCAAGTGCAAGCTTATAAATGTATATAGGATAGGTTAGATAAACAGTATATAGAGTGCTTAATCGTAAATATTCATCAAACCATGATACATGAAATACATTCAAGACACATTTGGAATAAGGATTCTCTTTATTAATAACAGTGAATGAGTTAAGGTTACAACCCAACGCTTGAAACAAGGACTCCTCTACAACTAAAGGATTTCGAGTTATGCTGCCCCAAAGACTTTTGAATAGATACCACCAGCATAACTTTGCTCTCCAAGTATGATTCCTTAATGCCCTCCCCAAGGACTTTATTTATACTTAGTGAAATAAGGCAGTTTCGAGGGGTGAGGAGGTTGAGACAGTTAAGATAGTTATGGTTTAGGCCTTAACAAATCTCAAATAATCGTGATTTATTATGTTTAATGTCAAGGGAAGGCGTACGCGAGTATTGATACTGGCAATCCACGTATGACACACGAGTTGCTATAATGGAAACCGGTGTACAGATCTGTACGTGGGTTGCAATGACAAATACTCACGTACAGTACGCGACAGGTTATAGGAAAAGTCATGTATGTACGCAGGTTGCTTATAGGCAAAGTCGCGTACAACAATTGACATATTAAAAGGTAAAAATGGCAAGCTGGATGGATAGTGAATGTATTTCATAACATGCCCATCTATAGTGTTTTAGGCAACCTTCAATCCATAAATGTCCTTTTGTGCGCAAACATAGGAAATGTCGGCACTCGAACGGAGAAGTGCCATTTGGGTTGATAACAGATGCCCCCTAATGTGTGAGGTTAGAGGGAAGCGATGGCTGAAATAAATTATAATATTTATCTTTGGAGACTCAGAAATTCAATGGAGCAGAGGTAGTGCCTGAAACAAATACATAATAATGTCATATACAAAGTCATATCTGAGGATGCTATGTTCAATATACTGGAACACTAGCTCCTTTACAATATTTGAGTACATCATATGATACAGGTACAAGACCACGTATATTACAAAGGTGGATTGAAGCCATAATATACAATGATGATGAGTCTTCAAATATCTGGAAGCTCTGTACATAAATGGAACATAATCTTGCGCAACTTAGTCCATAGGTGAGGAACTAAGGTCTTCATAATCAATCCCAAAGAACCAGTACAATCCAAGCCATGTGAATAAATGTAGGCAGAAGTTGAACATGGAATGGATTCAATAGTTTGTCATTCAATAGGTGATAATCGACAACTGAAGAAAAGGAATTCACCAATGATGGAAGTGAATCCTGAGGTACTATCGTCAAAACTCTAGGTCTTCGTCATTAGGAAGTACTGAAGTGGAACCATACTGTGATAAGGAAGGCAATAGATCCTCCAACGGATCACAAGAGTGACTAGGAACTGGGAAAAGGAAGGGAGACACAAGAGATAACAGATATAACAATGATGGGATCAGGATAGAAATTAGACATTGAGTGAAGTCCTTGAACAATGAGCACAACACAAAGATGATCCGAGGCAGCTTTTAGCTTTATAGATAAAACGACTAGACTTATCTGTCATGTAAGAGACATGATCATATTCCCCAGGTATAATGGGAAAGAGGAGGAGTAATAAACTCGAAGTATTAGTTGAACTGAAAGTGAACACTGAGACATGGGTATCAAAAAAAATAGAGAGTGCTATGTTCAAGGATGACATGCTGCCACTTACTAAAAACAAGAGAAAACTTCTTCCTTACCTTCCCTGTTAAATTTTAATGAGTCCAGGAAAGTCAACTCGGATCTCTCTTCATTTTTTAATAAGCTTGAAGAGAAGAAAAAATAATGCTTGATAGTGTCACTGATTCATGGATTTAATGAGCCTGAACTAGTACATGCTTAGCTGGTGTTTTCACATTTAGAGAGACTGAAAACTCCAAAGAAGACTCCAGGGGGGTCCTTTTTCATCCAATTTAGTCTCCTGAGGCCGAAAAAGTATAAAACATACCACATAAGAAATCTCTTAACTTCCGTAGAAGAAAAGGTGAACCTTTTTTGTACTTAGTCAGGGAGGTCCGAAAAAGGTTAAATTACCACCTACCCAACGCTCCTTCCAAAACAACATAAATAGCTTGAGTTTTACGAGTGTGAAGGAAAGCAAGATCACTCGGAAAGATCCATTTGAGTACGAGAAATTGGGATTACAACAATAAAATTATTGCTTTGTTCTTTAGTGTTTAACGAGCATGAAAAAGACACAAAGTACACTCAGAATATTTTTCATGTTTAGGTCCAGAGCACGAAAAAGAGAAAACTAAGCTCATACCGGGAGTTCCTTTTCCATAAATTTAGTCCCTCAGGTCCAAAAAAGTGATAAACCTATGCCTGAGAATACTCTTCTCAATTCAAAATAGAAAAGAGAGGGATCCTTTCTCGTATTATTCCGCATGGTCCGAGAAAGAGTTAACCTACCACCAATGTGGATGCCCATTCACATATTCTTAATGAGCTTGAACGGACAAGTTAACTTGGCAGTCAAGTCTATTTTGAAGGAGTCAGACCTGGGCCTAAAGAAACTCCATAAGAGAGGGGAATCCTATAAAGGGATAGCTTGTAAAAAGAGACTTAAAAGGAAGCTCTATTTGGCGTGAAAAATAGCTAAGAGGACACCCTTGTACCTAAAACAACTGCAACATGAGTATCAAAGGACAACATAGGTTTCAAATGAGGATACTCATGAAAGGAAGGTCCTATCCACGGAAGAACAATGGTAAAGACAGGGAACTAATGGTTTAAAATACCATAGTCCATGGAAAAAATGTTAATTGCTAAGGTTAACGTGGATTAAGTATAGATGAAAAAATGCATTGGAAATGTCAAAAACCACCCTATAGGAGCTAAAACACTTTGTAATGATGAAAAACTTGTTACAAGGAAAAAAGAGATATGGTATGAGTTGAATACATTTCTAACTATAGGAAAAAACTCACTTTTAGAAATATAATTTCTATAAATAGTTCAAAAATTAAAACAAAACTCACCATTTTGATTTTTAGCGATAAGAAGCAAGTTTTTACCTCTATCTTCATTCGATCGATGTGGACAATCTAGTGGACGAAATCTGATTTCGCAAGTTGCAGGTAAGCCTACACCCTGAGCTCTTTAATTTGATCCTAGCAATTTTCAAATTTGAGTCCCAATTTCATGTTTTTAAGCATCCTAAAGCATGTCACGCTGTGTACGCGGGTTGCCTTTAGAGACAGTCGCATACAGTACGCGACATGTCTAACTAGACAGTCACGTGTACTGCGTGAAGGATAAAAAGCTAAATTGAGGCAAAAATTTTGAAATTTTATATGATATTGATGATTCATAATAATTGTTTTGCTAGGTGTGAAGATGGTGTTGGAATGGAGGGAACGAGAGCATGAAAATATGGACCAGGAAGTGCTCCAAAGTGCGCCCACCGTACATGATTTACGAACGAGTGGGTTATTAAAATTCTTTTCCACATCACCAATGCGGGCCAATGTCCGTTTACTAGAGTTCATGATAAACTACTGGGATCATGATTTAGGGATGTTTGACCTACAGGGTGAGACTTTGGAAATTACTTTCGAGGACATATATTTTATTGTTGGCCTGTCACGATGAGGAGCACCAATCAACTTAGAGGGCACCGGCAGGGGTGGTGATCCTTAAGTGTCCAGAACTACATTGATGTGTACTGCACAGCCGGTACCCAGAAGAGAGGGAGTTGCATCCCTATTGCACATATCCGTGATTTTACACTACAGGTACTGACCAACACCATAGTGAGGATTGCAAGATCCTCTTCATTACATCTAGCTACACAAAACCAAATGAGGTTGGTGTTGGATTGTACGCAGGGTGCCCTGTATGATTGGTGTTCAGGAGTTGTCCCAATTATGAGAAAACAACTCTCTAATTGCAAGAGAGGAAGGCGTAAGAACTTCGGGTATTCTAGCATATTGGTTGCCTTCTTATTCGAGAGAGTACCAAGATTGAGCCCTGCCATACCCCTACGAGTTCGATCTCCACGTCAGCCTAGGCTGAGAAAATGGAGAGACATCTTCCTCCGTCAAGGAGGAGGAGGCTCAGTGCAAAGTGTGTACGATGATGACTTCTACTTCTGGTGGGAGCGGCAGCTACCGGCACTAGAGTAGTTTCTGTATGCCGGAATGGATTTTCCAGGTGATCCAGACCTTGTCCTCCCTCCAGGAGGAGCATGGGGAGAGCTAGGTAAATTTTTAATTTTCAAATTTTTAAAAATTTTATGAATTTTAAAATGATAGATACATACATATGTATAAAAGTCTTAATCCTATAAACATGTCAAAATGCAGATATTGGACTGGTCCTCCCTGAGGGGCATCCACGTATGTTTGTTCATCCTGTCGTAGGCGAAGACCTGGGGCTTATTAGGGTTCTGGAGGGGAAGCTGGCCAGGATTTCTCAGAGAGTTCCCACTTTGCGGATAGAGCATATCCCAACCTTCATGCAGGAGTTTGTGGTTGGAGTTCCACTTGTCTGGTTACGCCTTTTGAGGCGGGTGGCCAGAGCAGTTCTTGTGTAGATAGATGCTATGGAGGTTGTCGAAGCCGAAGAGGATGAGGAAGCCAGAGTACAGAGAGACCATGGGGACCAAGGTAGTCCAAGTGACCAGGGTGGTCCTACTTAGATCTAGGACATTTTGATGGACTGCGATCCACATTTTGTATATTTTTGTATATTATATAGTGATGGCTGGATCTGAGGATTAGAGATTCGACCTATCTATAAATAGATATTCACACACACACACACACACATATATCATTGGTTTATTTACAAGTGTTTTTTATGTGCATGTTGTATATTTTTATGATATGTGTGTTAGATGCCAATCCAAAATGTAATTAGCATATGCATCAGTCAATGAATTCTGATTTCTTGGAATGTGATTGAATATAATAAATTCAAATTTTCTTTCCAATAACCTAACTTCCATGAACTAATGTAATAGAATAGGGTTTCGCACTTGACAAGCTCGATTGAGCTGGGAAACCACCAGTTGAGAGTCCAGATAGACTTCTAGCTAGGTGATACCACGTGAAAAAGCATCCCATAGAAGCTCAATTACAGCCCTATATTCAGCAACATTATTAGAAGCAGGACCTAAGCAAGCGCCTCCTGCGGAGACTAGCTGTCCTGAGGGAGGGTAAATGACCCACGCTGCTGAAGCTAGATTACAAGTGTGGCAACTGGCGCCATCGATGAAACCTAGATACCTCTCAGAAGACATCTGCAACAACCAGCAGATGGTATAAAAAACAAAACTGACAAACTAATGTACATAAAAATACATACAATAAAATACAAGAAAAAGCGCTAAGCCTAAGCATAGTACTTTTTCAGGTAGAGCCCATTTCTAGGCTCAGGCAGCTTGTTCCCATCAAAATCAATTAACTCATATGCGCCCTTCTTTAAGACCTTTGACATGACATAAGGCCCTAACCACATGGCCTTGAATTTTCCTGCCCCCAGGGGTTCTTTGTCTTGGTCCCAAAGCAAAACAAGTTCCCCCTCAGAGAAAATCTGAGGTTTGACCGACTTATCATATTGATTTTTGACCCTATTCTTGTGAGCTTGATTAGTAGTCAGTGCATCTCTACGTTGTTCATCAAGGTGTTCTAAATGTACCAGACGTTCTTCAAGCTCTGTCGTATTGGGTAACACATGAATAGCTATTTTTAAAGACGGGATTTCACATAAAATTAGGGTAACTGCTTCCTCTCCATGAATGAGTTGGAAGGGGGAGAAACCCGTAGTAGTTTTTACATTAGTTCAGTACACCCAAAGAGCAGGGTATAGCATGATGTGCCAGTTAGAACGGGCTGCATCAATTGTATGTTTGAGGATGGTCTTCAAAGTCTTGTTTACAGCCTCAACCTGACCGTTTGCTTGCGAATAGTATGAAGATGAATGTTCTTGTCTGAATCCAAGCATAGTAGTCAGTTCCGTCATCATTCTATTTTGAAAATGACTACCATGGTCAGTGACAATCACTTTGGTTATACCAAACCGTGCTATAATATGATTGAATACGAAGAAAGCTGTTGTTTCCCCGTTGGCTTTAAAAGTAGGCATTGCCTCTGCCCATTTCGTAAAATAGTCAACAACGACAATAATATATTTATGTCCCCCAACCGAGGCTGGGTTACATGTCACATAATCAATCCCCCATTTCATGAAGGAGCCTACCGAGACAACGGGAAACAATGGAGCGGGATGTGACCGCATTTTCCTGGTGTAAAGCTGACAAGGATGACAACGCTTCACCGTTTCCACACAATCTTTAAAGATTGTGGGCCAGAAATAACCGGAACATAGTATCTTCTAGGCCGTTGCTAACCCAAATAAATGACCCCCACATGCTCCACTAAGGGAATCATTCAGGACAATCTTCGCTTCCTCATGGGTAAGACATCGACGCAAGATGGAATCTACCCCTCTTCGATATAATGTATCTCCTATGATGAGGTAGTTCTTAGCATGAAGGCGTAATTTACGTCGTTCCTCCCGTGAGGAAGCTGTAGGATACTTCAAAGTCTGGAGATATATAAGAATATCCCCGTACCAAGGATCAGAGGTGGATATCAAGAAGATATGCTCATCTGGGAATGAGTCATCTTCAATGGCTACATCTTCTTCAGTAGGAAATTCTGCTATAAGCTCAACAAAAAATAAGGACTTTTTAGACTTAGCGGACTGAAAATCCAAGTCAAACTCTTGGAGAATGACTATCCATTTGTTGAATTTCCCCCCAACAATCCGTCGGGACAAAACATATTTAAAAGGATTCACATTCGCCACTACTGTTGTGGTCCTCAGTAAAATGTAGTGGCGTAACCTTTGAACAGCATAGATAGCTTCTAAGGCTAATTTATCAACGTGGGAGTACCTGAGTTCAGGTCCAGCCAAAGCACGGCTAAGATAGTAAACAACATGCTCTACGAGCTTATCGTCCTCCTGGACCAGTACTACCCCAATGGTCGACTCGGACGCAGCCAGATACAATATAAAATCCCTAGAGTAATCTGGTGGACGCAGTAAAGGTGCCGACAAAAAAGATTTTGTCAATGCCTCGAAAGCGAGTTGTGCAGTTTCGTCCCATACAAATGGGGTGTCCTATTTAAGCAGGCGCATGAAACCCTTGGTAATCTTGGCATAGTTAAAGATAAAACGTCGAACAAAATTAAACTTCCCTTGCAGGCTTTGAAGTTTCCTGATAGAACGAGGAGGAGGCAGATTTACAATGGCCTCTACTTTTAATGGATCCACCTGGATGCCTCTATTAGAGACAATGAACCCGAGCAATCTTCTTGACTCGACACAGAACACGCACTTGTGGGGATTCAAGCGGATCTTATAGTATCTGGATTCTACATCTCTCAAATATCAACCGTAAGTGATCTGGATGTGGAATCCTCTTACGAGAATGTGCAGACAGATCATCAAGGTAAGGTTCGACAATGGCTTTGATATCATGGAAGGCAAAGTTCATAGCCCATTGAAAGGTTGCCCCATCATTTTTCAATCCAAAGGGCATTTTTTTTTACGCAAAGGTACCCCAAGGACAAATGAAAGCAGTTTTATGTTGGTCTTCTAGTTTTATTTGAATTTGATTGTATCCGGAGAAACCATCCATAAACGAGAACACTTCACTTCCCGCGCAAGCATCTATAATCTGGTTTATAAATGGCGTGGGATAGTTGTCCTTAGGATAGGCTTTATTCAAATCTCTGAAGTCAGTACAGACGCGTATGGTCCCTTGCTTCTTATCAACAGGAACAGGGTTGGATACCCATTCCATCAGAGCTATGGGATAAATAAAACCAGCCTTCAACAGTTTTTCAACTTCAGCCTTCACAACCGCCGCTTTATGCGGGTTAACAGGTCTTAACTTTTGTCGAACAGGTTTGGCATCAGAATATGTTCGGATCTCATGTTCAACAATCGTGGATCAATTCCTGGCATATCCTCATGTGACCAGGAAAAGACATCACATAATTCCTTAAACAAGGAAGTATAGATAGCAATCTCTTCAGGAGAGCAGCTTGCACCTATATATATGTTTTCCACGACATCAAGATTTACAGAGATGTTGATAGGGATAGTAGCAGAAATATTTGCCATATTTCCCTCGGCAAACATTCCTTCCCTAGGTAAGGGATTGATGGGTGTATCAACATCATCTGACAATCTCATATGAAACTCTTGATTTTCTATTCTGCTTAGCTCTGGAAGAAAATAGGATCGATGGTGAAGATCTTCAAATATCTTACCACATCCACTCATGGCTTCCAAAATGCCTTCATCAGAAGGTAAAAAAATATCTAAATAGTCCGTAGAGTGCAAAGAGTTTTCCGTCCACGCGGGCAAATAGACTTCTTCCAGGTCCTCCGAGACTATGAGAGGATCTAGAATGGGATCAACAGTGGTTTGAGTGATATCTTGGTAAGCTACTTCTACTGTTGATAAGGGAACTTCCGGTTCATGGGGGGAAGGGAGAACCCAAGGATCAGTCCTATCAACAACCATGGCTATGGACTTCCCCACACTAGTTGAACCAATATAGTTAATCAGGGCTGGAAGATCAAATGTGCCCATCAATGATGAGTACATTCCAACCCCCAAGCTCTGTGCAACAAGTTTGACCTGATCAACCAATGGCACAGCGGACTCATTAGACTCTAAATATCCTTTTCGAGTAAAATCAAGTTGGTCAACAGTAACCAACTTTCCTTCATGTGGAAAAAACACTACCCAAAAGACGGCTGACGCAATAGCGGACATGGCATAAGTCCAGTTTCTTCCTAGGAGCAAATTATAGTCCAAAGGTGCATCAATCACTTCCACCTCAACAGACACTACTTTCCCTGCCAGCTTAATTTCAAAAGCCGGTAGGATACCATGCGGACGGAATGACCTTCCATCGAAAGCAGTAAGTAGAGTGTTTGATGGGACTAGCTCTGGGGATCCGAGAGCTTTATAGCGGGACAAGGACATAACGCATGTAGAAGCACCCTCATCAACAATTTCCCTTCCAATGGTCTTTCCATCATGGATGACATCTATTGATAAGGCTACATGGTAAGGTAGGCGAATTTTAACATCAGACAAATGAAATTTCACCATGAGACTCGATGAGTCCATGCTGCCTAAAGCTTCTAAGAGGGCATCCCGCTGGGCAGGACAGCTCTGTAACACCTCTAAAGCTGACATTGCACATGGGGTTTGGGATATATCTTCAACCACGGAGTAGTTTGAAGCAGCCCTAGCATTAGGGTTATGCAAGGTCTTCTTGAAGACACCTTTCGGTATCTTCGACATAGTTTCAGCAGGCTTCTCAATTGTGAGAGGGTTAGAAGTTTCACCTATAGCCTTACCCTTCTCAGAAGTCTCTTTCTCATAGTTTTTATTCCTAGTCTATAAAAAAGTCGAAGATCGAACCATGTTGATATAGTTTGGTTCAAGGGCATTTTGAGTGCCCCCTGCTACATTAGAAGCTGAAGCAGAGTTCTGCCCTTGGGGAAAAGGATCCTTCAGGACAGTTGGTTGTTGAGCTTTAAGCAACTTCTGGGCTTGTTCCATAAGGGGACAAAGGTGATTAAGGTGATCCTCGTGAAACAACTTACATGGGAATTTAACCATCTTCTTTTCTTTCTTTCCCCCATCAGCACTATTCGTGGGTCATTGCTTGTTTTGGTTTCCCTCTCCTTTCTTTCCTCTCTTTTTCTTCCCACGGGGCTGCTGATTGCCCTTCTGAGAGGTATGTGCAAAAACATTTGCACTCTGGGGGGAGGGGGAAGCCTTTGCTACCTCCATCGTAGACTACTTGATGGACAACTGATGAATTTGTTTAGCTAAAGACTCTACGGTGGGAGAGTTCACGGACCCAACCACACCATCAGCATGGGGCCCAGGCTTAGGCTTCTTTGCATCGTGGGTAGGCCTCGGTGCCTCAGGGATAATCTCATACAAGTTCCCAGATTATGAATAAATCAAATGCAATTGCTGGGCCCTGAGAATGGCTTCTTCTTCATTCGTCACTCCTGAGGTGGATACGTCCTTAGATATGTAGGGCAACGTGGATTTAAGGAACCACTCTAGTAAAATCTCAGGAGGGATGGTGACTTTTATAAGGCTCTTTCGCCTCCTCCACTCTTGGATATGATCTGAGATGTGGGTAGCCTTACTCTACCTAAAGGTAGATAATAAGTCCATTCCAAAATCATATTGGATCGGAAGCTGAAAGTGGCTAAGGAATGCACTAGCCAAGTCCCAAAAACTACTGAAAGCAACAGAAGGCAACTCAATGTACCAATTTTCCACGGTACTTATTAAGGTTCTCTGGAACAGCCTCAACCTTATTGAATCTTCATTCAATGAATTCTAAGAACACCATAAATGAAATGTGGTGGCATGAGCCCCGGGATCTTCACCAACTTTGCCTTCGAATTTATGGATGTTCGATGGCAATTTGGTGGGAACAGGTGACCACGAGGGGTCATGCCTCATCGGGTCATTCATCTTAGACAAATCTGGCAAGTTCAACGTTGCCAGGAATAGAAGCTTGGGTCGAACCGGGGCACTAAAAGTGCCAGTCTGGGGATTAGAGGGACCTGCCCCCGAATGCCCAAAAGTAAAGGTGGGGTTGCCCCCTGCCACCGGTTGCGAAGTGGATGGATTACTTTGAAACGGATTCCATCTGTAAGCCACAGGGTTGTGAGTGGGAGGTACAGTATAAGAGGTTCGGGCCATCCCAATCGAAACTGGGGTCTGAAAAACAAGAGTAGGTATCCCTCCGCTAAACAACGAAAAGGGAGAGCTTGTAAACGGGGTCGAGACCGGAGTTTGAAAACTTTTCCCATCAGAGGTATTGTTTCCAAATTGCACTCCTACATAAGAAGGTGATGGGACTATGTACGGATTGGATGGGGGAATGTGTCCCTCGTTCCAAGGAAATCCTTGGACGAAAGCCAAGGATCCTACTAGACCACTCTGGGCAGTGTATGTGAAGGAGGAAGGAACAGTAGGTATACTAGGAATCCCAGTAACCATGTCACCAGAAGCACTTGCTGGGCTTGAGTGAATCGACGGTTGGACCACCCAGCTCACTGGAGTCAAAGGCATAGAAGGTATGCTAGATCTAGGGGCACTTACCGAGGGAGGTAGTACCCCTTCAGCCGGAACGGCTGAGCTGGAAAAAAAAAAGAACTTTCTCCTGCAGTAGACATAATCCTACCCACAGGGACACCTAAAACAGGTGAATCAAAAGGTCTAACCTGGACGATCATAGGATTGTTTAAGTCAGTCAAGGGTGTGTTAAAATTCCTTGCAAACTCATCAGTATGCAAGTCTTCTATCTCAACTATATCAAAATCAAGACGGTTAGCTATAAGTGATGGTTCACCTGGAACTTCACTTACTCCTACCGGTTCAAATGAACCGTTCGTGTCCAATCTTCGCCTTTGGGGTGGAGGTGGAGGTTCCAATGTGACGAGAGGAGGAAGGTTTTGCAACCTTCTTGACCTTCTTATAGGTTGGTCCTCCACGATTGAAAATTTAACAAATCAAACCCTAAGGCCAACTAAACACAGACAAAACCACAGAGCAAACACTACGAAATTTCCTAAAGCCTCAAACAGTCAATCAAGGGTGAAAGATATGCTTTCCTGAAGAAAGCTGAAGAATGGTTACTTGGCATCCTTAAAGTGGTTCTTAGGCACAAGCGGAGGAATCACCCACCGCCCTCCTACACTTTCAACAAGGGTTACCTTCCAAGCACATCCAAGGTGAACCAGAAATAGCCTTCCGGTTTACCTAGGTATGAACCCTATATGTCAAGAGACTAAAGGCTACCTTAGCTATACCAATAGTCTGGGGGGACAGTCACGAGCCTGACTCATACGCATGGGAAGGGTACCTGATCCCGAAACTCTGTCTAGGACAGAATCTCCAGATGCATAAAAGTCCTGATTTACGTTTTGACAAGGAATCAGAGGGTTATCTCCTCAGTTTAATGCCTCCACGCGGCCTTGTGCTTGACTCCCTTTTGAGAGGAGCTTCCCAGATACAATTGATAATGACAATTATTTACCCATCGAATGGTCCAGTATGTCTGAATTTTAAAACTTATGGGAAGTTTACACTTCCTATCCCACAAGTCTAGCGTAAGCTAGTAGGTGAATGGCCCTAAAAAATAAAAATTACTAGTAAATTTTAATTATTGCGTTCATTTTACTCAGAAGGAAATGGAGTCATGAACTATGGTGTTTTTGACTAGATAAGAAATAAAAAAGTAAAGGTGTATTTTTTCAAAGCAAATTACCACTACTAAAGCAAACTTATTTTTCTTTTGTAAATATAAATTGATGAGAAAATGCAACGATAAAGAGAAACTAAGACTATATTTTTGTAGTTTTGAGATTATATTTTAAAACTGAAATGAAAACTACTTATGCAAAAACAAATGCAACAAGCTTGAAAATGTTTTTCTTTTCACTTTTTAAAATGCTCAAACACTACTATGCACAAAAAATGCACTAAACTTGAGTATACTTGGATCAAATCAATTGTATAAAACAAGCAAATTGAAGTAAATAGATTAATAATACCAAAAATCAACCAACAAGGGAAGACTTGGAACCCTAGCTTGGGCAGGTACAATGACAAGAAATCAATGAAACCACACAAAGGTAAGTGGCAAACCAATCACTATCTAAAGATAGACTGGAAAAAACATTTCCCAAAACCCTGATCACTAATTCAGACAAAAACACTTCAACCTATAACCCAAACAGGCAAACCTACTTCAAAATTAAAATTAAAGACAATCCAAACAAAAGAAACTCAAGGGATTTACAGGAAATAACAAGGTGTGGCCACCAAGGTCATCAAACTAATAGCACAGTGTTTATAAGGAGGGCCAACTAACAAACAGGAATCACAAAAGGATAGGGACAAGCAAACCCTAGCCCAAAAATCCCTATTTCAAGGCTTGTACACAACTATGTATAAGGGAAACTCGTGTACTGTACACGATTGTCCTAGAGAGAAACCCGTGTACGCAGGCCTCTGTACATGACTGTGTATAAATGAAACCCATGTACAGGTACAAAATTTTCTCAAAAAGAAGGAAAATACACAAGGCCTTCAAACACTATGGTAAGCATGAACTAGGACAAGATACCACACACAAACTCAAGGCAAAGACTGGTCAAGGGTAACAGAAATAACCTACAACAGTCTGGGCTCCCCAGCGGAGTCGCCGGTTCTATGTTCAGGAATAAACACCTTATAACCGAAGGTCTGGGGTTACCAACGTACTCTTAAAACTTGCAGGCAATCAACTTTAAAGTGCAGAAAGGAAACATGAAGATAAGATGGACTCACCCGATTCACGATAGTTGATCCAAGCTTTGTCTTCTCCCGCTCTGCTTCTCCTCCAAAGCTTTGAGGGATGTTTCTCCTTCACCTGTAAAGAGCAAATCCTCCAAGCGCAAGCTTATACATGTATATAGGACAGGTTAGATAAACAGTATATAGAGTGCTTAATCATAAATATTCATCAAACCATGATACATGAAAGACATTCAAGACACATTTGGAACAAGGATTCTCTTTATTAACAATAGTGAATGAGTTAAGGTTACAACCCAACACCTGAAACAAGGACTCCTCTACAACCAAAGTATTATGAGTTCTGCTGCTCCAAATACTTCTGAATAGATACCACCGGCATAACTTTGCTCTCCAAGTATGATTCCTTAATGTCCTCCCCAAGGCCTTTATTTATACTTAGTGAAATAAGGCAGTTTCGAGGGGTGAGGAGGTTGAGACAGTTAAGATAGTTATGGTTTAGGGCCTAAAAAATATCAAATAATCACAATTTATTATGTTTATTGTCAAGGGAAGGTGTACGTGAGTATTGATATTGGCAACCCGCGTATGACACGCGAGTTGCTATAAGGGAAACCTGCGTACAGATATGTATGCGGGTTGCAATGACAAATACTCGTGTACAGTACGCGACATGCTGTAGAAAAAGTCGCGTATGTACGCGAGTTTCTTATAGGCAAAATCACGTACAACAATTGACATATTAGAAGGTAAAAATGGCAAGCTGGATGGATAGTGAATGTATTTCATCACATGCCCATCTATAGTGTTTTAGGCAACCTTCAATCCATAAATGTCCTTTTGTGTGCCAACATAGGAAATGTCGGCACTCGGATGGAGAAGTGCCATTTGGGTTGATAACACTAGGGTACTTACAATCTTTTACAAGTATAGACACTCCTTGTCACGATGTCCTCTAGTCTGGCATATGCAACACCAGGGTAGTCCGTGGGCACTCAATTGTTATATTTTTATCATTTAAGCAATATGATCTTAGGATATTTTCTGAGAGAATAACATGCAAAACAATCAATCACAAGAGACATTATACACAAATATTTTCCTCAGGGAAACCATAAAGGAGAAAACCCCGCAACTTCCTCAAAGATAGAATGAGCACCAATGGCAACAGTAAAACCCAAAGACAGAAATATGATCTCCAACAACTGTTCTCTCTCTCACTTGAGTGAGCTCCTCCTCTCTCACCTATGCGCTATAGCTGGGTGAGTGTGTGTTTCAAATAGAGAGTCTCACTCTCTATTTATACTAGTTTCCAACTTGACAATCACTTACTAGGGGCGACTTCTCTAGGAGAGTCTAATAACCCTAGTGCCCCACAACTGTGGGGACTTTGCCCCCTGTTCAACAAGGAGGGTTAACCTCTATGACTTTACATGACTTGATTACATTAATGATTCTCTTGATAGGAACATCAGGGACCAATGAAATACAATATAAGTGAATACATTCTGAAATTACAAATACATCAACACTCCCTCTTAACTAGGAAGGTATTCTCTAGACACAATTCATTAGCACAATTCTTTGTCACTGGATCATCATCAAAGTTGGATCATTACTAGATCATCATCATCACTTCTTCCGCTATCTCTATCAAATGGCGCTATATCTCAGTTCTACTCGTCACAGGAAGTTCTACAGAACCAACCCTTTTTCATGCTGGTTGTAGGCCTAACCTCCATGTAGGTATTCATCTTCTTCAGTACTTATATCTGACCATGGGAGGAACACATCCAACATCCATATTAGAAAGGCCCACCCATTACTTATATCTTACCATGGGAGGAACACATCCAACATCCATGTCAGAAAGGAATGCCCAGCACTCACATCTTACCATGGGAGGCCCAGCCTATCACCATGTCATAAAGGCCCAGCACTTACATCCGTCGGCATGGTAGGACACACCATCTACCATGTGAGAAAATTCCTAGCACTTACATCCACTGGCATGGCAGGACACACCATCTACCATCCGAGGAAAGGCTCTGCACTTACATCCACCGGCATGGTAGGACACACCATCTACCATCTGGGGAAAGGCTCTGCACTTACATCCAATGATATGGTAGTACACACCATCTCCCATCCGGGGAAAGGATCTGCACTTACATCCACCGGCATGGTAGGACACACCATCTACCATACAAGGAAATGCTATGTACTTACATCCACCGGCATGGTAGGACACACCATCTACCATCCGGGGAAAGGCTATGCACTTACATCCACCGGCATGGTAGGACGCACCATCTACCATCTGAGGAAAGGCTCTACGCTTACATCTGACCATGGGAGGAACCAATCCTACCACCATGTCAGAAGGGCTCTGCACTTACATCTAATCATGGGAGGAATCAATCCTACCACCATGTCAGAAGGGCTCTACATCTACATCTGACCATGGGAGGAACCAATCCTACCACCATGTCAGAAGGGCTCAGCACTTACATTTGACCATGGGAGGCCTAGACTGCCACCATGTCAGAAAGGATTAGCACTTACATCTAACCATGGGAGGCCCATCCTACCACCATGTCAGAAAGGCTCTACACATACATTTGACCATGGGAGGAATCAATCCTACCACCATGTTAGAAAGGCACACGAACTCATCACTTCCCCTTGGAAAGAACCTCGACCTGGAGAACACCAAGCTTCTCCCTGAAGTACTCAAAATTCACTTTGACCATTTCTAGCATAGAATCATATTAGGGCTGATTACGTCCAAGGATAACCTGCGAGCTTCGCCAGGACCGATTACATCCGAGGACAACCTACAAGACCGTTTACGTCTGAGCAACCTACGAGATTCACCAGGATTTTATGCTCAGACAACTTGTCTCACCGACTATGCTAGAACTCCTTCCTTTGAGAGATATCGATCTGGATCACAAACTAGAGCTTCACTACTCCTCTCTCCCAAGTATCCAAGAAAGTGGCAACATATTTTTCCTTGGCTGTACTTAGTGCTACGCAAGAATGATTCCTACTAAACCAAGAGATCACACCTGATCCCATACTGAAGCAGCACCCCGAAGTTCTCTTCCTATTAATGGCACTACCTGCCCAATCCGAATCCACATAACCCTCCAAGTTAATATTTTGATTCACCTCAAGGCTCATACTTGAGCCCATAGTCAATTGCACCCTTTAGGTACCTTAGAATATGTTTTGCAGCAATCAGGTGAACATGTATCGGATCTGTCAGAAACTGGCTCAATGTGTTCACAGCAAAGAAAATATCTGGTCTCGTGTTTGTCAAGTACATCAAGGAACCAATCATCTAACGATACATCATAGCATCAAATGACTCTGATGAAGCATCACTCAATAGCTTCAGGTTCGATGCCATAGGTGTGGCCATGTCCTTGCATTCCATCATCCCGAACCTCTCCAGGATCTCCACTTCATACCTCCCTTGTCTAAGGGAGATTCCATTCGCACTCTGACACACCTCCATGTCTAGAAAGTACCATACCCAAGTCCTTTATCTTGAAATTGGCAGCAAGTATCCTTCTTGCAACTTAAATGAATTCCGCTTTTTCTGTTAGGAACAAGTCATCGACATATAACAGGAGCATGATTGGTCTTTCACCTTCAACCTTGTAGCAAAGTTTGGAGTGCGCTTTACTCTCATTAAATCCTAGAGCCATCAATAAGCAATCAATCCTATTGTACCATGTCGAACCTTAGGATATTCAGCAGTCACTCCCTCTGAAGTGGAGCATCGTTCTTCCTCTACCTTTCATAGTCTATGTATTGAAACATTCTGTACTGGAGTGACAAGTAGCTTCCTCTGCTATTAATATTCTATGTATCCAACTAGGGTCACTAGATACCAAGATCCTCTATATTGAACCTTTTCAAAAGTTCTTCTCGCACCCATCTGTGAGCTTGTCATCCTTTATAGGATTTCATCTTAAACCTTGTAGCCAAGGTTAATATCTTCATCACTCTAGGTGATCTTCAAGCTCCTCATGTATATGTTATCCCATGGGTGCCTTCTAAGCTTGTACAAGGCCTTCTTTAATTTTCACACATGAGTCTGCCTCTCATGTGCCTTAACTTATAGTGGTTGCAAATGTCTCTTCGTAGTCTATGCCTTCTTTCCATGAGAATCCTCGTGCTATGAATCTTGCCTTGTATCCCACGATGTTGCCATCTACTACATGTTGGATCTATGGAATTCCCTTCAAGTCTCGATACCACATCCTAGACATCATTCTTCTTGAATTGGTACACTCCTTCCCTTTCTTCTTGGCTATTTCTTCATAGCTGGAAGGATATGCATCAATCATGTCACTCAATAGTGTCACATAACTAGAGTGTGTCTGAGGCCTCTTGAAGTCTTGTCATACTATTCTTCATTTTGGATTATTTCTTGAACTGTTGTCCCTTGTTCTTCGGAACAAGTCTCATCCTTATTTTCTTGTAGGCGATTGTACACGATCTTTCCTACAAGTCAAATGCATTAGTTGTATGGTTAGAAACATTTCATAAGGCATATTCATAATGGAAAATTCTTATGCATAAAGATATGTAACTATTTTAGCCAATACAACATTCATACATATCTCACAGAAACTTTCTAGATGCCATCCATCTCTACCATGACATCATTGAGATTGTGCACTAATCCAATATGTCAGCGAAGATGTTTCATTCTAGATAAGTAGCAATGGAGAGTTGTATGGCACCATGAGCTACTTACCCATCACATGCATATTAGTAGTATACTGTCATTAATGCAAACATTCTATCATGCATAACACATCAACTGAATATAAACAAATGCATAACAAAACAATATCATGAAATGACAATTGAATACTTATCTTTATTTGTTTCATGCGTAGACTCCTTCTTTCAGCTTCATCATCTTCTTCGTTCATGACATCATCATTTCTTATCCAAATTCTAAGATGGATAAGAGGTTCTTCAAGAATTGAGTTCTTCATATTCCTCATCGCTTGAGGGATCTTCTTTGAATCATGAGCGCTTGATCTTCAGTTGCTCCCATCTTCTCTTCTTTTATTATGAGTCGAGCTTCTTCTTTTGTTCACTCTTCCTCGAGTCTGCTGAAGGTAATCACTTCCTTCTAGCACACATTCCTCGAACGAATGAATCCCATGATCCTGGGAGGCCATTCAAGGTGGTTATAATAGTATCTTATGCTTCTTCGATTGCTTCTTCATAGCATCGAACACTTCCTTTCAGTGTCTTCAAGGATGACACATGAGGGATGAGATGATATTTAATAGGATCTGTAATTATTCTCTTGGCTCTAGCCTTAGCCTCATATCCCTCTGGCTCCTAGACTTTTCTTACTGAAATACTGATCCAAGTCAATTTCTTTAAGGATCACGGAGTTCCTATAATTCTTCCGATTTATATTCTTCCCTTCAAATAGCTTGGTCAAGGAATCAAACATCTCTTTATGTGTCTTAAAGGAAGACACTTGTTTTGATAGAATCAACAATAATCCTCTTGGCCTTGACCAAGTTCTTCTTGTGTAAAGCTTTAGCCTTATCTCCGTCTAGAACTGGAACCTCTCCACTTATGTAGGTGTCCAATTCATTTTCATCAAGAACAAGTGAGATCCTATACTTCCATGCTTGGAAGTTGTCAGCTTCACCAAGCTTGTCATCAAGCTGGTGTGATTAGTCATCTTGAAATGAGAACCTCAACTGTAAATAACAAAAGATTAGATCTTACCAATTTGAGGTGTCCGTCCTCGTTTCGGATCTGGCTGATCTAGGGTTTGTCAAAGAAACCCTAATTTTCAAAACTTGGAATATTTCAGATCAGATTAGATAGAAAGATGGTTCTCTTCAAGGTGAGCTGTCCAATGTACTCATTTTCTAAAAAAAGTGGAGGGGAGCTCCCAGAACATGAAGCCCTAGTTTTCTAATTTCCTCTACAGAAATGCCTGATATTGTTTTTGTGGTATCTATGAAATTACTATTCCACTATATCTGAAATTTTGTATTGAGGTAACCTCGTTTGTCCTGTTTCTAACACCATAGGTTTGAGCAAAATTGGTTTAACCAATTGGGAATTATGATAGTTTTCCCAAGGTGAATTATTTTTGGACTCTTCATCATGAAAAAATTGTACATAACGCCACATGTCATTGTTTCATCTTCTGGGTTTGAATCCTTTACCACAAAAATTAAATTCCGTGACCTATCTAGAACAT
This sequence comes from Pseudotsuga menziesii, assembly GCA_001517045.1. Taxonomy (NCBI): domain Eukaryota; kingdom Viridiplantae; phylum Streptophyta; class Pinopsida; order Pinales; family Pinaceae; genus Pseudotsuga; species Pseudotsuga menziesii. Next base: position 1,103,076 of record LPNX010552378.1, read on the forward strand.
CTTGCGAAATTTCATTTGGACCTTCGTAGCTCGATATATAGCAATTCTCCCAAGGTGTCCTGTTTAGGGTTGAATCTTGGGAGAGGCTGGAACCTTGGTTTGGAGGAATCATATCTCCCAGAATATAGTGAATCTGAGGCTGAAATGTTTACATAGGGAACATCAGGTTTTTAGATTCCTCCAGTGAAAATTTCAGCTCCTGATCCTTCTTCAATCTCGAGATATAGCTAATGTACCGAAACTACAAGTTTTAGTATTTTAGGGTTTTTCAGGTCTGGGGTCAAATTAGGGTTTGACTTTCCTGAAGTTTTACCCAACCAAAAATTTCAACCTTGGTCTCTAAGTTCCAATTTTGAGGAGGAGAGAAATCCTATGCTGGGATCAGTAAAAAATTCCACTTCTGTGAAAAGCCCTTATTGCCGCAGCAGTGGTAGGTCAAAAACTGAAAATGCCCAGAATCGAATTCTGCTTCGACAGAAAGATGCGCCCTTCAATGGAGAGTTATCCTAGCCTCATTTTGCTGATGATATGTGGAGAGAGACTCAAAAATTAAGAATCCCTAGCTTCTGTAGCTGCACAATGTCTTCTTCTCAGGTTATCTCTGATATCATTTAAGCAATATGATCTTAGGATCTTATCTGAGAGAATAACATGCACAACAATCAATCACAAGACACAATAGACACAAATATTTTCCTCAGGGAAACCATAAAAGAGAAAACCCCACAACTTCCTCAAAGATAGAATGAGCACCAATTGCAGCAGTAAAACCAAAAGACATACAGATGATCTCCAACAGTTGTTCTCTCTCTCACATGAGTGAGCTCCTCCTCTCTCACCTATGAGCTATATTGGGTGAGTGTGTGTTTCAAATAGAGAGTCTCACTCTCTATTTATACTAGTTTCTGACTTGACAATCACTTACCAGGGTCGACTTTTCTAGGAGAGTCTAATAACACTAGTGCCCCACAACTGCGGGGACTTTGCCCCCTGTTCAATAAGGAGGGTTAACCTCTATGACTTTACATGAATTGATTACATTAATGATTCTCCCGATAGGAAAATTGGGGACCAATGAAATACAATATAAGTGAATACATTCTAAATTTTCAAATACATCAACATCAATGGGTTTGGCGCACCCGATGAGATGTAGTTCATGTAGGACAAACAATTAACCTTGGTGTGTCCATCCATTCTGCATTTCGTACACCATAAATATTATTGGGATTACTTTCCCTTCTTGATATCCTGAAGTTGTATCATCAGATTAGTGAGATGCGACTAAATCTGCACCACTCCTCCGGCACCATCTCCGATTGGTGAGGCTTCCAGCTTCATTGCTAATTCTAGTGCTTCTGTCTGCAATTCAATCTTTTGTTGCATTAACGAGCCCCGAATGTGTGGTAATAATGCGACAATAAACCACTCTTTATGCTGCACATCCGACATTTGGAAACTTACTTTGGCCATCAAATTTTTAAACCGTTGGTCAAAGTCCCATATGGACTCTGCCAATGATTGTTTTATCCTCTTGATCTCGGTGATACACTGCGACTCAGATTTAAGTTTTCTGAACTCACAGATCTTCGTGAGTCAGATTTCTTCAAGGGTCTTTTGTGGGGTTCCTCATGGTACTACGCATAACTTCAGAAACCAGTCCAGCGCACAACCCCTCAGAGTCGTGATCATCTATGCTTTCTTTAGGTCCACGTTATGAACTAGGCGAACCATCCAAACAACTTCACAGAGGAACCAATTCTGCTCTGGATCCTTTGCTCCATTCCCATTGAATGTGAGTAATCCAATATCTTCCCTAGCCATTGAGTTGGCGTTGGGGTTGTCTAATGAATAATTTAATGGAGGTGTACCTTCTTGTGTGCTATTCGTAGTACTAGCACTATCAGTATTAACAACTCTTTCAAAAGATGAGGTTCTAGACCTTACCTCTAGCGATACTCCTGTTGTGATGTAATTACGTCCTGATCTTGGTGTTTCTACAGATTCTTTGTATTCTTCTGCTCCTTCAGAAATTGGGCTATAGTCTTCCTCTTCATCGCAAGACCCTTCATCTAGCTACAACTCAACTTCGTACTCACTTGCTTCAAACAAACTAGGAGTCCGTCTACCTCCTATTGTCTTTCTTATCTTTCCTGGCCTGAATCTCCTTCCACTCCTTAGGAATCTAGCCTCTAGTTCAGGTTCTGTACTTCCTAGGAACATCTCAGCTCACCATTTCCCATTTTCTATGGAGATCATCCGTGACATATCCCCTCCTCTGGATATGCACCTCAACTACTCAACTGCAAGATACCCTTCTCATATACGAGTATATTTATCCATGTACTTATAGACAACAAGTATCTTCGTTGAGGTCCTTGGAAATTTTTTATTTCAGACTCATTATATGAGGTTATAGTCTCTATTGGAAACTCAGTAATATACCTTTGCAAAATACCGTCGACCCAAAAATCAACAAATCTAGAGATGGGGTTAGTTACATTGGTTATCTCGCAAACCAACTGGTCACTCCACTCAACCACTTCTCTTCTTTGGAAATTTGTCTGTTGAGTTTCCAATCTCGACAACCACTCATACAACACAATAGGGAACACTACAAAGAATATCTCATGAATATCAGAGTATATGTACTGGTCTAACCAGTTTTCTGCGCTCAACCGTGATCCTACGCTCTCTTCTTGCGCAAAGGTTAACGTCTTAGATTCCATCTGATCATCGATTTCCTTCTTTGTCGAATGCCACAACATTTACCTCGACTCAAATTACTAAGGGTACCGACAACAGAACCATTTGTTGGCCTCTTTTCCTTAGTTACACGACCCAGGTTCAACAACAACAAAAAACCAACAAAACACCCAAAGACGTCGACCCGAAAGAGCAAGCTCAGCCGGCAAGACCTGCGAGGAAGGCACAGTCTCACCCGAGATATCTTAATATGTAATTGCCAGAACCATATTTCTGTAGTTGGCGAGGGATATTAGTCCCTTGGTGCACGGCCAAGGCACTCGACAAAGATGGGGGGATGGAGTCTTTTACTATGCAACAGAGGCGCAATTGTGTGCCACAACTAGAGTATGACAAAACCTTTTCCTTAAACAACTTAACAACTGGTGCAATAGTGGGACGCAATTGATTCCTCAATAGTAAATGACCGTGATGCGATTTATATTACGACTTGATAGTGTTAAACATGAACTAATACATTCATTCATTCACTGCTTATCAATATTACAAAATTCATTCAAACAATGACCATAAATAATGTGAGTTAATCAAACATTCAACATTAACAATTAAACATTCACCACAACATTCAATCATTCATTAACACAAGAAATAACGTGGAAACCCATCTGGGAAAAACCACAAAGGTGCTCTTCATATGGCATGATAAATATAGGTAACACCTTGCAGTCTGCGACCTACAAACTGTTCTTAAGATAGGTCTTTTAGCTCAAATCTTCTTGTTGTCATGCTCTCTGGTTTATTCTTCTATCTACTCCTACCGATCCGCACACAGCCTGGATCAACTCTTCTACTCTACTATATGCACACTCAGCTGTAGATCAAATCCTACAAAACGGTCTACGTAGTCAGCTGCAGATACGCGGCTCAACAACCTTCTACTAGCATACTTCTCTCTAATTCTGCAATCAACTACTACAATCCTTCTAAAGCTAACTAAAAAGATAAATTGAAATCATTTCTTGAAGCTAATCCTTATACAGAGCGGGTTCCTCCTATTTATAGTGTTTACAAGACCGTGCAAGGTCGACTGAGTACAAATTAGTTATTACAGACTCAAGTAGCTACAAAATATCTTATGTTGCATTGATGACGACCCATACCTAGCCGTGAAATTCCTGTATTAAATTAACCATAGCCATAACTAATCGCGAAAATGTCTTTCAGCCTGTTTGTACAGGTCATAACTAACCGCAAAACTGTACTTTAGTCTTCCGTCGACTCATCCTTTTGCAGTCTTCATTGACTTGCACATGTTCATCCTTAAGTCTTCTACCTACCTCTTCCACTGACTCGGATCTACCTTTCCTCTTCGCAACTTTCTCTACTCTGCGCTTCCCTTCCATCCTTTACCTGCTTTTCTCCCGTCGCATGCTCGTTTTTCCTCTTGCGCTTGCGCTTTGGGTTCTTCCTTGTACACTTCTCCTGGCTTAACACATACATGTAATATAAGTCAATGTTCGTTACAAGAACTAAAAAAATCAAATGTTATTTAATTAATCAAAAGCTACAAAACTCTTTTCTGATTGTGCACCACTTACTCGAGCAAGCCTTTTCATTGGAGACAACGACATACTCTAGGAAATCATAATATATGGGTTCCTTACTTTATTGTGGAAACGAAAATGCAAAATTAAATAAAAAAAAGTATATGGTTGTGTGTGCTAGTGCTTGCAAAATTGAAATCTATGTCTTGAGTGAGTTTGTGTTCTGAAGCTGACTCGAGTTCCACAAGTGTTTAATTTTAGCTTTAATTTAATTGCTTAAAACAAAAATAAAGGGAAAATGTTAGTAAAATGAAATTGTTAGGAATTAAAATTTTAGCTTTAATTTAATTCCTATGTCATCCACATCCTTGATTTTTCACACCCACTTGCCCCTATGCCCAAACAATCCCGTTGAGATAATATTTTTTTGACGGCTATATGAGGCACATACACCACAATCTTTGAAGATCCAACATAAACTCTAAAGTGCTTAAGGGACTCGACAAGAGCATAGGCTTGTTTGACTATGGTAGTGTACTTCAACTAGAAATTTTGTAAGGATTTACTCATGAATGCGATAGGTTGATCTTGTCGTTCATCTTTCTTCTGAAGCAAGACACTAGCAATTGTGTCCTCTGAAGCAAAGGAAAAAAATTGGAAATCCTTGGAATAATCTGGGTTGATTAGGGTTGGTGATCTAGAAATGGCATCTTTAAGACACTTGAAATATCCTCCTCCTTCATTTCAAACTTAGCATCATTTATAATAATTTTTGCATTGGTTGTATTAATTCAACAAAGTTAGGAATGAACCTCCTTATGAAATTGATCTGGTCGTTAAACGATTGAATGCCCTTCATATTTTGGTGTAAAGGGACCCTTTTGATAGCTTCAACCCATTTTGGGTAAATCTTTACCCCATCTCTTGAGATGATGTGGCCCAATAACTTCCCTTCGTCAACACCAAGTATTGATTTGGATGGTTTTAAGGAGGTGCCATACTTATGACATCTTTCGAACACTTGGTTTAGATGATTAAATCTTCTTGATATATCTCAATTATTTTTCCAATAAGATATTTGAAGGAATAGTCCATGGTCGCTCTCAACGGTGGCACTTGCATTTAGTAAGCCAAAGGGCATCCTTAGAAATTCATAAGTACCCCAAGGTGTGGTAAACGTAGTCTTATGCCGATCCCCTTTTTTAACCAACACATGATTATAAACAGAGAACCCATCCAACATGGACATCACTTTTGAACCTGCTACTATTTGAAGCAAAGTCTTTGTGTTGGGAAATGGATAATTATCCTTTAGACACGATACATTAAGGTTTCTGAAATATATACATAACCTTAAGGTTCTCTTTTTCTATCTTACTACCACTAAGTTGGGGCACCATGATGAATGCCTTGTCGGTGTAATGATTCCAACAACCAACATCTTTCGCAACTCCTTTTGCACCAAGGGCACCAACTTAGGGTTTATTTGCCTTAACTTTTGATGAAAATGATTGACTTCTTTTATTTATTGCTTAAGGGGTATAGTGTGTTGAAAGAAACCCTCTTATATGATTTGATATCATCATATGCAAATGCAAAGACATCCCTATATTCCTGAACAAGGTTTATTAAGTCTTTTCTCTCTTTTTCTGAGGTATTTTTTCCATTTTTTTATCATTTTGGGATCCTTATATGTTCCAATATTTATTTCAATATAATCCCATGGATTTATTGATTTTTTCTTATTTTTATTCCTGCCTTGTCTATAAAATATTTTCTCGAAAGCTATAAGACTACTAGGAACGTGATTTCTCATATTCTCCTCCTTCTCCTTGTACTCTTTACCCTCGTACTTGTAGTCTATATCAGAATTTGAAAATACCTAGATATGTGAATGAACTTTAGAATATGTTTATCATCATTGAAAACTTTCCAATGGTATATATTATCAGGAATTGATGGTTTGAAGCTTATCTCGAGTTTACCTTTTCCATCTATCATCTCATATGTAGGCTGACATTGAACATATGCTGTCATTAATGTCAAAGGGCAAAATGTTGCACCCAAGTGTTATTATTGATGTCAAAAGTAAATGAAGGGATCCTCATACAAAGCCACTTAGAAAGACATGTGTTGTTAGCAATGTCAAAAGACAAAATGTTGAACTCAAGCATTCTTATGAAGAAGAATATGACATATGAACTTGTGTGCAAAAGTCCCACAAAGAAAATGGCATATGTGCTCCAAACCCCACAAAGTTGAATTGTGATAAGTGGCACGTCGACGCAGATCATAATTTGATCAAGATGCAAACAAGTGGGGGAGTTATTCAAGGATAAGGACCTTCAATAAGTTGACACATCTCTTGAGTTAGAAAGAGTATAAATAAGCAAGAGATTGATGTGTTGAAGTAAGCTTGTAGAATGAAGACTTGAAGATAATATATTTTGAACAAGCTTCATTTTCCTAGGGTATCAATGGCTCGTTGGTCGCAGAAGGAAACTTTATGCAACATAGCCTAATTGTGTATATAAGAAATAGATGAATATCAAGAAAAACACAAATTAGAAGGATACTCGAATTTAAAATGTGTGAAGTTTCTACTCAGTGAATGACACAGACAACAGATCGTAGATGTGACTGAGTTTGAAACAGTGATCAACACAGAAATAAAGATAGAATATTGTGGAAATAACTCAGTGTTCGCATAATGTGTGATACATAAAGATTGAATATATTGCAATCATTATCGCACATCGTAGATAAGGAAACTGGATATCTTGACGCAGATAATCAGAGGAAAGACACAAATCAAAAGAGTTACAACAGTTGCAGTTTACATACAAGGTGATTTTCATATTACAATTCTTTGATATACACACTTATTTCATCTAAGCGAGGAAGGATAAAGTAAGATAAAGGGAGTTGAAGCTTCCTTCTAGTAGGTGTTGGTAAAATTTCTTAGAGAGGCAGGACATCAAAAGGAAGAGAGAGTTGTAGCTTCCTTCTAGTCATAGCTGGTAAAGCTCAGGGAGTGGGTACTTCCTTCTAGTGGTAGCTAATAAACACTTAAGAAGTTGGAACCTCCTTCTAGGTGGAGCTAGTAAATATAATTTGAGAGTGATTCGAGTGGTAGCTAGTAAAACACCTAATTAATATACAAATAATATTAACTTTTACTATTTGATAAGTGGCACGTCGACGCAGATCACAATTTGATCAAGATGCAAACAAGTGGGGGAGTTATTCAAGGATAAGGACCTTCAATAAGTTCACACATCTCTTGAGTTAGAAAGAGTATAAATAAGCAAGAGATTGATGTGTTAAAGTAAGCTTGTAGAATGAAGACTTGAAGATAATATATTTAGAACAAGCTTCGTTTTCCTAGGGTATCAATGGCTCGTTGGTCGCAGAAGGAATCTTTATGCAACAAAGCCTAATTGTGTATATAAGAAATAGATGAATAGCAAGAACAACACAAATTAGAAGGATACTCGAATTTAAAATGTGTGAAGTTTCTACTCGGTGAATGACACAGACAACAGATCGTAGATGTGACTGAGTTCGAAATAGTGATCAACACAGAAACAAAGATAGTAGATTGTGAAAATAACTCAGTGTTCGCATAATGTGTGATACAGAAAGATTGAATATATTCCAGTCATTATCGCACATCATAGATAAGGAAACTGGATATCTTGACGCAGATAATTAGAGGAAAGACACAAATCAAAAGAGTTACAATAGTTGCAGTTTACATACAAGGTGATTTTCATATTATAGTTCTTTGATATACACACTTATTTCATCTAAGCGAGGAAGGATAAGGTAAGATAAAGCGAGTTGAAGCTTCCTTCTAGTAGGTGTTGGTAAAACTTCTTAGAGAGGCAGGACATCGAAAGGAAGAGAGAGTTGTAGCTTCCTTCTAGTCATAGCTGGTAAAGCTCAGGGAGTGGGTACTTCCTTCTAGTGATAGCTAATAAACACTTAAGAAGTTGGAACCTCCTTCTAGGTGGAGCTAGTAAATATAATTTGAGAGTGATTCGAGTGGTAGCTAGTAAAACACTTAACTAATATACAAATATTATTAACTTTTACTATTTAAAAAAGCCATAAAAATTTGAGTAATGGTAACATACATTAAAAATTAAGATTATTTTATATTTTATATTTTCAAACTACCAAAATTACCCACTTTTATTAATACAAATAGTATAAACTTTTATTATTAAAAAAACATACAAAATTGGGTAACGTACATTATGATTAAATGTTATACATACGATGAGAAATATGTTTATGAAAACTAGGTATCGTAAATGCTTATTAAAGAAATAAAAAACAGATATTTTATGGGTATTTTATTTATTTATTAATATTATCGTTTGTATATGTATTAAGTATTTGTTAAGTTGAAAGTGTCCATAAATATATTTATTATTTTTCATATATATAAAACAAAATATGTATTAAGTATTTGTTAAGTTGAACATGTCCATAAATATATTTATTATTTTTCTCATATGTAAAACAAAATAATATAAACATTTATATTAACTAGGTACTGTAAATGTTTATTAAATAAATAAAAAACAAATATTTATAGGTTTTTTATTGTTTTATTAATATTATCATTGGTATATGTATTATATTTGTTAAGTTGAAAGTGTTCATAAACATATTTATTATTTTTCATCAATATATCTTGAAGATAATCTATTTTGAACAAGCTTCATTTTCCTACGGTATCAATGGCTTGTTGGTCGCAGAAAGAATCTTATGCAACAAAGCCTAATTGTGTATATAAGAAATAGATGAATAGAAAGAACAACACAAATTAGAAGGATAAGCAAATTTAAAATGTGTGAAGTTTCTACTCAGTGAATGACACATACAACAGATCGTAGATGTGACCGAGTTCGAAACAGTGATCCGCTCCTGCGCTCAACCGTGATCCTACGCTCTCTTCTTGTGCAAAGGTTAACATCTTAGACTCCATCCGATCATCGATTTCTCTCTTTATCAGATGCCACAACATTTACCTCGACTCAAATGACTAAGGGTCCCGACAACAGAACCATTTGTTGGCCTCTTTTCCTTACTTACGCGACCCAGGTTCAACAACAACAAAAAACCAACAAAACACCCAAAGACGTCGACCCGGAAGAGCAAGCTCAGTCGGCAAGACCTGCGAGGCAGGCACAGTCTCACCCAAGATATCTTAATATGTAATTGCAAGAACCATATTTCCGTAGTTGGCGAGGGATAACAGCCCCTCGGCGCGCGGCCAAGGCGCTTGACAAAGATGGGGGGATGGAGTCTTTTACTATGCAACAGAGGCGCAACTGTGTGCCACAACTAGCGTACGACACAACCTTTTCCTTAAACAACTTAACAACTGGTGCAATAGTGGGACGCAATTGGTTCCTTAATAGTAAATGATCGTGAAGCAATTTATATTACGACTTGATAGTGTTAAACATGAACTAATACATTCATTCATTCACTGCTTATCAATATTGCAACATTCATTCAACCAATGACCATAAATAATGTGAGTTAATCAAACATTCAACATTAACAATTAAACATCCACCACAACATTCAATCATTCATTAACACATGAAATAACGTGGAAACCCATCTGGGAAAAACCACCAAGGTGCTCTTCATATGGCATGAGAAATATAGGTAACACCTTGCAGTCTGCGACTTACAAACTGTTCTTAAGATAGGTCTCTTAGCTCAAATCTTCTTGATGTCATGCTCTCTGGTTTATTCTTCTATCTACTCCTACTGATCCGCACACAAGGCTGGATCGACTCTTCTACTCTACTATATGCACACTCAGCTGCAGATCAAATCCTACAAAACAGTCTGCGCAGTCAGCTGCAGATATGCGGCTCAACAACCTTCTACTAGAATATTTCTCTCTAAGTCTGCAATCAACTACTACAATCCTTCTGAAGCTAACTAAAAAGCTAAATTGAAATTATTTCTTGAAGCTAACCCTTATACAGAGCGGGTTCCTCCTATTTATAGTGTTTACAAGACCGTGCAGGGTCAACTGAGTGCAAATCAGTTATTACAGACTCAAGTAGCTACAAAATATCTTCTGTTACATTGATGACGGCCCATACCTAGCCGCAAAATTCCTGAATTACATTAACCACAGCCATAACTAGCGGCGAAAATGTCTTTCAGCTTGTTTGTACAGGTCATAACTAGCCGCAAAATTGTCCTTTAGTCTTCCGTCGACTCATCCTTCTGCAGTCTTCATTGACTTGCACATGTTCATCCTTACTTCTTCTACCTGCCTCTTCCACTGAGTCGGATCTGCCTTTCCTCGTCGCAGCTTTCTCTGCTCTGTGCTTCCCTTCCATCATTTACCTGCTTTTCTCCTGTCGCACGCTCGCTTTTCCTCTTGCGCTTGCGCTTCGGGTTCTTCCTTGTGCACTTCTCCTGGCCTAACACACACAGGTAATATAAGTCAATGTTCGTTACAAGAACTAAAAAAATCAAATGTTATTTAATTAATCGAAATCTACAAATCTCTTTTCTGATTGTGCACCACTTACTCGAGCAAGCCTTTTCATTGGAGACAACGACATACTCTAGGAAATCATAATAGATGGGTTCCTTACTTTATTGTGGAAACGGAAATGCAAAATTAAAGCAAAAAAAAGTATACGGTGGTGTGTGCTAGTGCTTGCAAAATTGAAATCTATGTCTTGAGTGAGTTTGTGTTCCGAAGTTGACTCGAGTTCCACAAGTGTTTAATTTTAGCTTTAATTTAATTGCTTAAAACAAAAATAAAGGGAAAATGTTAGTAAAATGAAAATGTTAGGAATTAAAATTTTAGCTTTAATTTAATTCCTATGTCATCCACATCCTTGATTTTTTACACCCACTTGCCCCTATGCCCAAACAATCCCGTTGAGATAAAAAAGAAATACGGCTATATGAGGCACATACACCACAATATTTGAAGATGCAACGTAAACTCTAAAGTTCTTAAGGGACTCGACAAGAGCATAGGCTTGTTTGACTATGGTAGTGTACTTCAACTCTAAATTTTGTAAGGATTTACTCATGAATGCGATAGGTTGATCTTGTCCTTCATCTTTCTTATGAAGCAAGACACTAGCAATTGTGTCCTCTGAAGCAAAGGAAAAAAATTGGAAATACTTGGAATAATTTGGGTTGATTAGGGTTGGTGATCTAGAAATGGCATCTTTAAGACACTTGAATTATCCTCTTCCTTCATTTGAAACTTAGCATCCTTTATAATAATTTTTGCATTGGTTGTATTAATTCAACAAAGTTAGGAATGAACCTCCTTATGAAATTGATCTAGTCATTAAACGATTGAATGCCCTTCACATTTTGGTGTAAAGGGACCTTTTTGATAGCTTCAACCCGTTTTGGGTAAATCTTTACCCCATCTCTTGAGATGATGTGGCCCAATAAATTCCCTTCGTCAACACCAAGTATTGATTTGGATGGTTTTAAGGAGGTGCCATACTTATGACATCTTTCAAACACTTGGTTTAGATGATTAAATCTTTTTGATATATCTCAATTATTTTTCCAATAAGATCTTTGAAGGAATAGTCCATGGTCGCTCTCAAAGGTGGCACTTGCATTTAGTAAGCCAAAGGGCATCCTTAGAAATTCATAAGTACCCCAAGGTGTGGTAAACGTAGTCTTATGATGATCCTCCTTTTTAAGCAACAGATGATTATAAAAAGAGAACCCATCCAACACGGACATCACTTTTGAACCTGCTACTATTTGAAGCAAAGTATTTGTGTTGGGAAATGGATAATTATCCTTTAGACACGATACATTAAGGTTTCTGAAATATATACATAACCTTAAGGTTCTCTTTTTATGTCTTACTACCACTAAGTTGGGGCACCATGATGAATGCCTTGTTGGTGTAATGATTCCAACAACCAACATCTTTTGCAACTCCTTTTGCACCAAGGGCACCAACTTAGGGTTTATTTGCCTTAACTTTTGACGAAAATAATTGACTTCTTTTATTTCTTGCTTAAGGGGTATAGTGTGTTGAAAGAAACCCTATTATATGATTTGATATCATCATATGTAAATGCAAAGACATCCCTATACTCATGAACAAGGTTTATTAAGTCTTTTCTCTCTTTTTCTGAGGTGTTTTTTCCATTTTTTTATCATTTTGGGATCCTTATATGTTCCAATATTTATTTCAATATAATCCCATGGATTTATTGATTTTTTCTTATTTTTATTCCTGCCTTGTCTATAAAATATTTTCTCAAAAGCTATAAGACTACTAGGAACGTGATTTCTCATATTCTCCTCCTTCTCCTTGTACTCTTTAACCTCCTACTTGTAGTTTATATCAGAATTTGAAAATATCTAGATATGTGAATGAACTTTAGAATCTATTTATCATCATTGAAAACTTTCCAATGGTATATATTATCAGGAATTGATGTTTGGAAACTTATCTCGAGTTTACCATTTCCATCTATCATCTCATATGTAGGCTGACGTTGAACATATGTTGTCCTTAATGTCAAAGGGCAAAGTGTTGCACCCAAGTGTTATTATTGATGTCAAAAGTAAATGAAGGGATCCTCATACAAAGCCACTTAGAAAGACATGTGTTGTTAGCAATGTCAAAAGACAAAATGTTGAACTCAAGCATTCTTATGAAGACGAATATAACATATGAACTTGTGTGCAAAAGTCCCACAAAGAAAATGGCATATGTGCTCCAAACCCCACAAAGTTGAATTGTGATAAGTGGCACGTCGACGCAGATCATAATTTGATCAAGATGCAAACAAGTGGGGGAGTTATTCAAGGATAAGGACCTTTAATAAGTTGACACATCTCTTGAGTTAGAAAGAGTATAAATAAGAAAGAGATTGATGTGTTGAAGTAAGCTTGTAGAATGAAGACTTGAAGATAATATATTTTGAACAAGCTTCGTTTTCCTAGGGTATCAATGGCTCGTTGGTCGCAGAAGGAATCTTTATGCAACAGAGCCTAATTGTGTATATAAGAAATATATGAATATCAGGAACAACACAAATTAGAAGGATACTCGAATTTAAAATGTGTGAAGTTTCTACTTAGTGAATGACACAAACAACAGATCGTAGATGTGACTGAGTTCGAAACAGTGATCAACACAGAAACAAAGATAGAAGTATGTGGAAATAACTCAGTGTTCGCATAATGTGTGATACAGAAAGATTGAATATGTTGCAGTCATTATCACACATCGTAGATAAGGAAACTGGATATCTTGACGCAGATAATCAGAGGAAAGACACAAATAAAAAGAGTTACAACAGTTGCAGTTTACATACAAGGTGATTTTCATATTACAGTTCTTTGATATACACACTTATTTCATCTAAGCGAGGAAGGATAAGGTAAGATAAAGGGAGTTGAAGCTTCCTTCTAGTAGGTGTTGGTAAAACTTCTTAGAGAGGCAGGACATCGAAAGGAAGAGAGAGTTGTAGCTTCCTTCTAGTCATAGCTCGTAAAGCTTAGGGAGTGGGTACTTCCTTCTAGTGGTAGCTAATAAACACTTAAGAAGTTGGAACCTCCTTCTAGGTGGAGCTAGTAAATATAATTTGAGAGTGATTCGAGTGGTAGCTAGTAAAACACCTAACTAATATAGAAATAATATTAACTTTTACTATTTGATAAGTGGCATGTCGACGCAGATCATAATTTGATCAAGATGCAAACAAGTGGGGGAGTTATTCAAGGATAAGGTCGTTCAATAAGTTGACACATCTCTTGAGTTAGAAAGAGTATAAATAAGCAAGAGATTGATGTGTTGAAGTAAGCTTGTAGAATGAAGACTTGAAGATAATATATTTTGAACAAGCTTCATTTTCCTAGGGTATCAATGGCTGGTTGGTCGCAGAAGGAATCTTTATGCAACAGAGCCTAATTGTGTATATAAGAAATAGATGAATAGCAAGAACAACACAAATTAGAAGGATAATCGAATTTAAAATGTGTGAAGTTTCTACTTAGTGAATGACACAGACAATAGATCGTAGATGTGACTGAGTTCGAAACAGTGATCAACGTAGAAACAAAGATAGAAGATTGTGAAAATAACTCAGTGTTCGCATAATGTGTGATACATAAAGATTGAATATATTGCAGTCATTATCGCACATCATAGATAAGGAAACTGGATATCTTGACAAAGATAATCAGAGGAAAGACACAAATCAAAAGAGTTACAACAATTGCAGTTTACATACAAGATGATTTTCATATTACAGTTCTTTGATATACACACTTATTTCATCTAATCAAGGAAGGATAAGGTAAGATAAAGGGAGTTGAAGCTTCCTTCTAGTAGGTGTTGGTGAAACTTCTTAGAGAGGCAAGACTTTGAAAGGAAGAGAGAGTTGTAGCTTCCTTCTAGTCATAGCTGGTAAAGCTCAGGGAGTGGGTACTTCCTTCTAGTAGTAGCTAATAAACACTTAAGAAGTTGGAACCTCCTTTTAGGTAGAGCTAATAAATATAATTTGAGTGTGATTCGAGTGTAGCTAGTAAAACACTTAATTTATATACAAATAATATTAACTTTTACTATTTAAAAAAACCATAAAAATTTGAGTAATGGTAACCTACATTAAAAATTAAGATTATTTTATATTTTCAAACTACCAAAATTACCCACTTTTATTAATACAAATAGTATAAACTTTTATTATTAAAAAAAACATAAAAAAAATTGGGTAACGTACATTAACTTTTACGGTTTAAAAAGCCATAAAAATTTGAGTAATGGTAACCTACATTAAAAATTAAGATTATTTTATATTTTCAAACTACCAAAATTACCCACTTTTATTAATACAAATAGTATAAACTTTTATTATTAAAAAAAACATACAAAATTGGGTAACGTACATTGTGATTAAAGGTTATACATACGATGAGAAATATGTTAATGAAAACTAGGTATTGTAAATGCTTATTAAAGAAATAAAACACAAATATGTTATAGGTTTTTTTATTTTTTTTATTAATATTATCGTTGGTATATGTATTAAGTATTTGTTAAGTTGAAAGTGTCCATAAATATATTTATTATTTTTCATATATATATATAAAACAAAATATGTATTAAGTATTTCTTAAGTTGAAAGTGTCCATATATTTATTATTTTTCACATATATAAAACAAAATAATATAAACATTTATATTTTCTAGGTACTTTAAATGTTTATTAAATAAATAAAAAACAAATATTTTATAAGTTTTTTATTGTTTTATTAATATTATCGTTGGTGTATGTATTAAGTATTTGTTAAGTTGAAAGTGTTCATAAACATATTTATTATTTTTCATATATATACCAGTAAAGATCCATCTTAACTATGGCTCTACTAAACACCGAGAGGGATCAAGTTCTCTTGACGTGCAAACCCTTTTTAATTTACAAAATGTCTAATAAGTATTCCTACTTGGAAGGAAAATGACCAACTTGCTTAAGTAATTTCAAGATAGGGTAAATACCAGTAGAAGAATGAGATGAGTCACATTATTAATCGTATAATCAAATAGTTTTCCAAAAATTGCTTTACTTGTCTTTTCTTAAAACTAATAATGAATATTAAGAGTAATTAATGAGTAAAATAATCCATATAAAATTTTAAAATCTAGATTTATTGGAATTGGAAAAACATTTTACCATCAAATCAAGATTTTAAACATTTATCCAAATGTTTTTCAGAAATCACTTATTTCTCTATAACTAAAAATGAACGTTACATGTTAGGGTTAACCTTGACTTGGGAATGAGTAAGGATGTAAGTGGTTTAAGGCACATGGTTTTAGTGGCCAGTGGTTTCTTGCTAGTTGTCTTTGCATTAAAAAACCCTTATAAATATGGTTGTAATATTTCATTGTAATGGTTGCTATTATTCTGTAATTTATTTCTATCACATATTTTATTCTTAACATTATGTTTGCTTAGGTTTCAAGTCAACCAAATTTTAAATTAAAATTTGATATATAATTACATAAATGTGTTTTATTTTTTGTAATAAGACGACATGTTATAAGTTTTTTTATTATTTACTTTTTTATTATTATTATTTTTATTGAGCCTACATGTGCCACGTGAGCGTTGGACACATCTCACCCATTTGAGTTGTAAAAAGCGCCTCTCAGCGCAATAAAACAAAATAATATAACATTCATATTATTAAATTTGTTTATTAATATTAAGTTTGTGTTAAATTTAAAATTTGTAATATTTTTATTTTTATTTTTTTCACTCTTTCATTAAGTAATTTAATAAGAATTTATTTTAGATGTATAACATTTGATGTACCATATTTTTAAGTCTCTTAATTTTGTATAATTTGAAAGTTATAGTTTATAATAGACGAAAATTTGTTAAATTTGCCAATTAATAGATAACAAATTAAGTCATCGTTTGCACTCATTGTATTTCGTTTATTAACAAGATGTTCTCCATCCTTCTTACTAAGTCTTTTTTTCAAAATTGTTGCAACTTTCTCCACTAGTTCCTTGGCCTCCTTGAGCCCTAAGTTTGTGAGAACTCCATGCACTAATTGTAATCTTGTTCTCATTATGCAAGAAAAATTGCTTAGATACAACATGTTCCATTCCTTATGGTGGCCCATTTTTAAGACATCAATTACTTAAGTAAACTATTAGTAAATTATCCAAAGTTTCACTAATGCAATGATATCATTGCTCTAGATGCTTGAAGATTTCAATGTCAACAAAGGAAAGAGGATCAAAAGCAACTTGGTATTACAAAGGGTAGGTGTGCTCTCAACATTAGTCCAATTGAGATTTTGAAGATTAATCATTGCTTGTTTTTTTGTTTATTCTTGAAGGTTTGTGAATGCATCAATCTCTATACAAACCAACTAATATTTCTAAATATCCACACAATGTTGCTCATTGTTTATTGTTGTTGCTTCCTTTTTCTTTGGAATCTTTGAATAGATGTCAACTTTCTTGGCACTTTCATTTAAAGGGGAATGGACATACTTGTTAAAATGGTAACATAACTCAGAAACTCCCAAAAATTCTAGGGCCCCATTAAACTCATGAATTATGTTGAGTAAATAACCCCTTTGAGACAAAACAATGATTGAAGGCAAAGCATTTGAGCTTGCAGAGCATTTGAGTGTCGACTTGAGCATCCACAAGTACTAGAAAAGCTCAAAAATGGGTGGCCCATCTTCCAAAGTATCCATATGTTTAAACCATCCCAAAAAATACTATGAATACATGACTGAGATTCCATGACACAACAAATAAGGTTTCCTTTGTCCCAAGCATAACTAAAGAGTCATCATGTTGGGTGACATTAGGTGGAATATCGTCATGTGCTTGGATCCCAACCTATACCAATTCACACAAAAAAAATCTCTTTTTTTCACTTCATCACTTCTACTTTTCTTCCCTTTTTTTTCCTTTTCGACATTTTATTGCACCTTCTGGGACAATTCCTAGTATACTAAACTCTACATTTGACATTTGTTCAATATCTCCAACACTCCTTACTGAGAAACCATTCTCATTTATGTTGACCATTTCTCTAAATTTTTGAAACTTGTGAAAATTCTTTATGCTTTATGAAAAATTACAAATATGGAAACAATTACATTTATTTTTTTATAAGTTATAACTAGTTCTTGAAAAAAAAGTTATAGTTTGATTTGTGCTTATTTTTACTATGGTTTGAAATAATGAAAGTGTAACTTGGTTTGTTTTATTCTAGCATTAAACATTATCGATAAATTTTTTAAGGATCTATAATTTTCTTCGCGTAGAAACATTGACAAATGTGATTAAATTTTTAAAGTTCACATAAATTTTTTGGTGCTATATTTGTAAAAATATCCAGATTTGTATGGATTTCATATAGTTTCTAGACAATTTTGTTGAGGTTTAGAGTAAAAAAAAATCTTGTGGAATTTGGCTAAATCATTTTAGAAATAAAAGGAAATCGATGAATCTTTTTTGAAAAAAGACATTGAAAATTTGTCCATAGGTTTAATTTCACATCTAAAATTTCCCCTAAACACTACATTCTTTGCTAGTTGAATTACAATTTGATTGTTATAGGCATAGTTGTAGTAGTTTCTTGTTTGACTTTAATATAATTTGTTAAATTTTCCTTAGCCATAATGTTGCTTCTCATGGCATAGTCAATACTCCCATACATTCTACTTTAGTATACAATGAAACAACTCTATGGCATTTTCTATTACTACATGAGATCACTAGATATATCATTTAAAATACATAATTGTATGTGGAGCACCTATTATCTATGCCCCAAAACCAATCATAAGTAGCGAATCTAACCAATGTGAATTATTTTCTATTGATATCTTCTAGTCCAAAATTAATTACTTGTTTAATTTACCACAATTACAACCTTCCAACTTCTTATTTTACATTTTCCTTTCTCCTATAGTGTTACTTTTGTGAATCCTTCAATCCTATCCCAAGTTGTTCTTAAGAAGGGATGTTAGGATATTTAGACACTTAGGAGTTAGTTTAGATCAATTTTGGTATAATATGTCTTTAGGTAAAGTGTTTTTATTTAGTATGCATTTGTACTTATGTAATCCGACGATCATGATATGCTCTAGACATAGAGTGATCTGATAGTTCATCTTCACCTCAATCTTAACAACTATTGATATGTGCCTTAACACCTGATTGGTCCATGATATCTAATTAAAGAGCATGGAGGGTCATTTGCTTGATGATCGTTCGTGAGAAACTCATTGTAACATTTCTTTTCCTTTGCATAATATATTGCTTCAAGTGGCTATTTGGTTAGGTCCATGGATTGTTCCCCTCTTTGAGGACTGGAACCATGTAAAAACATCAGTGTGTTGATCTATGATATGTTTATGTGAGCAATTTCTAAAGGTATTCGATCGTATCGAAATATCTTTTGTTTGTCGAACATCGATTGCTCCAAGTTCCTCTCTAAGGCCTGCACACCTAAGGACCTCCTTCTGAGAGATTTCCCTGTTCCATATCTAATACTTGATCCATTAAATATTTTCTCTCAAAGCCAACTTCACTTTATTCTACTTAATGCATTTCCTTCCTTTCTTTCAATAGTTTAATGTTAAGAATTCCCAAACCCTAACTTTAAAGGAAATGTCAAACCATAAAAATTCTGCTAGCTCTAAGTTCCTTCCCACAAACCTAACACCAACTCTTATAAATCCTAAATTGTAATTATGCTAACCCTAAGTTACTCCCCTCAAACTTAGCACCAACCCCTGTAAATCCCAAATCGTGTTCATCTCTCTTCCCCTATCGTATCCATCCCTCATCCCCTATTCCCCATCGATTACAAAAAATTGGCCCCATTTATTTGTTTAATTCCTCCTCATCCCCACACTTTAGAGGTGATAGTGGAGGGTGAATAATGATGTCACAACGACCTTTCCCTTCATGATTATCCCGATTCCCAAATGACTCCCAAAAAAATAAAGACTCCTTTTAAAATGTATTTTAGATTCTTTTTATATGCTTTTTACACCATGTAGTTTGTGATAGCTATCAAAGAGATTTCTTCCATTTGCTCCTCATAGGGAGCCCCTAAAGTATTTTTGAGGGTTTTCAAGTACCTAGTAATGCGAGGAGCATAATAGTGCCCTTTGCTTATAGAACATTGAGATCTTAACATAGAGCTTCATGAGAGAAGCTTTGTTGACTTTTCAAAGATTAACAAACTAATTTATTAACTTTTCTGAGGCTCATTTGTGGGACAAAATATCTCTTTTGAATAAAGATTTCATTGCTTAGCCTATCAAATTCTTTTTATGATTCAAACTTGTGATTTTCAAAGAGGAAAATATATGTTTAACTGATAGGCCTAGTCAGATTGTTAATTCAAGAGGTTAGTTAATTTATTTTCAATGTTATTGGGTATTTGACAAGTTCCATTTTGGCAAGTGCTTAATGCAAATTCCCTTAGGTGAAAGAGCACTAACAATTTTTTTTTTAAAGAAACAGGAAACAATATCTGTATTGCATAAAAAGATTTATAAACAAGCCTTCATGCCATCACAAAAAAATCAGAGGGAGGGATAGATAAAATAGTTCCAAGACATAAATCCCTTCATCTAGCTGGAGTTGGTATACAAAAAATTGAAGCCTTACAATCCCTATATTTCTCCCTTTAATAGAGTAAATTCTATTGAACTGGAAACATAATTAGAGGCAAAAAAACATAACCAAAAAATTGAGGGATTGAAAGCATCATTCTTGGGCCTGATCGCCACCATCACCTGCTTGCACAAGAAATATCTTGCATTGGAGATGCCTCTTCAAGATGATTCACGAGGTCCTTATTTGCAGCTCCCAATTCAGCCATTTTTTCTTGCATTTCATTGAGAATTTTCTGAAGGTGCAGGAAACGAGCTTCATTCCTTTCATTAGCATTCATGCTCTGATCTTGACACCTACAAGTCATTTCGATGATGGCCCTACTATGCTCATGTCTGGAGGCTAGAACTTGCTCCATGACTTGCATCTTGCGTCAAATCTCTTCTACCTCACTCGCTTGAACCCTAGTATTCACCTCAATGACGCCCACCTGAGTGTCCAAACAGATAATGTCCACAATAAATTTTTTATTTTCACCAAAGGATTTATTAAAGGTACCATCCACAAAAATTGAGAAAAGCATCCATTGGATTTATGATGCCATTTACAAATCAAATAAACTTCCATTAAATTTTCTTATAAAGTTTTCCTTCAAAAATATATATAAAGAGATAAATAGATGGATTTTTTATTTGCTATTATAGAACAAGAGAAAATGTTGTTAGTTTAACGGTAAGAGCTTTAGCAAACAATTTGTTTGCAGAAGTACATGCATTGTCTACTAAAGTTATGTATCAAATTCAATACCAAAGTTTTATATCAAACTGGATATTACTGATTGAAAATATATTTATAAACTTGATATTCTTTATTGAAAAAAAATATTTATATATAATATATATAAAATACCCCATATATAAGTTAGATAATACCCAGTCCATTAAAATTTGAAAAAATATTTTTTATGAACCATATCTATAAAATAACTAGTACATAAGATAATACCCACTCCATTAAATGTTTTTAAGAGCATCCATTTGCTTTTCCAAAATTTACAAATAACTTTGTCAAAATCCACAATACATAAGAGATTTCTTCCATTTGCTCCTCATAGGGAGCACCCAAAGTATTTTTGAGGGTTTTAAGTACCTAGTAATGCGAGGAGCATAATAGTGCCCTTTGCTTATAGAACATTGAGATCTTAACATAGAGTTTCATGAGAGAAGCTTTGTTGACTTTTCAAAGATTAACAAACTAATTTATTAACTTTTCTGATGCTCATTTGTGGGACAAAATATCTCTTTTGAATAAAGATTTCATTGCTTAGCCTATCAAATTCTTTTAATGATTCAAACTTGTGATTTTCAAAGAGGAAAATATATGTTTAACTGATAGGCCTAGTCAGATTGTTAATTCAAGAGGTTAGTTAATTTATTTTCAATGTTATTGGGTATTTGACAAGTTCCATTTTGGCAAGTGCCTAATGCAAATTCCCTTAGGTGAAAGAACACCAACAAATTTTTTTTTTAAAGAAACAGGAAACAATATCTGTATTGCATAAAAAGATTTATAAACAAGCCTTCATGCCATCACAAAAAAATCAGAGGGAGGGCTAGATAAAATAGTTCCAAGACATAAATCCCTTCATCTAGCTGGAGTTGGTATACAAAAAATTGAAGCCTTACAATCCTTATATTTCTCCCTTTAATAGAGTAAATTCTATTGAACTGGAAACATAATTAGAGGCAAAAAAACATAACCAAAAAATTGAGAGATTGAAAGCGTCATTCTTGGGCCTGATCGCCACCATCACCTGCTTGCACAAGAAATATCTTGCATTGGAGATGCCTCTTCAAGATAATTCACGACGTCCTTATTTGCAGCTCCCAATTCAGCCATTTTTTCTTGCATTTCATTGAGAATTTCCTGAAGGTGCAGGAAACGAGCTTCATTCCTTTCATTAGCATTCATGCTCTGATCTTGACACCTACAAGTCATTTCGATGATGGCCCTACTATCCTCATGTCTGGAGGCTTGAACTTGCTCCATGACTTGCATCTTGCGTCAAATCTCTTCTACCTCACTCGCTTGAACCCTAGTATTCACCTCAATGACGCCCACCTGAGTGTCCAAACAGATAATGTCCACAATAATTTTTTTTATTTTCACCAACGGATTTATTAAAGGTACCGTCCACAAAAATTGAGAAAAGCATCCATTGGATTTATGATGCCATTTACAAATCAAATAAACTTCCATTAAATTTTCTTATAAAGTTTTCCTTCAAAAATATATATAAATAAATAAATAGATGGATTTTTTATTTGCTATTATAGAACAAGAGAAAATGTTGTTAGTTTAACGGTAAGAGCTTTAGCAAACAATTTGTTTGCAGAAGTACATGCATTGTCTACTAAAGTTATGTATCAAATTCAATACCAAAGTTTTATATCAAACTGGATATTACTGATTGAAAATATATTTATAAACTTGATATTCTTTATTGAAAAAAAATATTTATATATAATATATATAAAATACCCCATATATAAGTTAGATAATACCCAGTCCATTAAAATTTGAAAAAATATTTTTTATGAACCATATCTATAAAATAACTAGTACATAAGATAATACCCACTCCATTAAATGTTTTTAAGAGCATCCATTTGCTTTTCCAAAATTTACAAATAACTTTGTCAAAATCCACAATACATAAGTTAAATAATAACCACTCCATTAAATGTTTTTAAGAACAATCATTTGCTTTCCCAAAATCCACAAATATTGTGGCTAGGAAACTAAACAGTGCAGCTTCAGGGGCATGCCTAGAATTGAACTCGGGACCTTTGGCACCTGAAGCGAGAACCAATGTCAGAATCATACCGCAGCATGCATGTTAAAACGTTGTGAAGGTCAAAGAAAATTTGAAGACAATTAAACAAGCGAGAATGAACATACTTTGCCTTTTTCTGAAGTCGGTAGCAGATTGTATTATATATTTGAACCCACGCCGTCGGTTCAGAACCAGAACTTGAGCAGACTTTATATTAATAAATAAAAAAGGTAATGTCAGAAGTGGGGTTTGAACCCACGCCCTCAATTGAGGACCAGAACTTGAGCGTGGCGACTTAGACCAGACGGCCATCATGACAGAATAATTATGTGTTGAGAGTGGGATTTGAACCAACGCCCTTTCGGACCAGAACCTTAATCTGGCGCCTTAGACCAACTCGGCCATCTCAACATATGAGCAAGTAATCTGCCATCCCAACATATGTGTAGTAATTTGAGGTATGCAGAATTGATGATTTTGTAATAAAACCTGGTATGCAGAAAATACTGGTTTGTTTTGTTAAAAGCATAAAGCCTGTTATGATAACCAATTCTAGTCATTACCTATACAAAGGGGCATTCCGAGAATCGAACTCCAATGCTCTTAAAACAGAAAAGAAAAGAAAAAAGGTCGAACTCCAATGCTCTTAAAACAGAAAAAGAGAAAACAGGGCCATTCCGATAATCGAACTCCAATTGCTCTTGAAACAGAAAAGAGAAAACACGGGGCATTCCGAGAATCGAACTCGGGACCTCTCGCACCCAAAGCGAGAATCATACCACTAGACCAAATGCCCTCTGACGACGATTTTGGCTACTTAATAGGGACAATCCAGAGCAAACTTGGCCCTTTAAATTGCCATCATCACAGCAAAGATTTGTAATCCAAATGAATAATATTCTCCCACAGTCCACAGTCGGTTTGCTGTCCCCATCTCCATCGGCCGACATATTTAGTAAATAAAAAATTAGCGTCCATTAAATTTTATTTGGACAGATGCTTCACTCTTTAAACCCTAACGAATACCTCCCATCACCACTTAATGAATCGTCCAAAAGGAAAGAGAACGCCAAGTAGTTACTTTCTTTAAAATGGAAAGGCAACTCTAGTTGTTTAGAATAACCACGGTCGATTTTTATTTTTAAGATTTGGTGAAATAATTGTAGATAGATTGGTAAATATCATCTATTAATATTGTATAATTACATTTAATTAATTTTATTTTTATTAAAATCATTTATTATATAAACTAGCATACATTCAAAGAAGGGAAATGAAACACCCAAGAGAATTTCAAAATGTTTAAAAAATGAGAGAAAGTTGTGTGTATATAATATAAGTTTATTGCTGAAAACAAGTCTAGGAAAATAAGTGAAAATACGTTACATCAAATTTCTAAATCGCCACATAAGTGAAAATACCCTCAAAGCCCGGGAAATGAAACCCTGGAAAAAAATTCAATATCTTATAAAATGAGAGAAAGTCGTGTGTATGTAGAAAAATATAATTTTATGTGTTTGAAAGCAAATCAAGCTAAATAATGATTTGTGTTAATTGAAATGCATTATCAAACTTTATTTGTGTCTAGAAGAGATAGGGATACTTATGGTAATTGTGCACGATTGTCTCTTACTAACTAATAATATCACCAATACATACATTTCTTGATCATTCAATCAATAATTCAAAACAATGTCCAAAAATATCTCAAAGTGTTATGTGTCTCAAATTGGTTTGTGGCAGGTCTACCGTGATGCGTATAGACTATATCTAGTTAGAAGCATCTAATTTGAAATTGAAGGCTTGATTAATGCTAGTTAATGTGAGGAGAAGTGCAACCACTACCTAATGTTTAATCTCTTTGAACACTTTTGTTGCATGAACCCCAACTAAAACATAGGTGTGATTCAACCTATTAAGTGGATGTGCTACTTGAGGTGGGTGTGCTACTTGGGAAAGATGCACAGTAAAATCTCTTAGGTAACTCACCATTCTCATGAAATATAACACGTGATGGATATTGTTCAATGGTAACCAATCAACAATGGTTAAAATCTAACTCAATTTAATGCTTAATACATTTTGCTTCTAACATAATCTAAGATAAATGTGTTCTTGTTGCTTAAATGTACCTTTACTTATGTTTATCAATAATTTATATCAATGCAACACTACAAATACTTGGTTTATGGTGTAAATGATCCTATTAGATAAAACATGTGTGTTTCCAAGATGCAAGATCATGAATGAAATAAGACAATATCAACACTTCATTTGGATTCCTTGTAAAGGTTGTAGGGGCGTCAATATGGCCAAATGACATCACCATCCATTCAAATTGTCCTTATGATCACATATTGAAGGTTGTATTGCACTTATTCTCTAGTTGTAGGAATCTAGTGGCTTTAACCAAACTTGAGGTCAATCTTACTAAACAATTTCACTTCTAGAAATTAAATGTAACAGGCTATTACCATGTGACAATACATATTAGTTTTTAATGGTGATACTATTCAAGTCAATAATCTACACATCCTCAACATGCCATCTATGTTTCAAACTAATACAATATTAGGGTCATAAGGCTGTAGTGGGGAGGGGTGTATGTGCCATCTATCCAACAACTCTTGATTTTTCCCCTTAATTTCTCCATTTTTGAAGAATGAAGGCCTACATAAAACCTCGTTTGGAATAACAACTTTATGTTTCAATTCGATCCTGTGTTCAATCAGATGGCTTGGATGGATTTGATGAGGTTCTCATAACAACTCAAGATAACATTGTAATAGCTCATCCAACTACTTCTATTAATTTGACCTCTCCTATCAAACTAAAAGTATATAAGATGAGTTCCCATGGTCTTGATGACAATTAAAACGTGTCAAATTCTATTCCTTTTGGGCTCACAAAATGATAAAAGAAAACTATTATGAGGCATTGATCGGTCTATGAGCTTCAATGCCAAAAGCTAGCGCTAAGATGGTTGGGTATTTTTATGTCATCACCACACATGCTTGGAAATTTAGTAGTTAGTATTGGTTCTTTCATAGTTAGTAGAACACATATCAATAACATTTTTCCATAGAAAACTTTATTGGGGAAACTCTTCAAGCACTCTCTCACATTTTGTGAATGACGCCTAGAATAAATTTTGTTGACATACATGTATGCCTAAACTTGAGGGACTAAGGTGGATTTGACTTTGTGACCTCTTTGGATAATATGACTTCAGCATGGAAAGTCAAACCACTTGAGCTAACCCTAGGGCCTTTTTGCTTCCCACTAACACATGTATGGATAAGGGAAAATAACCCCACACACATTTAGTGGAACTATGTTGATATCTACTTCATAGATGTAATCAATATGGAAAACTCCCTCTTGTACTTTCCTAAGACACAAATATTTGTTCTTGTTGAGCCAACCAATGAGTAGGGATCATGACATACACCCATAAATATATTTTGTATTCACTATCTTGTTCAAATTAATTAGTGAATTGATAAAAAAGATAATATATTCATTCACACAAACATTAGCATGTTTATATTGACAACTAAGAAACTCCAAATTCCCATTAAGTTTGTGACAATGTGTTACAAGGTATGGACAACTTGAAGTTGATAAAAATATCCTAGTAACCAACTATTCAAGTATTCACAATCTCATGATATGCCATTTATCATTGGGACACAAACATTTCGAAGTCTTATAGTTTATTCAATATTGTGTATAATGAACAAAGTACAAAAATTTCCAAATTGGAAGAGACAAACAAGGAAGATGATTTGTCTTAACTATTGGCCTTCCATGAAAATTGTTGAGCTCCTCAAATACATCAATACGTTATGTCTACAACAAGAGTCATTGCACTGTTGTGTAATGCATATCATATGATTGAAATTTATGCCTATGTAACTAGGTCACAACACCACAAGTGTGTAGCAAAGAATTCTAGTGTGTTTATACCACAACATTACTTCACAAGTTTAATTTGTGCCAAATATTCGCCATTGTAATGTGCATTGAGCACCAATACCTTTATACTAACATGCATATCAAAGACAACAACCAAATCCATAAGTGAGTGCTTAAACAAATTCTTAATGAATCTTTCTCATCAATTCGACCAATCAATTATGCTTTGTCAAACTCTCAACCCTTTCATTATCACCACTAAACCAAAGAAAGCCTTTTTAGACCATAGCTCACCACTAGACCAAATGAATCCTTTTTAAACCATAGCTTAAAATGAGTTTGTATTTAGACAAGACATTAAAGTGTTGATTAGGACCTTATTGGACAAGTTAATCGAAGACCCACTTGCCTTTTTAGACCATAGCTTAAAATGATTTTTTATTTTTACAAGACCTTAAAGTGTTGATTAGGACCTTATTGGCCAAGTTAATCAAAGACCCACTCTTCCAAAAGGATCCTTAGGAGTTGTGTTGATAGATGAAGGATCAGCCCTAGAAAGAGTTAGCCAAAGGCTTTATTGGGTGGTACCATTCATTCAGTTTCCTTCATAGTTCTTTAAGTGATCGTTTTCTTTCAATTTATGTTATGACCATTTAAACTATATGTTTTGGTTTAATCCACCATTATGTTCGCAAACCAAAATCTATTGCGACAGCTAAACCATCTGAGAGTGGCAGATGTCATTCTCTCAAATAAATCCAAATATAAAATATTTTGAAACCCATTGTAACACCCCGGTTTTGACACTGTTTGCATTAAATGTATATGATGTATATGTTGTAATTAATCATGGTGTGGAGCTAAAGGCAAAATCCCCACCATTGATTTAGTGTTTTAGGTTTCGACGATTAAAATCGATGCCGATGGTATTTTGTGCTAGCCGACACATTATAATTTTGGACATCATGTAAAAACACAATTTAATTAAAAACCCACAACCAACTATGTCAATGCAACAAATAATGAGATGGGGGCATGATTTCCTAAGGATAAGGGGGGGGAAGGGATGTTTAACCTTAAGCCATTGGAGAAAACCCATCAAAACGGTCAACCACCCATTTCTTGTCTTTTTTCCCCAATCATTTATTTCTGCCAGAATTTGGTTGAGGTAGTTATTGCATGGGAATGGGAAGAGTATGGGAAAAAATTTGAATTGGGAAGAGCACCCATTTTTGAAAAACGTGTTTTGACTTCATGGGCAAGAAAACACCCAAAAACGTATGTCCATTCCCTCATGCATTCACGTTTTCATCTTCCCTCACGTTTTGGGGAGCGACGGGACATTTTTGATCATCCATCCTTCATTCACGTGGATCTCTCATGCAGCTGAACCTTCCTGGGTTTTTATCCTTCACGTTTTTAGTTGTCTCCTCATATTGTGCATGCCTAAGAAATCTGTTTTGGTGCTATGGAGTGAATGGCCAACAAAGAATTACGATTTTGGGATTTTCGTATCTTGTTGTGTGTGCATATTTTGCCTTGGTCTGAACTGGTTTGGGAGTGGGAAATGGGGCCTGACTAGCTTGATAAACCTAGTGTGAGAAGGAACCTCACAGATAGATCTAGGGGGCTGGTTTTCTTCTTTGCACACCCTGAATAGCACTGGAAGGTAAGGCATAGCCCGAGGGACTGTGTAGCAGAAAAGGGGATGCTTTCTTATGTTGGGTGTGTAGATGTTTTATAATTCATACTAGATCTGGTATAGGTGTCCATAGCTCTGGGGTTGAGCTCACTAGCTTAGCAGTCAGCCTTTCCATCTCCTTTGCAGCCTGATAAACCCAACTGTGTTGGCTTGGCTAATTTTTGTTGGATCCTTGGCTATGTGTGAGTTTGCTAGTGTTCCCTCACTCCTCGTGGGAATCATGCCCAACTCTGGGATGGCAGTGCTGCTGAGAGATTGATGAGCGCACTAGCCTATGGTTGGGTGGAACGTTGCAGCGACGTAGCTGGTTGAGGGACAAACTTCTTTGAAGATAAGTATTCTTGTCTATGTTAATCTCTGCATTTGTATTTGCTTAATGAAATTTGATGAACATGCCTAATGTGTTGAATTGTTGAATTGCTTCTGATGTATAATTGCAATTGCATGCATCTATGTATGTTTTCTTTCAATGCATTTTTTTAATTATGTTATGGGGCTTAGATTGCTGGGATTGATGATGGCCTGAATGACCAAATCTGTCCAAGAGTTCTGTTAACAGGTTGAATTTCCTGACATAAATCTTCCTTCCGCAACTTGCAGGATACGGGATGTGGGATGCGGAAACGTCCTTCAGTAAATTCTATTCCCCACAGATCTCCTTTTGCAACTTGCGAGATGTGGGATGCAACTTCACAATATCTATTTCCGCAACTAATTATATCCCCAACGGTCTATTCCGCATGCGGGATGCGGGATCACAATTTCCATTATTCCTCGATTCCGTAAACTCAAGCTTTCTGCACTGTTGATTCTTGTGGGTTGATTCTCAACCGTTGATCTGTTTCCTGATGCGGAACAGATTGTGACCGTCAGTTTCCATTGCGATCTTTCTCCACCATTAGATCTCTGCTGAGATCTTTCTTCATAGGTCGTAGAAGTGATCACTGATAGGATCAATTTCTGTGCTATTGGGAAGTTAGAGAATTTATACACAGACTTGAATAGACTGAACTTTGAGTTGGATGCTCCTGCATCAATTAGGTAGCACTATGGTCACATTCTCTCTCTAGTGGACAAGAGGGGACATGACACCCATAATTAAAAAGCGAGCTTTTAGAACTGTGCGCTACATCATTAAATCCCATACGATTTTATCTGGAATGATTTTCTTGAAACATGATCGAAAGGCAATCCTTTTGCCTCGCAGGGTTTAGGACGAGTTGGTAACTCCATGAGTCCAGGTTTTGAATATCCTTGTATATTTCTTTTTCCCTTTAACATTTAGATTTCTAGCATGAATTTATAGTTGGGAGGTCTCTAATGCTTGGCTAATTCTAATGAGCGAATTATATTGGTATTTTAGTATCGATGCCCAGTGTTTAAACACCCAAATGATGTTTTATCTGTTTTCCTCAATGTGTGTTGATATTGATGGTGAGGTTAATAGAGTTTGTTTTCATTCCTCGTAGGGTTTAGGATGAGCTGGTAACTCCATGAGTCTAGGTTTTGAATCTCCCTGTATCTTTCTTTTTCCCTTTTTCCCATGAGTCCAGGTTTTCCTCTCCGTGTGTTGATGTAGATGGTGAGGCTAATATAGTTTGTTTTCATTCATTTTCCTATCCATGTGTTGATTAGTGTCAACTTCTTTAATTATGTGCTTGGCTTCCCATGAGTTGCAATCCTATCAACGACCATAATTTAATCTTATCAACAACCATAATTCTTTCCTGTGTGTCAATAAACGTCCTGTTGTTGGTTGCAGGTTTGTTTCATGTATAGAACGAGCTAAATCCATGGATTACGCTGATTATAGTTGTTTTCTTATTTTAAAAAAGAAATTAATTTGGTTATTTGTTGTCTTGCTTTGATGTTGCTTGTTAAAAGCAATTATTTCGATATTAATTATTTGGTGTAAGCCTGAAAGCCTCCCTTAGCATGTAGATTATAAGGAAGATATTAATTCATGGAAGAAGGAAGATTTCCGCAGCTTCATTCACACTATCAAAATATTACTATTTTTTTAAACATGTAGGATATTTCATGTAAGCTCCTTTCGCAAGTGCGGTAGATGTTCCCATATCCAAAAAAATGCCTAATCTGAGGCCTCTGGTTTTAAAAACAATACCTTTGCACTGTTCATAGTGTATGCCTGCAACAACATATAAATTTCACAAATTTTAGTCGACTTTATACTTCAAGACTACAATAACATATAAATTTCACAAATTTCAGTCAAATTTATACTTCAAGACTTCAAATATGCTATGGATCCGTAAAGTAATGAATCTTTGAGTGCTTTTAGTGAATTTAAGTTCGTCTGCCTATGTCTGACCTGAACATATGAGCAATTGATCAATTTCTCCACGCCGTCGAGTTTGATGACATCGTGATAGACATATCTATGAACTTGCGCGCAGGGAATTTGTCATTTCATTTCATTTATTTTCAGCAAATACAAAGCAAGATAACTGTTGAATTAGAGAGACAATTAGATCATAGGAGCATATTTATTTTACCTACAAGAGGCATTGGTTGCGGTGAACAGATGTAACTTCGTAGAGGACACTAAAGAAAGGTGGTTGTTGGACGGTGCAGACATTCATGTATACATGGCGACGGGTTTTATTCGTCTGATAGATGACTATGATAGGACACAGGGAGGCTCCTCGTAGGCCGTCGATAGACGATGAAGCCTGCAGAGGAACAACCCCTTAAATAACACCTTCGGTGTAATCAATAATTGTTTTATTAAATTAATAGTAAATTGAATAAAATTAAAATCATGTTAACTTTTGTAGTTCATTTAATTAAGGTGTGAGTCTCATTAGTAGGGCGACTCCGGTTCAATACCCTTTAGGGGTGAGCTAGTTGGGAGGAGACACACCAAAAATCCATTAGCCATGCTAAGGGTTGGTGTGGCCCATGGAGGGTGCGTTCCTTGGGTGAATTTTGATGACTTAAAAAAAAAAATCAAAATCACTTTTTTAATAATCCATCATTACTAAAAAGAGTTTTCAATAATAATGCCATATGCTTCTTATTTATTTGTAAATAGACAATATTCAAGTAGTTAAAGTCAATCAAATGGACCTTTTAAATGGATACATAGTGGGAGGATGTGATGGAGGGTTGGTGATATATAAGGAATCTCTTTAGGATTATTGTTTGGGTGATTGTTAAGTCTCCATAATTTTCATGGATATAGGTACAACTTAATCAAAGATTCAAAATCATTAGGTCATATAAGATAAATAGGCCACAATATACACAAATTATAAAAGACGTTGCTCATTGCAAAGACTTTGTGATTAATGCTTATTGGTATATCCCGCCATTAAATCATTCCTACAAACTTCAAATATTACACGAGTTATATTTTAATATGATTTCAAATCCATTTATATGGGCTTATTCTTACTCGTTCGTCTTTTAGTAATTATTATTGGTCCAATCAAACCAATGGGGCACATTTCTATTATACATTATTGCATGTTGGACTCATGATTGTCGTTAGAACAAAACCCATAGGTGTTAATCTCCATCACAATTAGGATCTCGGGAGGCAATTAGTTCATGCCACGAAACTCACGAGGAGCGCTAAACCCGATGTCCAACAATCTCCCTCCAACACAAGCTGGGTGAGTTTTGAACCCTTGACATGTTGCTCTAATACCAATTGTTGGACTCACGACTATCGTTAGACCAAAACCCCCAAGTGTTAGTCTCCGCCATAATCGTTAAAGTTAGGATCTCAAGAGGTGGTTATTCCATGTCACGAAACTCACGGGGAGTGTTGAACCCAATGTCCAACAAGGCATTTCCAAGTAGTGAATGAAAATCTCTCAAGATTGAAAAAAACTTGCATAGCATTTCCTTACATATTGATATGTGGTCTATGCCACAATAACATGTTGAGGCATTGATGATTGACCTTGATTATTAACTGGTAGTTTTTGGTTGGCATTCATTGAAAAAAATCAATATTACATAGTGATATGAGGTCTATGCCACAATAACAAGTTGAGGCATCGATGATTTGCATTGACTAATAACTACCAGTTTTTGGCTGGCATTCATTAAAATTATATATATATATATATATAAACCAAACTACTACTTTTGTGTGTAAACAAACTTATAGATTACATTTTAGCATTTAAATAAGGTTTATAAGCAAAGATGAACAAAATATTATAGGAACAGAGAAGTGAGAAGGCAGAGGGAGCTAGTTTTGTGCCATTTAATAGTTGGTTTGAGTCTCTATTTTTCAGGGTTGGGCAATCTAATGTATATTAAAAAGTCACTGCATATTATAAGAATAATGTGATGAAATGTGAATTTAAAAATAAGGTGGTTGAAATTGTGTTTATTCAAATTACTTTTAAAGGTACAAAGAGACATCTTTTGAAAACATTGAACAAAAGTTCAAGATCAAACTATATATATATAATTATTAGATAAATATATATATGTAAAATTGAAGTTCAAAAAATGAATACTTAACATTCTATATATATTTTAATAAAAAAATTATGAATATTTAAAAGGCAACCTTAAATCATAATGAAATTAAATATTATAATTATTAGTCAAAGAGTTCTATTTCATTTTCAATATATTTATTTAAAAAATAAAAAATTGGTAAATTCAATTACATCATTAAATTTAACAATTAACAATAAATAAAAAATAAAATTTCCTAATAAATAAAAGTAAAGGAGAGATTTCATTCTAAATCAAGTTATTTGTTAAAATTTAATCATTCAATTTTAACATAGCATTTATTTTAAAAGTACATATACCTCAATTAAGTTTGGAAAGGAAATGGAGTATAAATTGTTAAGACATGTGATGGTTTGACACAAACTCAAATTATTTGATAAAATTTAACAATTCATTCTAACATAGGTTTTTAAAGTACATATACATAATTAAGTTTAATTAAGTTTGGAGGGAAGATGGAGTATATACATAAATTAAGTTGGAAAGGAAGATGGAGTATAAACCATCGCATGTATTACACATGGGATGATGCGACACAAATTGAATGAGGACTAAAAATAATAAAATCCCATCCAACAATTCGATACATTATAATAAATCAAGTAAAAACAATGGAGTAATTTTGATTATGTTTAATATATCTATTTATTTGAAAAATGTTTATCAATAATTCTATAATTAGCATTTGTATCAGGAGGTGCCAAGGAATGTTGAGAGGGTAAAAATATCGAATCTTCACTGCAACAAATTCTTTGCAATATACTTTTTATGTTAGCATCGTTTGTTTATAGACCTCAAAACCGAAGGAGAAAGCCTTAGAGATCTCGCCAATGGGAATCGTAAAAGACCAACCTGTATATAGATTTTTCGGGGTCAGTTAGGATTGTAGGATTAAGATAAATGAACGGTTGAGATTAAACCTCGCGGGATGCAGGATCTTATCGCGGTGAGATCTAAATTTTATTAACTATCCCGCAATCTGCACGCGATGCGGGATGACAAAAGCATCGAAGTTTTTGTTGTGTGTTCGTGCAACAAAATCACAATTTGCAACCCGTAACCCGCAAATTGCAGGATGCGGGTTGCAGGATGTCGGACTTGCGCACATAAAATATCTCTGTATCCCGCATTAGGTGTCCCACGGCCTGCAAAATACGGGATGTGGGATGACAAAAGTACCAAAGTTTTTTGTTGCGTGTTCCCGCAAAAAAAATCACAAAATACAAGCGGGATAGTTAATAAAATTTACAGAGAGGCTGTCATTTATTTCCATTCTTTTTTTTCACCTGTGAGAGAGGTTGTCATTTATTTACATTTTATTTTTTCTTCAATTAGGAAAGGTCTTATTTTTTGCCTGTACTGTATTTTTGAATTTTGTGTTGTTTAAATTATTGTTCTGATTTAGCATTTTAATCTTTATGTTGTGTGTTACTTCATTTCCTGTTGAATTTCAATTCCTTTCATAATTGTTGCATCTTCTACAGACAAATAGTGCCTGGACAATTAAGTGATACACTGAGACACAAATTCGAGGCATTCTCCGTTTGCACAAAGTTGTTTGAAACATAAAACCTATCATTCAATTTATCAATTTAATTTAATATTATATTATTAATTTACCATTTACCATTTACCATCAGCTTTCCGCAAGGTAGAGTTTTCGCAATGCGCAAAGGAGAAAGTGGAAAGGTAAATTGATAAATTGATTATCAATTTACCTTTCCTCTTTCTGTAGCATATACTGAGAGACTCCTATACTGAACAGGTTAAGTTGTTCAAATGTTGGATAAGTTGCAGTTTTTTAACAGTTCAGGAATTGTATTTTAATATGATTTTTATGGAGAAAAGATTTGAAACTGTCACATTGGAGAATTGGTTGTTGAAGTTGAGAATCTGTGAATCAACTATCACATAAAAAGACATCAAAGCTCAAAAATCAATGTTGGCTTATGCAAAAAACAAAACAAAAAAACTTGAACACAAAGCTACCATACCTTGAATGTGCAAAATAGCAAATGAAAGTCGAAGAGCCATAAAGGAAACAAAGAAAACTTGAAATAATTACCATTATTCTCTTAAGTACTAAAAAAAACAAGCTAATTAAACAAAGAGAGCTTGAAATAATTTCTTAAATGAATTAATTGAGAGTCACTAAGGTTTGGTTTAGAGAATTGCTTTAAAAAATGCTTTCATAGCTTGGGTTGTTATTTAAATCGGTTACATAAAGTACATTATGATTTTATTTACCATTGCCCGTTATTGACTACACAATATTAGTCTGAGTCTCTTATCGCGACTCCAAATGATCCTGAAATGTAATTGAATTATTAACAGTGTAAGAGGACCCCAAGTTTAACCATAGACTATTAAGATTGCTCTTATAAGCAAGCATTGTTTTGGAATAGATTAACCATAAATTAACCACAACTCTTGAGATAAACAAACCTTAACCAACTAATATTATGATATGGCTATGGTTTGAAACCTCGGAATGCTCAAAATCTTGTGAAATGTAAGAATTATAATGAATTTGCATCTCTGTTAGCATAAAATTACAGAAAGGTACAACGTTGGATGCAGTAAGCACGCTGGGGTCGACCACTTGTCTGTCTATTGAATCAACCATGTGTCCTTCCCTGGGTGTGTGTTTCGTGCTCAAAGGTGCCTTTCTGCATGGTTTCCGGACTGGCAAAGGACTTTATATGCTTTCTATGCTCAGCCTTGTCCAAAATTCCCCTATGTCCTGGTAACATTGTTGTATGAGGGGACTTGGAGAGAAGAATTCTTTTTCTCCTCACCTCCCATGGCATGGGCTCTCCTACAGGAAATACAGTGGGGTGTGTCCTCAACCTCGTCGCCACCTTAGAGAAAATTAGCAAGTGGAAATTACAAATGAGGTGATGAAGACTTTGGACACCCGCCACCCCAGTACGAGCATTCACTCTGACTGGATGCCGCTGAACATGGCCCCCATGCACTAGGACTTTGGAAGTCGTGACCTCTTTAGAGGTTTCTGGGGAGACACTCTAGGGACAAAAAAACCCCGATATCGTGCAGCTGGAGGTACGACTATTCGAAAATATTCAAAGTGCATCATATCCAGGCCTTGATGGTTGGATATTTCCTGGTGCAGACAACCAGGATAATAAAGGAACATAATTTCATATTCACCAACCATCAGTACCCCCTGACAAATTAGCTTCTTGAACCACACAGCCATTGTTGTCTGCAAGAAAACTCAAGACCTCACGTAATTGAGCACTTTTGGCCTTTCTCTCAGTGTTCATTCATCCCCATTTTTCAGCAGCTCCAGAGGGTGGCGCTATATAGGGTGAGCCAAATAGACCAAAAAATAAATTACCAGCATGGCTGTACACTTGACAACTGGTCATCATAACAATAGTACGAGTGACAAGTGGGTGAGGATCTTCATTCCTTGCGGAGAATCCAGTCAAGTCATCTCCTCTGATATTCAATTATCATACTGGCCATGGATAAGACCTTAGGTGTTCTCCTGCATTGCTGCCCAGGTGGGTCAAGGCATTTGGACTTGACCTTCCTTGCCCTTTCGCCTATGCTGGAGGTGGGATAAGAGCGGATTTAGCTAGCCGCGTTTCTTTGCTTCATGTAGAGGCAAGATTTGTTGCTTCAAATATCTAAATTTCATGGTGGATCCTTGGAGTTGGGACAACAGGCGATGCTGGGGACATAGTCTTCACCTATGGGGTGTTGTGAATGGCATCTGGGGACTCGATTACTAGTTAGAAAAAACAGATTGTATGTGGGAATGTCCTTTCTATACCAAGTTCATCGGGAGATTTTGTCCACCTTGGCATTTTTACACGTAGTTGGGCTATCAACCAATTTCGAAACTCAAAACAACGAATCCTCTACCTCCACGTAGATTTCATTTATAATCCCTTACGACCCTTAAGGGTTAAGCTTATCCCGTTATATTCACCATGGATCAACTTCTTTTTAATATCTGAGCCTTTTATGTGTGCAATTTCAATATCAAGACCCAAGGCTAACACCTACACAATTTAATTTAGCAGAATCAATAGAGACCCTCGATCTGTAACCTGCCTTCATCTGGACCGCCCGATCGTGGGTACGTTTGATATTTCACCAAGCTGGTCCCATTCGATCCATCGTGCAACTCTCATCTGCGGAATACTTTCGATTCGTCGATCAAAGATCGAATGACATATATACCATCGATCACCATGGCCCTTACCACTTTTTGCGATTCGAAAATCTGACTCGGTCCACAATATTTGGGATGGCAGAACCATCCACAACAATAGATCTGCTCCTGCTCTTATCTTCGTCGTCAGATGTTTTCTCCCTTTAATCCATTCCGTAATTTGGAAAAGTTTCTCTGCCCGTGCATGTTCACCGTGCGGGATGACTTGCATTGATATTGACCTTTCAACCTCAAACCCACTTAAGGGACTCCACGGATTTTCAACACTAAATCTTTCCTTGCACCTCCGACCCGTGAAATCTCGCTCTGTCATTGATCTTCCTAGTCATGGATCTGGACCATCGATTCACGACACTTGTTATCTTGTTTCCCTTGCTGCATGTTTTGACAATAGAAGGATCTATCACCATTGATGAGAATTCGCCCTCCATCTAACGACTCTTGATGACAGAACTTGCTAACTCGATAACTTGATAGGGTGCTTGCACCATTCTTCATCGAATAGTGTCAATTTCGAATGCTTTAATCCCATCATTCATAAATTTAAATACATTTGAATAAACATTTTAATGAAGATTCGGGCCAGAGTGGGACGTTTTCATCCATCCATACTCAATATGGATATTCATGTTCCAATATGTAATGGGAGGTCCTTCGTAAGGGTTTTTTTAATGAGTTTTTATTTTAATTATTTTTTGTTTCCATTGTTTCTATTATTTTGCGTTTCCATTATTTTCATTGTTTCCAATATGATTTTTGGTTAAACTGTTAATATTTATTTATTTTTATATAAATTTAAATTGTTTATAATTTCATTAACTCTCAACTCTAATTTAAGAGGTTTCCAAGTCATTGTCCCATAATATTAATATTGTAAAACAAATAAAGAATATGTATTTCCAAATTTATTATGGATATAATTATAATAAAAATGGATAAATTTATAATTATAATAAAATGGATTGAATTTTTGAAGATTATGGATTCAAGCCGTTTGATTCATGTGTACATATTCAGATCTTTAAAGATTGAGTTTTTAAATTTAATTTAACTTATTTTTGCTTGAAAAAATACTATTAATTAATTAAAAAAATAATATTAATTAAAATAAAAACCAATATATCTCAATGAGAAACAAGTCTCCTTCTCGATTTCTGATTTTCGGTGTGGAATGTGGAAGTCGGCTCCTCTACTTACAAAACAGGGTTCCTGCACTTTCAAGCTTTTTCGATTCGGGATGCGGAAGTTAGCTCCTCCACTTACAAAACAGGGTTCCTGCACTTTTAAGCTTTTCCGGTTCGGGATGCGGAAGTTGCCTTTCAGACTTTTGAAACTTGCAATTCTTCACTTTTCCGGGTTCCACACTCAGCTAATTAAAATTTTTATTGTGTGTGTGAGTTTCCCATCCCACATCCCGCATCTGTGGAATGCGGGTTATGGGAGTAATTGAATAAATTGTTACCGGTTTTTTGATCGCGCATCCCGCATGTGCGGAATGCGGGGTGCAGAACGGTTAAATAAAGTTTCAAATCATAATAAGATCACGCATCCTGCAGGCCTAATCTCGATCGTCCATTTATCCTAATCCTACGGTCCTAACGGAGTCGAGAAAATCTATATATATATTTTAGTCTTTTGCGATTTATTTACCATTTTAACTGCTGTAAATTGCTATTCTTCCTTAAATTTCCTTGTGTTAGTTACCAGTCAACGTTGTCATTGTCTGGTCTGGTTACATGTTAGTATTTTTGTCGTTTTCATAATTCAAATTTCTGACTATTGTTCTGGGTTAAATTAGTTTTAATAAAAATTATGGGATACCAACTATTGATCTTCACCAGAGCATTCCTCCCTCAGGTAATTAAAATTTTTATTGTGTGTGTGAGTTGGTCATCCCACATCCTTCATCCCGCATATGCGGTATGCGGGTTAAGGGGATAATTGAATAAACTGTTAATGGTTTTGTGATCGCACATCCCGCATCCCACATGTGCGGAATGCGAGGTGTGGAATGGTTAAATAAAGTTTGAAATCATAATAAGATCCAACATCTCACAGGCCTAATCTTGATTGTTCATTTATCCTAATCCTACGATCCTAAAGGTGTGCGGGAAGCAGAACGGTTAAATAAAGTTTGAATTCATAATAAGATCTCGCATCCCGCAAGCCTAATCTCGATCGTTCATTTATCCTAATCCTACGGTCCTAACAGAGTCGGGAAAATCTATATATATTTTCGTCTTTTGCGATTTCTTTACCATTTTTACTGCTATAAATTGTTATTCTGCGTTAAATTTCCTTGTGATTTTTACCAGTTGACATTGTCATTGTTCGGTCTGGTTACATGTTAGTATTTTAGTCATTTTCATAATTCAAATTTCTTACTATTGTTCTGGTTAAATTAGTTTTAATTCTTGGTTTATGCATTTAACAGAATAAACAACCCCAATATGTCTTGAATTTCCCAATGCAAGAACTTGCAGAGGGATATGCTCACTAAGGACCCAAACTTTGGCATTTTTTTTTATACTAGTGGCAGAGTCAGTGAAACCTATGAAGTAGATTGGTCTAGGATATACTCCATTTTCAACAACGATGACCTTTCGGACATTAAGAATGACCAATACGCCTACCAGAGAATCAAGGATTCTGGTATCCATTGCATTGCTACTAGACCTACCATTCTCCCTTATAATGACGTGGTTAAATGGATTATTGAACACGCCAACACAAAAGACCGCTCCTTCAATAGTAGAACAAGGTTGCAACTTACTAACTTTCGTCCTGAGATCTTCACCAGAGCTTATTGTCTCAAGCCATCCAGACAGCTCCTTGACGCTGATTTTGTCAAAGCATCCTAGTCCAGATATAATTTCAATGAAATGTTGAAGTCTTGGATGAGTGATCCCGATAGGTTTTCTCAGAGGAAGGATAACCTTTACCCCGTTGAGTGGTTTAGGGAACCCTACTCCCTGCTAGCAGCTATGTTGTGCAGGCTTTACGATCTCCCCAATTGTTCTTTTTTCAAAGCTGAATGGGTCCCAATTGCTCATCATGTTCTAACCACGGGAGAGTCCTTTCCTTGGGCTTCCATTTTGTCCCTAGAACTTAGAATAGTTATCCAGGAGTATCAAAAGGCCTTTGCTAAGAAGAAACCTAATTTCTTCTTTTCAACCTTCATTATCGATGCATTTCGTACTGAGTTCCAGTTTCCCTATTTGGGATGGAACTGGATGTTATCAGCCCCACCTGTACACATTTACCATGCAGAATTATGGGATACCAACTATGTGGCCAGGTTCTACAAAATTTGTGAAAACTTCATTGGCCATATTTATTTTCTAATCTTCAAAAGGGAAGCTCCAACCTTCTCACTTGAAGCCAGGAACATTACTGCTACCATGGGTGATTGGTATGTTGGAGAATCATTTGCATATATTAGAGTCTGGGGCAGCAATACCGCCCATATGTTACCCAAAGTTGTACCTGACAGGTTGGTTATTAAGGAAATATCTTTCCAGACAGTGACTGAAGGAGTTTACAAAAAACTTACTAGACCTAAGAGAAGAGTTTGGCCTAAGTTTCCTCAGAACCTTGGACCACTGAGAATACCAACTTCTACCTAGGCTACAGAACTTAGTAACCACATAGTTTCTTTGAAGCTCTGTTTTTCCAGTAAAAGACAACATGATCCCAACCGGTTTGTTGATGCTCATCTCAGGCAGAATCATTTCAAAGTAGGTTATTCTCATGAAGAAGTACCAGACGATTCTATTTACCAAGGAGTCGATGCTTTTTTCTGAAGTTTTAGCCAGAGCCAAAAGAAAAGAGGAAGAAAGCCAGATCTTATGCTACCAGAAGGAAATCAAAGACAGGGTTCGGGCTTACAGAGCAATGGAATTGGATATTCTGGAAAAGATGAGAAAATGTCAGGAAGAAAAGGAGGCTCAAGAAGCTAAAGATACTTCATTGAAAACTAGCTCAACCATGGATAAAGGTAAAGGTCCTATGGAGGATGTCCCACATGCATTTGCTGCTCAACAGGTAAAAACCTTGATTCATACTTCTCAGTAGTATAAATAATAGTTGACAAAGATGGCCTCTCTGTTAGACATTGAAGAAGTAAGAACTACTCAGCCTGTTGATAATGCTCAGGTAACTGCTACAACTCTTCAAGCACACTCTAATCATACCATGGTTGAGGAGAAACCATTCAAAAGATTGAAGATTCAGGTCTCTTCTATCCCAGCTTCCACCATAGACTTAACCAATTCTGATGCTGAAGAAGGAGGAACTTCTCCTGTGGATGTTACTGAAGAGGTTGATGATGGTAACAATTTACAAGCATTTATGAATTTATTTAGTGGGAGTAACAGAAAATTATCCTCTGTTCCTGAGAGCACACAGCCCACTCAAGGGTCTTATGATTTTTCCTCAGCACTACTTCTTTCATCGATTCAACCCCTATATGCTTTTCCTATTGGATCAAATTTTTCACTTCCATCATCCCAGTTGTATCATGTTTCGACATGTGTACCTGCTTCTATTACACCTATCTCTGTATAAACACCCATGCCGTCATCCATTGGACCTCAAATTTTTAAGATTCCATTGCACATCCCTTCCTTTACTTCATCATTATCCTCTGTTTCTGAGAAAGTTTTAATGCCTACCTCATCATCACTTCCAATTGATACCATTCATGTTTCATCCCCTGAAACCTCTATTCCAATCACTACTTCAACTTCTGAAGCAGCTGAAGTCCAAAGTGGTTCTTCTCCTTTACTCTCTGCTCACATCACTATGCATATGCCTTCTATTACCATCACTCAGACTTCTCCCTTGGTATCCACAGGGATTGAAATTTCTAGACGTGTTCTTGAGAGCACACATCCCACTGGAGGGTCTAATGCTTTTTCCTCAGCACTATTTGTTTCATCGATTGAACCCCTATCTGCTTTGCTTGTTGGATCAACTTTTTCACTTCCATCATCCCAATTCTATCATGTTTCGACATGTGTAGCTGCTTCTATTACACCTATCTTTGTATAACCACCCATGTCGTCATCCATTGCACCTCAAATTTTTAATATTCCACTGCACATCCCTAGGCTTTACTTCATCATCATCCTCTGTTTCTGAGAAATTTTTAATGCCTACCTCATCATCACTTCCAGCTGATACTATTCATGTTTCATCCCCTGAAACCTCTATTCCAATCACTACTTCAACTTCTAAAGCAACTGTAGTCCAAAGTGGTTCTTCTCCTATACTCTCTACTCACATCACTATGACTATGCCTTGTGTTACCATCACTCAGACTTCTCCCTTGGTCTCCACGGAGATTGACATTTCTTCTACTGACAAGGTAAGAGATGAGTTTAATGAAGACATTGTACTATCTCTTGGAGATTATTGTTATGACAAGTCTAACAAAGCAATGGTTAAAAGAGGTAAGAAGAGAAGCATAAATCAAGGTGATGTAGATACATCTCTCTCTAACCAGGTAGTGTGGACTCAATAGTCTGGTGACCCGCAGGTGGACGCTACAGAT
Source organism: Pseudotsuga menziesii (assembly GCA_001517045.1). Taxonomy (NCBI): domain Eukaryota; kingdom Viridiplantae; phylum Streptophyta; class Pinopsida; order Pinales; family Pinaceae; genus Pseudotsuga; species Pseudotsuga menziesii. The sequence goes on from LPNX010552378.1 coordinate 1,146,211, forward strand.
ACTGCTTCCACCTTGGGAGATTTCACATGTGCAAACTTCCATGCTATTAATAATTTGAACAACGAGTTTGACAAGAAAAAAAAGGAAATAGCTAGACTGAAAGAAGAGCTTGAACAGGTTAAAAAGGAACATGATGTTTATGTTGATGGTTTAATGAAGATATTTGAAGAGAAGCATAATGAGCTATAAGTGAAGAATGCCTCTCTTCAGGATGAGTTGCTAGGTGAAAAGACTGCCAATGCTGCCTTCATAAAGAGAATAGCCTTGCTTGAGAAGCAATGTGAAGATGCAACTACAAGTGCAGCTTCATCTCCGTTCTCTAAGTTCTCATAGGAAGAATTTAAGGAATTGGCTCTAAAGACTAATAAAGAGCATTATGAATTAATTAGTGAGATGTTCAAAACTTTGGATAGTATTTTTGAGACTCATATTGCTTTTGATAAGATGTCTGCTACTCTGGAAGCTCAGGTAAAAAGAAGGGAGATGGCTTCTAAACCATATGATGATGTTGTAGATTGGAAAAGATACACGAAAGATAAGCCTGCGAACATTACTATTCTTAGTAGTTTCCAGCTGAAGAAGGTCATAATCATTTTACGTGCTTGGGAAGATCTTAATGAAACAATTGGTGAAGCTATCAAGAAGGCGCAAGCTATCTGTGGGAGAATGTGGTATGCTGTTGATAATTTAATGGACACTCTGTGTTTTCCTGTAACGGGTCTCATTGAGAAAGCATGCCCTCTGAAACTTGTGATTGAACAAGTTGAACAACACAAAGGTGAGACATAAGAGAAAATTCAGAGGCTTAGTCATATCGGCATTGATGATGTGGATCCGTTAATAAAACAACCACTTTCTATTGAAGGGAAGATCCATATCTACATTCGTATTTGGCATAAATTGGCAAAGAATGAACTAGAAGGTCATAAATGTAATGTTCAACTTGGACTTGAATCCATTGACTATCCCAACATAGGAGAACTGTTGTAGATTTAGAAAATATGGAGAAATTTTCTTGGATGTTAGATTTATTTGGTTCTCTTTATCCCATTTTGAAGGGAATTGATTCTTTTGTAATAGCTATTTAAGGGGTAATCTTCAGATGTATTAGAGACTTTTGGAAGGAGAAAGATTTGGACAAGATACTGAACATACCTCTATGTACCTAAGGTTTATGTAATTTCTTACAGAACTTAATTTAAAAACAGTATTGATATCATTTAACATCTGTTGTTATTGATTTGATTAAATTTCTTTAACAGATCATGGTTTTCCCTGTTTCAGATAGATCAATATTGCTGCTATTGTCTTGCAATTAATAGATGCATTTATGAATATTTTTTATTTCTCTCTGTTAATGATTCATGCATTGATGAAGCTTTAAACGAATTTATTTTGTTAACTGTCTTTATCTATTTCTGCAAATGATTCAACAATGAAAGTTAGAAAGATAAACATGTTGATTTTTCAATGAATGTGCTTTTGATTCTTGTGCAGGACATTTCAATGCCTTACAGTCTAGGTTTTCACCATTTGTTGTAAGTCTTAGACACCTTTTCAACCACATACACAACTGAGGCCTCAACAAGCTATAAAAATAAAAAAATAAATAAAAAACTAATATAAATAATTACCATGAGAATTAAGAGATTTAACTAATATAAATAAGTAGCATTAGAATTAAGTCAAATATTTAATGGGTATGGATAAGGAATAAATTGTGTTTTAATTAAATTTAAAAGGAATAAATTTTGTTGAATAAAAGTAAAATCAATTATAATATAAAGTAATTAAATTGAAGTAAAAGTTAAAAAAGATGATATATGAAAGGAGTTTTAAAATAATAATTGATTAAATTTGGTTAATTATAAATTTAAATAATATTATTAGAGGAACCTGGAAAAATGCAGAAAACAACTCCTGTCGGAGATTTAAAATCTTGAAGCATGGCTTTTCTAAAGATGAAAAGAGCAAACTAAAATTAGTAGTTCCGAAAAACTAAGTCGAGGAACCGACCCAAAAACAAATCAAAGTTCCGCATCCCACTTTCCGCAATGAGGAAAACAAAAAGCGGATGAAAAAAACATTGTGGAAAAAAAATGCAAGTTCATATTTCCCCATTTCGCAATGCGAAAAACGAAAATCCAGAAATAAGATAAAAAATATGAGACAAATACTTTTCCGTGTTCCACGTTCCGCAAAGGAACACGAAAATTGAAAGTTACAAGCTAGTAATAAAACTATCTGTATTTCCGATTTCCGAATTTCGCAGTGCGGAACATGGAATGCGGAATGTGGAATGTGCGTTTGATTCTTGCGCAGGACATTTCAATGCTTTATAGTCTAGGTTTTCACCCTTTCTTGTAAGTCTTAGACACCTTTTCAACCACATACACAACTAAGGCCTCAACAAGCTTTAAAAATAAAAAACTAATATAAATAATTACCATGAGAATTAAGAGATTTAACTAATATAAATAAGTAGCATTAGAATTAAGTCAAATATTTAATGGGTATGGATAAGGAATGAATTGTGTTTTAATTAAATTTAAAAGGAATAAATTTTGTTGAATAAAAGCAAAATCAATTATAATATAAAGTAATTAAATTGAAGTAAAAGTTTAAAAAAATGATATCTGAAAGGAGTTTTAAAATAATAACTGATTAAATTTGGTTAATTATAAATTAAATAATATTATTAGAGGAACCTGGACAAATCCAAAAAATGACTTTGGCTGGAGATTTAAAATCTTGAAGCATGGCTTTTCTAAAGATGAAAAGAGCAAACTAAAATAAGTAGTTATGAAAAACTAAGTCGAGGAGCCGACCCAAAAATAGATTGAAGTTTTGCATCCCACTTTCCACAATGCGGAAAACGGAAAGCGGATGAAAAAAACATTGTGGAAAGAAAAATACAAGTTCAGATTTCCCCATTCCGCAATGCGGAAAGTAGAAATCCGGAAATAAGATAAAAAATATGAGACAAATACTTTTCTGTGTTCCGTGTTCCGCAGAGGAACATGGAAATCAAAAGTTACAAGCTAGTAATAAAACTATCTGTATTTTTTATTTCCACAACACGCAGTGCGGAACATGGAATGCGAAATGCGCAATTAAAAAATTGTGGGCAGTTTTTCATTTTTTCATTTCATATGGGCATTGCTCATGTACTTTTTGTTTGGGTTCAAATCAGATCCCCCAAAACGATATTCATTGGTAACAAGAATCAACGATCCCTATGAATAATGATTTAGGATGAGCAAACCCTCAGAATTTGCACAGAACATTCAGGTTTGAATTCGGCAGTAGACTGAATGTATGAATACCTATGGCCAAAGAAACTCACTTATGACTTAAACCTTGGCTGTGAAAGTAACTATAAAGACGCTTAAGACCGAGATCCAAAAGTACATATATTTTCTTATTTTATTTTATTCAAATATCAGTTTTCTGCTTTCCGCAGTGTGGAATGCGGAAATAGGAAATACATAAAGTTTTATTACTAACTTGTAAATTTCGATATCTGTGTTCTGCATTGCGGAGATAGGAAATAAGAAATACATAAAGGTTTATTACTAACTTGTAAATTCCGATATCTGTGTTCCGCATTGCGGAATGCAGAAATCGGAAATACGGAAAGTTTTATTACCCCCAGAATTTGTACAGAACATTTAGGTTTTGTTTTGAATTAAAGTAAAAGTTAAAAAATTGATATATGAAAGGAGTCTTAAAATAATAAATGATCATAATATGGTTAATTATAAATTAAATAATATTATTAGAGGAACTTGGAAAAATCCAGAAAACAACTCCGGCCGGACATTTAAAATCTTGAAGCATGGGTTTTCTAAAGATGAAAAGAGCACGCTAAAATTAGTAGTTCTGAACAACTAAGTTGAGGAGTCGACCCAAAAACAAATCGATGTTCTGCATCCCACTTTCTGCAATGTGGAAAACAAAAAGCGGATGAATAAAAATTGCAAAAGCGGGAATCCGAAAATAAGATAAAAAATATGAGACAAATACTTTTCTGTGTTCTGCATTTCGCAGAGGAACACGGAAATCGAAAGTTACAAGTTAGTAATAAAATTTTCGTATTTCCAATTTCCTCTTTCCACAGTGCAAAACACAGATATCAGAATTTACACAAATTTGCGCATTCTGCACTGCCGAAAGAGGAAGTCTAATTCGATTGCTTTTGGCCATTTGGAGGATTTGGGTACATATCTGGATAAATTGTGGGCAGTTTTTTGTTCTTTCATTTCATATGGCCATCCTTGCTCATGTTTTTTTTGTTTGGGTTCAAATCAAATCCTCCAAAACTATATTCATCAGTAACAAGAATGAGCAATCCCTCTAAATAATGATTTAGGATGAGCAAACCCTCAGAATTTGTACAGAACATTCAGGTTTGAATTCGACAATAGACTGAATGTATGAATACCTATGGCCAAATAAACTCGCTTATGACTTAAACCTTGGATGTGAAAGGTGTCTATCAAGATGCTTAAGACCCAGATCCAAAACTATATATATTTTCATGTTTTATTTTATTCAATTATAAGTTTGCCCTTATGGGCGTTAAGATGGAGGTATGTTCAGTCTCTAAGCAGTAGATTTCATTTCGGGGAATTGCTGGTGGGTTTATCTCTTATCATATAAAATGTTAAAACTGGGAAACCAGGGCTTGTTGACAGGAAATCCTTAATGTGCTTGGGAATTGATATTGGGGAAAGGCATGAGGGGTGTGTGATTAATTTTATTTCGTAATTCCTTGTCCTTAGAGGGGTTGTTTTGAAACATTATTCCCTCGGGAAATCAATGCATTGATGATTCTCTCCTCCGAATATCTTCAACAACATTTGAAAGAAATCCATTGAAATCCATTTGAAAGAAATCCATTGATCTTGAGCACTACAACCAAGAATCATACCATGTGGAAAAACAGTGCTATTGGAACACTTTGCTACCTGAAATTCATCAAATATATTACTAATTCGCAACTGACTTCACACACGTGTACCAGCGAATACAATGATTTGTGTTTTCTTTTTCATATTGTTTTTAGAATTTTGAACTTACTTTGCATCATCAATGAGTGATTTGTGTTTTTTTTTCATATTGTTTTTAGAATTTTCAAATTACTTTGCATTATCAATGACTTTATATGAGATCTACATCATTTATTTCCTATTTCTGCATTCAATGATGCTCTTTTTCCTATTTCCAAGCTGCATCATTTATTTCCTATTTTTGCATTCAATGATGCTCCTTTTACTATGCTTCGTCGAGAGATTGCTTATTTGACTGTTGCAAATAGGAAATAACTCCAGATGTTACAGAAACTGTACAAATCTACAATGGAGGTGGTCAAATTTTCCCTCTACCTTAAGATACAAGTGATGCCTATGTACAATCAACTGTTTAAGTAAGCAGTACATGCTAGTCATAGTACACCCCCATACTTAGTTTTGTAAGGGTTTCAAATTGGGGAGATACAGTAAATACCCTGCGTATAGAGGTTGGTGCAAAACAATGAGAAGAAAGGAAAAAACTTATGAGATTAATATAGAACATAATAATTAGCGTTTGAAGGTTGACATTTGCAGAAAATGGGAGATAGAGCAGACCTAGGCTGCAGAGAATTGGTGTATATGTACATAGAAGACAGGGGGAAGAAAACTATCAAGAAAATGAAGCCTCGCCAGAGCAAAACTCAGATAACGGCTAAAAAAAACCCACACATAAACTATATTGCCAAAAAATACATAACTAAACAATCAATACCAGGCTCAAAACACCGAAGCATCGGAACCAGGATTGTGAGCTTTGTTGAAACCCATAAGCTATAGCTGCAGTGGTGGGTTCATTAATGATTGTGATGACATTAAGGCCAACAATGGTAGCAAAAGTGCATGAAGAAAATTTGGTGAACACATCTAGAAGAATGAAGACCAAACACACAATTCTGAGACACTTGTTCCACTGTCATTTGGCAATACCCAAAGCACAAGTTAGAACACGTGTAGGAATGTTAGTGGCCAAGGAGACGAGGAATCTTGCGAGACTACGTCTCCATAGGGAAATCCTTCGGCGTAATTATAAAAAAAAAGAACATGTATTGTCGTTTGATACACACCTCATGTTAAGTGGTATACATCTTCAAGCCATTGGGTGTGACCTTGGAGGCAAGTCTCAAGTCAAGAGTTGTTACTTGATTCTTGAATCCTTCATCTAGGCAGCCTCCTAGTGAATTCAAGGGGGGTTGTCCCTAAGAAAAAACCACTAAGACTTTTAGTTCTAAGTTACAAAAATGAAAAAATATTTCTAAGAGTTTGAAACAATTCACTGAAACAAGATTTGCAAAAGAGATATTAATTTGATTGCTTGTGAAATAACTAACCTAGACACATATAGTTCACTTAAGCAAAAATGATTGTAAGAATGTAGACTAGTGCCAGGTAGGTAAATGTTGTTGTAACATAAATGTTTTGGAAATGTCTCTTGGTTAGTTTTAATTATTAAGATTAGTTAATTAGAGTCGGTTTATTGATGTTGAGATTGTGAAAGATGAAAGTGAAATGCTAAAAAACAAAAGTACTTTAAAGTTTGGCCCAACTCCAATTTATCCCTCAAAGTGAGTATAGAGAAATTATACCAAGTGTCCAATGAGGTGAGGCATAGCCTGCTTGGAGTAGCCTCCCGACTGTATAGTAAGTTCAATATAACCCTTCACTTATCCGAATAAATATTCACCGAATTTCCCTATTAAATTAGTCACTTAGATCCCTTTCTAATTGTTCTAGATAATTAAGCAAATCCCGTAGTGGACAAGAGCATACATGTAATATAAGTTGAGGTTTGTTACAAGAATGAAAAAAAGAAAATGTTATTTAATTAATCTAAAGCCACAAATCACTTCTCTGATTGTGCACCACTTACTCAGGAAATCCTTTTCATTGGAGACAACAACATACTTTAGGAAAGCGTAGTAGATGGGTTCCTTACTTTATTGTGGAAATGGAAATGCAAAATTACAGCAACAAAAAATATGGTTGTGTGTGCTAGTGTTTGCAAAATTGAAGTCTATGTCTTGAGTGAGTTTGTGGTCCGACGTTGAATTGAGATCCACAAATGTTTAATTTTAGCTTCAATTTGTAGTTGCTTAAAACAAAAATAAAGGGAAAATGTTTGTAAAATCCAAACCACCAAAAAAGACCGCAAACCCCCCAAGGGGGGATACGGTATGGGTGTTGGGTAGCCCACTTGTTTTCTTTTTTATTATGATTGATTTTTATGGAATGCTCATGATCCTTTGAAGAATAAGATCACCAAGCTTACAAAGTTTAGAAAAATATTGTACAAAGAAGCATAGTGCTCCATGTGCTTTAGATGATTCAAATATCTTAAAATTTGGGTAGCACTTTTTCTTACCTAGCGAGGAAAGCAAAAAATTAGCGAGCAAACATTAGTAAAAAAATGCCCCAAAACACTTTAAAATTGTTCTTGAACAAGGTTAGGAAACTCACTAAAAAATTGCTAGGCTAGACTAAGTAAAAATGCACTAATGTAACAAAGGAAAACAAGCTTCCCTTAGGGTCTTAGGTTGTCCTTTTGGGGAAGCCAATGAAAATCACCAAATTACTAAACATGACCTTTTATAATAACAAAAGAAATCTATTTTTTCTAGCCTATAAATTTACTGAAAAAAATGACTTGTAAAATAAGAGATTGTAGCTAGTGCTATATCTAGATTAAAAGAAAGCTTTTTTAAATCACAAAATCTAGTATATGAGTAAGATATATTTATGCTTTATCAATAAGACATAGTTATGAAATTTGTACTTGAAAAGTAACCAAGAAGATTTATATTTAAAAGGAGAAAGAGAGGAATAAAAAGGCTTGATTCCATAATGGTTAATTGAGAAGCCTCCTGGTGGAATGTCGGGGACTATGCCTTTAAGATGTTTGAAGAGGGTGGAAGAATTGACCTAGATCTTCCCCCTCTCCAAGCTAGGAGACTTGTAACTAATAAATGACTTGCAAAAATACCTGCAAATCTGGTAATACATACGAAAAAAGACTACAACACCAAGATTATAAACTTATAAAACATGTCATATCTATATCTCTAAGCATACATATAAATAAACAACTAGCAAGTAAACTTACTTACAAACTCTTTTACAAACTCTTTTCCTACTGACCTATAACAATCTTACCAAGGCTAGATTCACAAAAGCATAAGAAGCAAGACAACAATAAGCACATGTTATCCACACAATAATGCACCACACCATTTAGCCTCAAAAGCCTTTTGTATTCCAAAAAAATACTATGAACTCTTACAACAAGCAAGCCTTCTCCACATAGCTCTAACTAGCTTTGCAATGGAATAGAGGTATTGCATTTATAGGAAAATGAGCCAAGAGGGGGTGCATCCATCATACGGAGTTAATTAGGGTGAATAGAGATTTGAATGAAGGGACTTGATGGCTATTTTAACTCTATAGTAGGGCGTCACTTTTGAAGAGATGGGCCCATCCTCATTGGGATTGTCTCCCTCCAACAGAAGAATGTCAAATCAAAGATTGTGCGCTCCTTTAGAGAGATGCACCCCTCTCTAACTCCAATGATGTGCCACCTCACATAAGTAAACTCAACAACCATATCAATAGCTAAGATAACTTGCTCTTCACTCGGACGTTGATATTTTACTCTATTATGTCTGTTTGTCCATTTCCAAGAGAACATTATTTTAAGAGATAAATAATCACTCATTTCCTCTCAAAAGTGGATTTAGGGGTATAGTGGGTGTTGTGGGTTAAAAAACGAGCACCCTCATGGAAAATTCCACCTCCTAACCACATTTTATGACTTTTTTGTTTTTTTACAATTAAAACATTAAAAAATTCACCTTTATGAGAAATTTTTTTATTAGTGGAAAATTAAAATAACATAGAGGAGACTTAGTACATGTTCACATGACTAAAAAATAGTGAATATCATGGTAATATACATTGTCACTTAGACTTTAATAACCTCCTAAGGCCTATCCACCAAGACGACCACTTCGACTTTGGAGGATTGAGTGAAAAACTTGAAAATTATAAGTCACTTAAATGCAACATATAATTAATAAGGAAAAATCACTCTAGAGTAATGAGATTGATTACTAAGTCCTAGGAAAGGTAGGTTTTTTTACATAAGTCATCATGCTACGACACTTTATTACAATTTCCTATGGGGTATGAACATGTGAAAAAAAATAAAAAAGATGCCAAAATTGTCCATGCATGGACTTCTGAACTTCTGATAGTAAACAATTGACTTGTTCATTCTTTGGTTGCTCATCTGAAGAGTTCACCCAAGTTCAATTTGGAGGTAACATCTGGATCCATCTAGGGATTCGTGCTTGATTGATCTTCAATCAAAGAGAGTATGCAAGAAATCTAGAATCTTTGGTTCCTGCACAAAACTAAAAGATGTCAGTAACACATATAAAAAATGCCAGTGAAACATAAGTTGCAAGGTAATATACAAGGCTATTTTACAATAAGTAATGTATACAACTAATATACAAAATTTATTTACAAAAAATAAAGTACAACAATAATATATAAGACTATTTTACAAAAGGAAAAAATGAATAGTTCACCCAAGTTCAATTTGGAGGTAACATCTGGCTCCATCTAGGGATTTGTGCTTGATTGATCTTCAATCAAAGAGAGTAGGAGACAACTCTAGAATCTTTGGTTCCTGCACAAAATTAAAAGATGCCAGTAACACATATAAAAAATACCAGTGAAACATAAATTGCAAGGTAATATACAAGGCTATTCTATAATAAGTAATGTATAAAACTAATATACAAAACATATTTACAAAAACTAAAGTACAACAATAATATACAAGACTATTGTACAAAAGGAAAAAATGAAAGAAAAAATACAAGGGAAAGGGTTAGAGAAAGCCACGATACAAAAGGTTTCCCTATGAGCATTAGATATTGTCTCTAAAGAACGACTTTAGATGTTGTCCATTCACTACGAGGGTCAGCTTCTCTCCATCCATGTTGTTGAGATAAAATGATTTGGCACCAACCAATTCATAGATGATGTATGACCCTATCCAAAGGTTATCGAACTTTCCATATTCCCCAGTATTTTCTCTACAATTATCCCATAACAAAATTGTATCCCCTTTCTGAAAGGCCCTTGGCCTGACATACTTGTCAAAGGTATTCTTTACTTTATCTTGATTTTTGATACTCTAGTCTACTACCCTTCTCCTATTCTCATCCAACTTGACCAACTGATTTATTCTATTATGAATAGAATTGTGGTTTGAGATGAAGTCTTAAAGCATCTGATACACTAGAAGATTAAGGTGGATCGACAAGGATACATCTAGGCCATATATTAGCTCAAAGGGGCTCTTTACCGTCACATTTTTCTTAGTTATTCTATCTGTCCAAAGTGCAAACTTTATCTTACTATCCCAAGACTTTTTGTTATCTCCAATTGTTTTATTTATGATGGTCATTAAGTTCTTGTTACTTGATTTTGTAAGACCATTTCCTTGGGGATATAGTTTGATGAATGGGATAGGATAATGCCATACTTGAAGAATAATGAGGAATAATTTTCCAAGCTAAAGGCTTGGGCATTATCAGTTATTATCTTAGTTGGCATAGTGAATCTAGTTATGATATGATTTTTAAGGAATTTCATAACTACTTTGTCAGTTGTTTCTTTAGTGGGAATGGCTTCTACCCACTTGGTCAAATAACCAGTTGTTGTAAGAATCCAAGTATATGTCCATTACTTGAATTTTCCTTAAACTGATCGATGAAGTCAAGATCCCATTGTTGGAAAGGGGCTTGAACCACTGCTAGCTGTAAGGGTAAGGTTGCCAAATTATGTTTTCCATTGAACAACTAAAATTGTTGGCACGGACAAACTTATGTACATATGTGAATAAGTTGGGCCAATAGTAAGCTGCTCTAAGGATTTTGTGGGTTGTTGTCTTTGTTGCGAAATCCCCTCTACAAAACCCTGAGTGGAACTCAACTAAGATTTTTTTGGAATCTGGATCATTGACAAACCTAAGTATTAATCCATTAGGGTTCCTCCTACCCAATCCATCTTGAGTAATACAATACTTGGTGTCTTTTACCTTAATTCCCTTCTCTTTTAACCAACAAAATGACTTGGGCTAGTAAGGTTAACAAGGAAGAAGACTATAAATAATACCACAAATGTTGCTCTAAATGTTTAAGTTCTGTTAACATGACCTATGATGACTCGCTGCTCTGACACACCATTTCCAAGCGTTTCTCAATCCCTTGTGTTAAGATTTGGGATAATCCTTGTCCTTTGACTAGCTTAATGGGTTTAATTTCTAAGTCATCCACATCCTTAATTTTTGACACCCACTTTCCCCTATGCCCAAACACTCTAGCTGAGATAATATATTTTTGGTGGGTACATGAGGCACATACCCCACAATATTTGAATATCCAACATAAACTCTAAAGTTATTAAGGGACTTGACAAGAGCATATTCATGTTTCTCCATGGTACTGTACTTCAACTCTGAATTTTGTAAGGATTTACTCATGAATGCAATAGGTTTCTCTTGTCCTTCATCATTTTTCTGAAGCAAGACAGTAGCAATCATGTCCTCTGAAGCAAAATAAATAAATGGAAATCCTTGGAATAATATGGGATGATTAGGGTCGATGATCTAGAAATGACATCTTTAAGAGACTTTAAATCGTCTCTTCCTTCATTTCAAACTTAACATCCTTTTTAATAATTTCTGCATTGGTTTCATTAATTCAAAAAAGTTAGGAATGAACCTCCTTATGAAATTGATCTGGTCGTTAAATGATTGAAGGGCCTTCACATTTTGGTGTAAAGGGGCCTCTTTGATAGCTTCAACTCATTTTGGGTCAATCTTTACCTCCTATTTTGAGATGATGTGGCCCAACAACTTCCCTTCGTCAACACCAAGTATTGATTTGGTTGGTTTTAAGGAGATTCCATACTTATGACATCTTTTGAATACTTTCCTTAGACAATTATCATGGTATGATCTTTCTTTAGAAATTACAATTAAATCTTCTTGATATATCTCAATTATTTTTCCAATAAGTTCTTTGAAGGCATAATCCATGGCTCTCTCAAAGGTAGCACTTGCATTTAGTAAGCCAAAGGGAATCCTTAGAAATTCATAAGTACCCCAATATGTGGTAATGTATTCTTATGTTGATCATCCTTTTTAACCAACACCTAATTATAAACAAAGAACCCATCCAACATGGACATCATTTTTGAACCTGCTACTCGGTGAAGCAAAGTCTTCATGTTGGAAGACATATAATTATCCTTTAGACACGACACATTAAGGTTTCTGAAATATATACATAAACTTATGGTTCCATTTTTCTTTCTTACTACCACTAGGTTGGATCACCATAATGAATGCCTTGTTGGTGTAATGATTCCAACAACTAACATCGTTTGCAACTCCTTTTGCACCAAGGGTGCCAACTTAGGGTTTATTCGCCTTAACTTTTGATGAAAAGGATGGATTTATTTTCTTTCTTTATTAAGGGGTATAGTGTGTTGAAAGACATCCTCTTGATATGCTTTGATATCATCCTATGTAAATGAAAATACATCCCTATACTCCCGAACAAGATTTATTAAGTCTTTTCTCTCCTTTTTGAGGTATTTTTTCCAATTTTTATTATTTTACGATCCTTATTTGTTCCAATATTTATTTCAATATAATCCCATGGATGTATTGACTCTTTCTTATTTTTACGCATGTCTTGTCTATCAAATATTTTCTCAAAATTTATAAGACTACTGGGAATGCAATTTCTCATATTCTCCTTCTCCTTATACTATCTACACTCCTTGTAGTTGATATCACAACTTGAAAATTCCTAGATATTGAGAATAAACCTTAAAATATGCTTATTATCGTTGAAAACTTGACAATGGTCTATATTATCAGGAATTGATGGGCTAAAGCTTATCTAAAGTTTACCATCTCCATTTATAATCTCATATATTGGGTGATGTTGAACATATGTTGTCATTAATGTCAAAGGAAAAAATTGCACCCAAGTGTTATTATTGATGTCAAAAGAAAATGAAGGGATCCTCATACAAAGCAGCTTAGAAATACATGTGTTGTCAGCAATGTCAAAAGAAAAAATATTGAACTCAAGTGTTAATATTGATGTCAAAATAAAATGAAAGGATCCTCATACAAAACCACTTTGAAGAAATACATAAGTTCAGAGAATGAAAAGATCCCAATATGACATGGGTCATATGTTTGCATATAATAACCTTGAAAGAAGAATATAAAAAATGGTAGATGTGCACAAATATCACTTGGGTATGGGACTTACGAAGAAAAGTCCGAGATACGAACTTCTGTATAAAATTCCCATTAATAAAATGGCATGTGGCAAGTGACATATGAAGAAGAATACGAGATATGAACTTGTGTGTAAAAGTCCCATAAAGAAAATGGCATGTGGCAAGAGACTTATGAAGAAGAACATGAGATATAAACTTGTGTGCAAAATTCCCACAAATAAAATGGAAGATGTGCACCAAACCCCACAAAGTTGAATTGTGATTACTGGCACACCAATGAAGATCATAACTTGATCAAGATGCAAACAAGTGGGGGAGTTATTCAAGAACTAGGACCACCAATAAGCCGACACATATCTTGAGTTAGAAAGAGTATAAATAAGAAAGATATGGGTGTGATGAAGCAAGCTTGTAGAATGAAGAGTTGAAGATAATATGTTTTGAGCAAGCTTCGTTTTCCTAGGGTATCAATAGATCGTTGGTCGCAGAAGGAAACTTTATGCAGCAGAGCCTAATTGCGTAGATCAACAAGAGATTAATAGCAAGAACAACACAAATTAGAAGGATACTCGAATTTAAAATGTGTAAAGTTTCTACTCGGTGAATGGTGTAGACAACATATCATTGATGTGAATGAGTTCGGAACACTGATCAACACATAAATGCAGATAAAAAATTGTGGAAATAACCCAATATTCACAGAATGTGTGATACAGAAAAATTGAATATATCGCAGTCATTATCGCACATCATAGATAAGGCAACTAGATATCTTGACGCAGATAATCAGAGGCAAGACACATATCAAAAGAGTTACATCAGTTGCAAATTTCAGACAAGGTAATTTTCATATTACATATCTTTGATATACACACTTATTTGTTTTAAGGGAGGTAGGATAGGGCAAGGATAAGGGAGTTGGAGCTTCCTTCCAGTAGGTGTTGCGGAAACTTATCAAGGAGGAAGGACAAGGAAAGGAAGAGGGAGTTGTAGATTCCTTATAGTCATAGTTGGTAAAACTCAGGGAGTGGGTGCTTCCTTCCAATGGTAGCTAGCAAAACACTTAAGGGGTTGGAGCCTCCTTCCATTTGGAGCTAGTAAATATAATTTGGGAGTGGGTGCTTCCTTCCAGTGGTATCTAGTAAAATACTTAGAGGGTTGTAACTTCCTTCCAGTTGGAGCTAGTAAATATAATTTGGGAGTGGGTGATTCCTTTCAGTGGTAGCTGATCAAGAAACAACTGCAGATTCCAGTCCTCCATAGGTTGGTTCCTAATTGTTATGAGTCACAGTTTGTGCAGTAAGACATACATCTATTCAAGTTGGTGCCTAAATTTTGTGAGTTGGTACTTGCACAGTTCAAGGCCATTGCAGGTTGATTCTTGTAACTAATAGATCGTTGCTTGTGTATTTGGTTGACACTTGAAATGGTGTTGTTGCTCATGTTTAGTGATTGCACTCTCCCATTGATGTAATAATTCATTTGATCTATAGATATACATATAATTATTCTTCAGTCTTTGTGTGCAATTATGTTTGTTTCAGCTGAAAAGTTTTTAAGTGGTGAAAATTGTTTAATTATAATATATGTGTTTTATACTGATTCACCCCCCACATCTTAGTATAATACAAATGCAAAAATTGGTATCAGATTAGGTGTCTTCAATGAGAGATTAACATCTGAAAGAAAGATCCGACACAGATATGGGGAAACAAGAAGGATTGTCTACCAACAAAGCACCTAATTTTGATGGCTCCAATTATACATTTTGGAAGATACAAATGGAGGTCTATTTACAATCTCTTGGTATGGATATCTGGAAATCAGTAGAGGATGGATACAAATTTCTAAAAGTAACCACAGATGAATTAGAGGAAACTGGTGAAAATGAGCACATGATATCTAGAACTATGCCAATCGACCCATTTTATTGAAGAAAATATGAGTGGAATGCAAAAGCACATAATGCAATACTCTGTGAACTTGTTGATATTGAATTCACTAAATTATGAAGTGCACTGCAACAAAAGAGATATGGGACAAACTAAAGAGCATTTGTGTAGGGGATGAAAAGTTCAAAAAGGCCAAGCTACAAACTTTCTCTGTGCAGTTTGAAACATTGAACATGAAAGAAGAGGAAGACATTGCAACATATTTGCTCAAAGTAGATGAGATAGTGAATTTCATAAAGGGCCTTGGAGCAACAATTGAAGAATACTCAATTGTACAAAAAATATTTGAGAACTCTACCTTCACGGCTCAACTCAAAGGTATCGGCCTGAGAAGATAGATCTAACTTGGGAAAACTGACAAAAGTCGAGTTGTATGGAATTCTCATTGCTTATAAGATGAGGACTGAACAAAAAAAGTCTCCAGAAAGGAAGCAACATTTAAAGCCACACAGAATCCCAAAAACAATAAGAATGAGTGTAATAACATATCTGGCATGTCTAAAAAAGAAGAAGTTAATTTTGTGAGAACGTTAAAAAGGGGACAAGGCAAGTACAAGGGGAAGTTACCCTTCAAGTGATTTAAATGTGGTATGGTTGGACACTTTGCTTCAAAGTGTACATATGAAGAAAACAAAGAAAGTGATAGTGGGAAAGAACTAGACTACCAAGAACAAAAGCATGATTATCAACAAAATAGAGTTGGGGACAGTAAGAAATTTCCAAGGAAGAGGAAGAGCCTATACACTAAGGAGGAAAATAGTTCATCAAAGGAAGAGCATAACAATGAAAGTCCAAGAGATGTATTGTTTATGGACACTAATTGAAGATGAAAGTTCGACAGAAGGAGGGAAATATTTAGTCAAAAAAGTTAAAGGAAGCACATCAAAACTATTATCGAGTTAACATAGTAATCATGAGAAAACATTAAGAGCTAGAAGCCCAGGTATGTCTATAAGTGGAGAAAGTACCGAGCTAAGGAAGAAGAAGGTAGTAGTGTAAGTGCTAAAAAATATAGATATGGGAGAAGTAATGAGGACTTTAAAGGCAAAGAAACCTTTACACGAAAGAAAAACTATTAGAGTTAGAGGGGTTTGAAGGCCTCCAATGATTTTTTATAAATTCCAAACACTAGGCATAAATACTTTGAATGCCTAGAAAAGCCGCATGCTAATAGGAGAGAAGAGAGTAAATATCATGTTACACTAAGAGTTGAAGGCACATATAAGTCTATAATTGGAGATAATATTGATGAAGTTCAACAAGAGCAAGGAGAAATTTTGATGTTCAAAAGAACATTACTGAAGCCAAAGAACCATGTAGAAGAAGAGGAGTCAGGAAAAAAGAAACCAATATTCGAGATCATCAACAAATTTGGAGGAAACTATTGTTTTTTAATTGTTTATGGAGGTAGCATAGAAAATTTAGTATATGCAAAAGTAATTAAGAAATTGAATTTGAAATGTAGACAACACCCCGAATCCTATAGGGTCTAATGGTTGGTTGAAAAAGGGACACCATGTAAATGTTTCCAAGTATAATTTGTTTAGTTTTTAGATTGAAACATACCATGATGACGTGATGCACATTGTTGTGCCAATGGATGCTTGCCATCTATTTTTGGGAAGGCCTTGGAAATATGATAGGAAAATTGTCTATGATGGTGTGAAGAATACCTTTTTGTTGGAGAAGGATAAAGGGAATATTAGATTGTTTCCTATTTAGGAGGAAAATGGGAACATCAATAGTAGTAGGAGAGTTATGCTATTATTAGCTAAAAAAATTTGGAGGAAAGGTAATTAAGGTGTTGTTTTTCTATCATTCTGAAGGTTCAAGTCCAAAAGTGAAGGAAATTGGAGATTCCAACTGAAGTAGAAGAGTTATTGATTGAAATTATTGGTGTTATTTTAGAGGAGTTTCTGAAGGAATTGTATCCTATTAGGAGGATTTCACATCAAATTGATTTTATATCATGTTCATTTTTACCTAACAAAGCTCCGCACTAAATGCCACTTGTTGGAAATGATGATTTAAATAGACAAGTTCATGAGTTGCTAGAAAGAGCTTTGATAAAAGAAAACTTAATCTCTTGTACAATAGTTGTTGTACTTGCACAAAACAAGGGTGGAAAATGGAGAATGTGCAATGATAATTTACATTGTAATTAACAAAATTAAAATTAAGTAGAGATTTCCATTACCTACAACGGACAATTTGATGGACTATCTAAGTGGTGCAAGATATTTACAATGATAGATTTAAAAAGTGGGTATCATCAAATTATAATTCATGAAGGAGACAAATGGAAAAATTCTTTTAAGACCAAGGAATGGATTTTTGAATGGTTAGTTATGCCATTTGGTTTGACAAATGATCCAAGTAACATTATGAGGCTCGGGAATGAGGTGTTGAAGCCTTATCTCAATAAGTTTGTTGTGGTTTACTTAGATGTTATTTTGATTTCATCAATACAAGAGAGAAAAATCTCAACCATTTAAGATAAGTGTTAGAGCACTTGAAGCAGGAGAAGTTACTTGTAAATATTTCTAAATAAGCACACCTTCATGATGGAAGAGTTAGTATATATTGGGTTTGTTATTTCTCAAGAAGGGTTGAAGATGAATCCTGAAAATGTGAATGCAATTGTAGAATAGTCAGTTCCTAAGAGTGCATTTGAGGTACAAATTTGTCATGGACTAGATTGATTTTATAGCACTTTCATGAGGAATTTTAGTGGGAATTGTGCAACTTTGACTACTTGCATGAAGAAAGGATAATTCAAATTGAAAGTTGCTACACAAAATGGATTTAAATATTTCAAGAAAAAAGTTACTAAAAGGCTTGTGTTGGCTATGTTAGACTTTGATAAGTTTTTGTAGTGATGCTAGTGGCTTGGTTGCAATTGCTTAAGGGAAACATTTTAAGGGTCATTAATATTAATTTTTAAGGTTGTGAACTATTGAATTACGTATCTATAAATTTTTCTCAAGGCCCACATGGACTTAAGCACAAATCTGCTCACTTTCACCCATCCCATTAACGCTTAATGCTTCTTTTGGTTAATTTGTTAACTCATCAAAATAGTGCCCCCAAGAATTGCTTAGTAAATATTTGAATACACCACACCCTTCTTCCTTGTACAATACTTGACAATATTTGCACCAAGCAGAGGGAGAAATACCAACACAGGTTTAAAAGTATTTGGAACATTCTGATGCTCACCTTGTTTCTCGGGTAAAAGGGGCCTTCATTGTTGTTGTTCCCTAGGCTAGTAAGGACAAATGGCTGAGATGGTCCTTGTTGATTTCATTCCATCTTTCATTTTTTTTAACCACACTGAGTAGTTTTTTTTTTAAATTAAAAAGAGGAGAAATCCTCAACAAAGAAAAGTTACATAACATTCCGAAATTTGTAAAACTATATGTTCAATCTTCTAATACCCACCTCTAAATTCTTGAGATTATATTGCCTTAAATATTTACTTAGCAAAAATGTATAAGAGCAAGCATTAAAACATTCTAGAATTGAAACCAAGGAACCTGCTCTTCCATTTTTATCAGAAGAAGCCTCGGAACCTGCTCTTCCATTTTTATCAGAAGAAGCCTCTGCCTCAGAGCAAGCATTAAAACATTCTAGAATTGAAACCAAGGAACCTGCTCTTCTATTTTTATCAGAAGAAGTCTCTGCCTCATCCCTCTCTTCAGTTGTCTAAGAGATCTGTAACTTACTTTTCCAGAGCCTCAATTTTGGATTTTATTTCATCAAGTTTGTTTGTTGTTGCTCCATCTTATGAGCTAACAGGTCCAATTGCAGATGTAAGTTCCTCTTCTCCTCCATCCTCGTCCTGCCACTCTTCACAACATCTTTCAGTGTCCCATGCATCATACTCCATCCATCTTACTCGATAGTTGAGTCGACGCACATTTTGATTAACCTTGTCAATCCCACATTCAACACATCAGAATGGCTCATCAACATCATCGTCCTTGCCCATATTCCCAACAGAATTGATTGTGCATTCCAAACGTCTGATTGCAAACAAGAATAAACTCTTTGTTTCTGTCTCGGTATCTCAGGGATAGTTTATATTTACTACAAGGAACCCAACAATGACAATAGAAACAAACACAACTTTCATGCCATCATACTGTACTTGAACAGAGCATGATGCCCGATCTCATGTTAAGCTAATACAGAGAAGAGCAAATATGCTCGTGAGATGTGATGGATATACGTTATCTTGTCATTTCCAGTTACTCCTATCATTATCCTACGCTTGGAAGGAATCATTAAGTCATCTGGTATCGTTTCATGCATTGAATGTATTTTAACATGGGAGATGATCACCTGCCTTGGTCTGGCAATGCATCAAAACAACACGTGTCTCCATCACAGATCCATAATCATGCTGACGTCTGGAATGGAGAGACTACGCAATACGCAGGTCCTTTTTTCCAACATTAGTATTGGCATAGTATTGGTCATTCTATGGTATGGCTTCATAAAGCACCTCTCCCTTCTGGTTTTGGTAACTTTTGGCGGTTCGTCTTGTAGCAAGATTTTCCAAAGCATTAGCTTGATTGTTTTGATTTCTTACTAGATGATAGAGATCTACGGGCTGGATCTTATCCAAATTGTTCCAGATTCTTAATTGGATTTTGACTAGGTTGAGTTATGTAGAGGAGAGTAAAAATTGGCAGCTCTGATTGTTGTTTGGGATTGTCCATGAATTATGCATCATAGACTCTCTCCTTAATTAGCATGTTAGTCCCCATCCCCAACACTAACATCTATGCTTGGTTATTTGACTCCTTTCCAAGACTTTATAGAATGTTTCTACAATGTTTCCTCCAAGGTCAAGGAGCACCTGATTTCATTCCATCTTAATCACCTTGTCACATAGTGTTTGCATGACACCTGCAAACTTGCCAAATTCTTTGATCATGTGCTCAAGCTTATCTTCTGGATGTTTAAATGGTGTGGAATATTCACAACTTTTCCCTTGTAATATTGTGATCTTATAAACTCAAGAACCTCTCTTTTCTTAGCTGCATTGATATTCCTTTCTACCTTGGGGGATTGGTCTTGTGCACCCACCAGATTTTGTGGATCTTTATCACCTAATAAAAAAACAAAATCCAAAGCGAAAGAATTAATGTAAAATACAAGAGTGGTGCCATTACATTGGCATATTGTCAAAAAAATCTGACTCAATTCTTGCGATGTCTCATTCTCTCTCTTTTGTATATTGATCGGTTTAGCCAACAAAAAGGAAACAATTATCAACTTTTTCACCCCACTTCTTGTAAATGACTTTTCAAATTCAACCAACAAGTAATACTTCATGTAAATAGAGATTTGTACCAAGTCCTTCCCTCTCCTTCCAAATTTTGTAAAAATACTTTCATCAACACATCCTTGTTCTCAACCTCAACATCCTCCATTACCTTCAAGAAGGTTGTTAGGTGGTCTTCAACAAGTACAACATTGCTACCTTGATATTTGGGCAACATATTTTTAAATCCATTGGTAGGAAGATCATGCAACTACCCTTAAATGGATGTGAAATCTAGTAGAGTATGTAGTAACAATCCATCTAGTAGTCAATTATTGGTATTTGAAAATTTGACCTGAAGTGCAACAGGAACAATACTAGTAACTGGAATAACTTAAATAGCAGAAATGGGAGAATGTGTAAGTGTACTAGATGAAGTAGAGATAACAACACTCCATACAAAGGAAAATGGTGAAATATTTCTTCTCCAACTCTTCATAAATATATTTTATGGATCCTCCAACACTGGAAACAAAATCCTAGTAGGGTTGTTGTGTGTGGACCTCTTTAGTTCATCCAATGTGGTACCTTGAAATCAATGGAGTTGCAATGTGAGATTAAAAAAAATAATATGATAAATATAATATCACGAGATGTCGTATCCCAATGCTACAAATATGTGTGGATTTAATGAAGTCTCCGACAATGGCACCAAAATGTTTGCACTCAAACCATCACTACTTCCTCAATGGAGACCCGATGCAACTAGTAGACTATGTTTACACTGCCACATTAACAATCATGCCTCTTGCTTAGGGTTGGTTCATTCCAACTCCAAGGGATATCCCTAATTGCACCCACAACTTGTTAGTTACTTATCCAAATAAGAAAGAGATGCAAATAAGTAAATCTTGTATCAAAGCTTAGAACTTAGGAGGGAAAGATCGAAGAAGACCAATGTCTTTCAAGGGTTGATGGGGTCAAAAGGTGGGATAGAACAATCATCCAAAAATTATGGATAATAGGAGTAAGGCATCCGAGATGAAGAATCTCATGACAAATGAGGTGTTGCTTTAAATAAATGGGTTATGATGGTTGACCACTTTACCATGTTTGAAGATCAACATCCACGAGATGTATTTGTACTTTGGGAATTATGTTTTTCTTATTTTCTCTCAACGTTTTGATCCCTTCTATGGGATCATCATCATGAGACAATTAAGCCTAATTTAAAACAAACTAACCAACCTTATAAATATAGATGCAATGTGTGATATCCAACTACACGTCGACTGTATTATGCGATTTTTGAAGAGTATGTAATAATGGAGTTCAAATATCACTAAGCTTTTTTCCCTCATCTTTGTTAAGAGTGTTCATTCATTCTTATCTCAATCTTCTCTCTTATTTTTCTTTTGGTTAGGTTTTCTTCCTTTGTAATGATCACTTGTGTTATGAGAACTCCATTTTGCTTATTTTCTCTTAACATTTCAATCCTACCCTGGGATCATCATCAAGAGATAATTAAGCCCAATTTAAAACAAACCAACCATCCTTATAAATATATATGCCACATGTGATATCCAACTACAAGTCGACTGTATTATATGATTTTTGAAAAATGTGTAATAATGGAGTCCAAATATTACTTAGCTTTGTTGCCTCTTTTATGTTAAGGCAATATTCATTCAATCGTATCTCAATCTTCTCTCTTGTTTTTCTTTTTGTTAGGTTTTATTCCTTTGCAATGATCACTTGTGCTCTTGGAACTGCATTTTTTTTATTTTCTATCAACATTTCAATCTCTACTATGGGATCATTGACATCAGGCCCAACAATTAAGCCCAATTTAAAAGAAAGCAACCCTCCTTATAAATATAGATGCAACATGTGATATCCAACTACACGTTAACTATATTATGTGATATTTGAAGAGTGTGTAATAATAGAGTACAAATATCACTTAGATTTATGCCCTTGTCTCTATTAAGACAATCTTCATTCATTCTTATCTCAACCTTCTCTCTTGTTTTTCTTTTCGTTAGGTTTTCTTCCTTTGCAATGACTGTTTGTGCTCTGAGAACTACGTTTTGCTTTTTTTTTTTTTTTTTTCGCAGTGTTTCAATCCCTACTCTGATATCATCATCATCATGATACAATTAAACCAAATTTAAAACAAATCGACCATTCTTATAAATAAAATGTAGCGTGTGACATCCAACTACACGTCGGTTTTGTTATGTGATTTTTGAAGAGTATGTAATAATGGAGTCCAAATATTGCTTATTTTTGTTCCCTAGTCTTTGTTATGACAGTCTTCATTCCTTCTAATCTCAATATTCTCTCTTATTTTTATTTTTGTTAGGTTTTTTTCCTTGCAATGATCACTTGTGCTCCGAAATCTATGTTTTTCTTATTTTCTATCAATGTTTCAATCCCTACTCTAGGATCATAATTAGGAGACAATTAAGCCCAATTTAAAACAAACCAAACATCCTTATAAATATAGTTGCAACATGTGATATCCAACTACACGTTGGTTGTATTATGTGATTTTTAAAGGGTGTGTAATAATGGAGTCCAAATATCGCTTAGCTTTGTGCTCTTGTCTCTGTTAAGATAGTCTTGATTCATTCTTCCCTCAATACTCTTTCATATTTTTCTTTTTGTTATGTTTTATTCCTTTGCAATGATCGTTTGTGCTTCAAGAAATGCATTTTTCTTATTTTCTCTCAATGTTTTGATCCCTACTCTGGGATCATCATTAGGAGGGAATTAAGCCCAATTTATAACAGACCAACCATCCTTATAAATAAAGATGTAGCATGTGATATCTAACTACACATTGGCTTTATTATATGATTTCTGAAGAGTGTGTAATAATGGAGTCCAAATATCGCTTAGCTTTGTGTCCTCATCTATGTTAAGACAATCTTTATTCATTTTTATCTCAATTTCTCTCTTATTTTTCTTTTTCTTAGGTTTTCTTCCTTTGCGATGATCACTTGTTCTTCGAGAATTTTGTTTTGCTTATTTTCTGTCAATGTTTTGATCCCTACTCTGGGATCATTATTAAGAGACAATTAAGCCCAATTTAAAACAAACCAACCATCCTTATAAATATAGATGCAACATGTGATATACAACTACATGTTGGTTGTATTATGTGATTTTTGAAGAGTGTGTAATAATAATGGAGTCCAAATATCGCTTAGCTTCATGACCTCATCTCTGTTAAGATAGTCTTCATTCATTCGTATCTCAATATTCTCTCATATTTTTCTTTTTGTTAGGTTTTGTTCCTTTGCAACGATCATTTGTGCTTCAAAAATTTTGTTTTTCTTATTTTCTCTCAATGTTTTGTTCCCAACTTCGTGATCATCATTAGGATACAATTACGCCTAATTTAAAACAAACCAACCATCCTTATAAATATAGATGCAACATGTGATATCCAACTACACGTTAGTGGTATTATGTGATTTTTGAAGAGTGTGTAATAATGGAGTCCAAGTATTGCTTAGCTTTGTGCCCTCATCTTTGTTAACACAGTATTAATTCATTCTTATCTCAATCTTCTCTCTTATTTTTCTTTTTGTTAGGTTTTCTTCCTTTGCAATGATCACTTGTGCTTTGGGAGTTGTGTTTTGCTTATTTTCTCTATCGCGGTCACCATGAGGGATCTAGGGAGTGGTTCACCACTTTGCATGTCCTAAGGGGGCAATCATGGCTCACTAAAATCATGTAGTGATTAATACAAATTAGAGAAATAATCATCCAATCTGTCAATTAACAACCCGCACGAGAAAGATGTCAAGCATTTATTGTCCAAGGGTTAAGCACACATGAAAGCAAGAAGACTAGTTTGGATCAACAAACTAGCTCTATTAATTTTCAATCTAGAATTACAATAGGTGATCTTTGAGATTCCAACCTTTAACAATTAGTCTTGAACATTATTTAACATGTTTTTACTAACCTAGAGTCAATGCACCCTTTGGTGAATACATGTGTATGGTGTTTAAAATATAAGTGGACTGTAAGTCCTTCTATTTTGAAACAATGGGTCTCAATGTTGTTTGATTTCCAACTTTTGGTAATAAACTTGAAATTTAGTGATCAAGGTGCACCCTATACTTGTTACTTGGATGATGTCTAAACATGTGTATGTTGTAGGAGAATTTAATAGGTCCAACAAAAAGAATAAGCCACACTTCTGCTATGATTTGGCCATTAAGTTTGTAGCAGTAGAAACACAAAATTTATTTGATAAAATTTTATCAATGTTTAAATGAGTAATCGTTGAATGAATATGTCATTAGTTCAAATACAATCGAGGCCTATAAATAAGTCTGTTTGTGCATTTTCATTCAAAAAGGCATGTCTTATAATTTAGTTAATAATAGTTCTTTTCTTTCATCTCCTTCTATTTATTTACTCATTATTATCAATATTATTTGTTGTTTGTTTCTTTATTTATTGAGTAATTTATTAGGATATTTTAGTATTTCTTTTATTTATATTTTATTATTTCTTTTATTTATCTATTTAGCCTATATTATGTGCATTACATTGCCTAGTCCTTAAAAAAAATTGTCCTGAAAGCAAGGGAAATGATGGGTGTTGTTGATGAAATCTCTCTATTTCCCAAGATGACTCTTTTTCTGGCAAGTCCTTCCATTTAATAAGATATTCTTTAATAATTTTGGAGTAGGGTTTTCTTTCTTGAATGGAAAATATACCCTAGGCTCTAAGGAAATTCTCCCTTCGTCATCTAGTATAGGAATCTTGGCTTGTGTTGCTTGATATTGTCTCAACACCTTCTTGAGGCTTGAGACATGAAACACATTGTGGATGCGCCTATTGTTTGGTAACTCTATCTCATAGCCTATTTGAATAATTTTTTTGTTAATTTGATATGGACCATAAAAAATAGGAGCCAACTTGTTTTTTCCTTGTTGTTTGAGGAACAATTGTTTGTAGGGTTGAAGTCTTATAAACACCCAATCACCTTCTTCGAACTTTCTTTCAAATTTATGTTGACCTACTTGTTGTTTCATTGGATTGAAAGCATTTGTTGTATTATGTTTTAGTAATTGAATGGTATTTTGATCTTCCGCTAATTCAATTTTTACTGTTGGCACCTTAGAGCTAAGAATTGTAAATCCCTTCCATTTTGGTGGTTCATATCCATATAAGGATTGGAAGGGATTCATTTTAATTGAAGTATGATAAGTAGAATTGTACCACCATTCTGCTAGAGGTAGGCATTGGAACACTTTTTTCTGCTTATCTATTACAAAAAAATTACTGTAGGTTTCCAAACATTTATTTACTATTTTTGTTTATCCATCGATTTGAGGGTGATTTGTTGAACTCATATTAAGAGATATCCCCGTTTGTTTGTAGAAGTCTTTCCAAAAGTTACCCTTAAATTTTACATCATTGTCACTAACAATGACCTTCGAGAAACCACACAGTTTATAAATCTCTTACAAAATACCTCAACTATTTGTTTATCTGGATTTGTTTTCCTTACATTTGTGAAATGAGCATACTTAGTTAGCCTATAAACTATGACAATAACTTATTCTTTCCATTAGACATGGGTAATCCTTTAATGAAATCCATCGAAATTTCTTCCCACTTTTGATGAAGAATGTGTAGAGGATGGAGTAATCGTGGTGATACAACATTTTCACACTTAGTTATTTGACAAGTATCACATTCAACGACATACTTTTGAATGTCCTTGTTCATTCCCTTCCAATAAAAGAATGCCATACAATGTAGTAAGTTATGAAGGAGCCTACATGTCTTAGAACTAGAAAGTCATTTGATTCCCCTACAATTTTTATCTTAAATTTTGATGCTGAGGTTAGATAGATCCTCCCCAAGTTGTAGCAAATATTATCATTTCTTCACTCAAAGTTTGGATTTTGTCTCAAATTATTAATGATGGAAGAATATTTGGGGTCTTTGGCATATTTCGCTTATATTTCATCTAGCCAATCGAGATTTCGATTGATGTTTCGTATGATGTTACCTCTTCATACTTGCATGACTATGCATAAACAACAATATTGTGCTTCCCCTTTTTGTGTAGTATTTCCATATTGAAGTTGGAAATTTTCTCTATCGATTGTTGTTGCTCAATGTACAGTGTTTTTTTTGTCAAAGTAGGTATTGGAGACTATTGTGCTTGGTACCTATACAAATTTTTCTGCCCAAGAGATATTGTCTCCATTTAGCTAATGCACACATAATGACAAGCATATCCTTATCACTCAAAGGGGTTATATCCATTGGTGAAGAGAGAGGAGTTTTTCACCAATGGGAAAGGTTCAATTCCAATGAGGATCGAACCTTGATCCATGGGGGCATCTTAAGGTAGTGGTTGAACATGTGGTTCCACCCAGAGAGATTGTATTAAACAATCTTGTGACCTATGGACACATAAGTGGATAAAATGTCATCCCCATGTCATAATCCATGGGATTAGAGCAATTGGTAATGAGTAAATGAGATGAGAAGTTGTAAATGGAAGATCATGAATTCAAATCCCTTGTGGATACTAGCTTACAAAAAAAAACAAGCATCTCCTTATCATATGTATATTTTAAACTTCCCTTCTTATTGAGATTTCAACTTTTGAAGGCTATTAGATGGTCTTCTTGCATTAACATCATGCCTATTCCAAAACCTGAAGCATCACATTCCACCACGTAAGGTTTTCTAAAACCAGGAGTTGCTAACACAGGTTTTGATGACATAACCTTCTTCAAGGTTTGAAAACATTCTTTTACCTTGTTATTCCATTGAAAGGAATTATTCTTGACTAAGCTTGATAGCGGTGTCGTCAAGTATGTGTAGTTCATGATGAACGTTTTGTAATACCGTATTAAACCTAGAAACCCTCTTAATTTAGATATGCTATTTGGTTTTTTCCTTTCCATGATTGCCTTGATTTTGTCCAAGTCTACCTTTACCATTTCGCTAGATACAACATGGCCAAAGTATTATACTTCTTCCTTACCTAAGGTACACATTGACATTTTCAAATAAGTCCTATTTTCTAGGCTAATAGGGAGTATACTTTTTCTAGGTACCTAAGATGCTCCTTCCAAGTTTTCCAATTTTTACTATATAATAATGTCATAAAAAAAGACTAACAAAAACTTCCTTAGTTAGGGTTGGACAACTCATTCAAAGTTTCTTGAAAGGTAGAAGGGGCATTCATTAGACCGAATGGAATCACTGTAAATTCATAATGACCTTCATGGGTTCATAAATCATACTTCACCATGTCTTATAGTCTCACTCAAATTTGGTAGTACCTTG
This sequence comes from Pseudotsuga menziesii, assembly GCA_001517045.1. Lineage (NCBI taxonomy): Eukaryota > Viridiplantae > Streptophyta > Pinopsida > Pinales > Pinaceae > Pseudotsuga > Pseudotsuga menziesii. Next base: position 1,174,179 of record LPNX010552378.1, read on the forward strand.
ACCTCAAGTCTAGCTTTGAAAATTATTTCCCCCTATGAAGTTCATTCGTGACATTTCATCTATGAACAAAATACAAAGATTGTTCTTTATCGTTATTTTATTAAGACTTTGATTTAATCTACACATAGTATGAAATATCCATCTTTCTTTTCCACTATCACTACTAGAGCTGCATGTAGGTTTCTACTTCTTATGATAATACCACATCTTAATAGATCCTAAATCAACCTTTCTATTTCCATTTTGTGGTGATGTGTATATCGGTGAGGTTTAATGTTAACAGGCGTTGCGTCTAGTTTTACCTTAATTCATATTATATTCTTCTTTACGAAGTCAACTTCATAGGTAGGTTTGGAAATACCTTCTCATATTTTTGGATTAACCCCTGGATCTCAGGTTGTTGTGAGTAGATTACTTTCAATGTTGTTATCTCCATTGAATGACATCGAGCCACAGATGTAGGCACCCCTTTTTGGATTAGTTTTTCCCTTGGTATCGAAGTTATAATTTGGGTAGGAAGTGGTTGGACAATTTATATTTTCTTCCTTGCCACTTGAATTTTATAGATTGCTTTTTATAATTTGTAGAGTAAGTACCTAATGTTTGTAGCCATTGGATTCCCAAGACAATGTCTACTCCTTCTAGTGGCACCGTGTAAAATCTAGACTCCAAGTTATAATATTCTATTTGTAGTTTCAATTTCTTGGATTTCCCAAAACCGTCAATTTTTTTCCATCGGCTACCATAACCCTTATATCTATTGTTGGATATACAAACAAATTTAATATTTTCCCCCATTTATATCTCTGAAATTATGGGTTCTCCTTATGTCTAGAAGTATGGTGACATCTTCTTTTTTGTATGTGCCCTTTTAATTTCAATGTTTGTGGTTGAGTGATGCCTATTATTGTAGCCAATGATACCGTGGGATTTTCCTCCTCCAAATTTGTATTTGTGTCCTTTCTTTCCTCATTGCTTCTTTCTTCCTTGGAGTCACTATATGATGCATCGGGTTCCTTCTCAACCTCACATTATATAATATCTTATTGTTTCACTTATGCCTCGATTACCATTTGTCTCCACAATACCTACACTTATTTACCCATGTTTTATTTATATCCTAATATCAATGTTTTTCGCCCTCCCTTAAATGAGGTGGTTTGTATTTGTCCACCTTGTCTATGGAATATTCATTTGATTTTTCATTCACATACATGTTTGGTCTATCGTACCATGTGAATGATGCCATGTTCACTTTATTGTTTTGTTTGATTAATTTTGTTGCATGTATGGCATCTTTGATAGTTCTAGGATTCCACAATTTCAGTTCATTACAGATGTAATCCTTCAATCCACAGATGTGCATTTTTAGTAATTTCTCATTTGAGAATCCAATCTGTCTTGTTTCCAAGACCTCCCATTCATGAGTCTAATCATTTGCATTCCCTTTCCAGATGCACAAGCATCCTCTTCTTCATCATTAAAACTCTTTAACAATGATGAGGTGAATTTTTTCCAATAAGATGAACAAGCATCACACTTCTGACCCACCATAGGAACCAATCATAAGGTTCACCTTCTAAATTATCGGAGGTCGTCATTATTTTTTCTCATTCACCGAGTGGGGTATTTGATTCAAAGATACCCTCCATTTTGTTGACCCGTATGATGTCCTCTCTATGATCTTTGTCGCCATATTTTGATAATTCCTTTTTAATTTTGTTATAATCTTTATCTTAAAACCCTGAGTTACTAGTATTTCCTAAGAGAGATATCATTGTGTCTTCTCTTTTTAGTTCTTCTCTTAAGAATTGAGAAAATTGAGGTGTTAATTGATCCAATTTCTCCATGATTGTTTTTAACTTGTTGTTGATTGCAACATTTATTACTTGTATTTCATCTCTATGTTTCTCTTAAGGCATTTATATTGTGTATCGAATCTTTTAATTCTTGTAATGCAATTGTATGATATGTTCCTTGTTTGGACAATAATTTCTTTAATTCTCATGTTTGTGTGTTCAAGCTACTCTCAATACCATTTAGACAAGATTTTGGAATTTTCATGTCTTCCTTGTGATTACATAATTCTTTATTATATGTCGGCATTGATTACTACTTTCTTCTTTCTTGATTCCACTTAAATTTATGAAATCACAATTACACTATATGGACCATGTAGAAGTACGGACTGTATGGATAGTATGAATTGTACATATTTGTGGTGATGGTACTTGTTGTGCCACACTTTGTGGGGAACCCTTTTTTCTATACAATCTTTTGCTTTTCAAGCATGATGCTAGCCAAAATTATTGAGGCCTATCTTTGCTACTCTTAGGCCTCCCCTTTCAGAGAACAAATGATGTGTGATGATAGGATTATGCCATGTAGTATGATGTTATGACAATGCCAAGTTATTGACGATGATGTAATGATGTATTATATATTATATGGTTTAGTCGATGTATTAATTGTCTAATGAGTATACCTAGAAGTATCACAATTTCAAGTTGACAAGGGTACTAGGTCCTTATTTTACTTATATACCATTGAACCTAGATAATTTTTAGGTGTCTTGCAAGGACTTGTACCCTCTTTTTTGGGTCCATATTTTGGCTATCCATCCATCCATTTAAATCCATGAATTTGGTCTACATCCTTGGTCTAAGTTTGACGAAATTGAGCTCTTGATCTCCCCTCTGAGACCCCTCCATCACGAAGGCCTCCCACTTTTCCCTTGTCTCGAGCAATGTTGTGTTGTGGTTGTCTTATCATGGTTCAAGAAGCTCACTTGTAGACCCCTGGGATGGAATTATTATCAAGTGAAGAGAGTTGTCATGGAGTAATGATCCTCTTAGACTATTAGCATGAAAGTTCATCTCCCCTTATGCCTAAAAAATAAATGAGGGCATGTGAAAAAACTCCTAGCCAAAGAATCCTTGTACCTACAAAGTCAATGTCAAAGTTGAAGACCAAGTTAAATGAAGAAAGTCAAATCAAATGAAGAAGCAAACACAAAATATTTCCAATGAAGAAGGACTCTTAAAGAAGAATCAAAGGTCAAGGTCTCCAAAAGTAAAAGACTACAAAGTCCTAGATAAATAATGAAGACTTGTCCTAGAATACCAAGCCCAAGAAGGAGCTAGAAATAAATATTCAAAATAACGGGGAGAAGTTTTATTGCTAGTGGTTAGGTGGGAGATTATCTCATGACACAATAACCCATTTGTGAGACACTTCCCTAATGTTTTCCTATGTGGTGAAGATCATAGAGACCCCTTTCTTCCCAAATCTTGAGTCAACCTAGTCTCTGTAGACCATAAATATTTTCACTTGTTTAACCATGGTTGTCCATCTAACTCACCCCATTGGAGAGTCTTGTCCTTGCAAGTACTTGAATATTGTTTTAGGATCTAGTTAATTTGTAAAGCTAGTTTCTCAAAAACTTGTTTGAAGATACTTGCAGTGTAGGTATATTATCATGTATATGTGACTAGCTATATTATGAGTTAACTGAGATGGTTAATTATGTATCCTATGTATCTGTTAACATGGTCATCCTTTGTTGTTGGTATATCAAGGACATATATCAATCTAGTACATTAACTCTCAGATGCCATGAAAGAATTGCCAAGGTGCTTTCATTTTCTTAGTATTTCAGAGCATGTATATTAGGACTCTAGGGGTTAAAAAGTGTGTTTTCCATATTTGAATATCTATAAGGAATATTTATGATGTAAAGGCATATTTGGATACCCATTTGGCCATTTACCAAGGCAAGTGAAGTCAGAATGATCATTACTACCTCAGATCATGGACTTCCAAAAATGTGGTGGCCTTGTCTCTAGTATAACAGGTGATGATTTTCATGGGTGTGCATGGGAAGGTTATAATGAATATTTTGAAGATATGAGGGTATATTTCGGTACCAAATTGGCCCTTCTACACCCTCCAACCTTTGCATGTAATTTCCTATACACAATTTGGCCAAATCTTATAGGGTCTCCTCCGTAGTGTTAGTAAATAGGCTGGAAAAATAATGAACATGCATGGAAGTGAAATATCCTCTATATTTACAATTCTTTGGTTCTTTTGGGCCTTTAGGAGGGGATACCACTCAAAGGAACTTTCCCCTAGCCCGATGTTGTCCATTTGATCAGTTTTCCAATATGCGAGGGTTTTTAGAATGGAAAACCAGGCTTAATATGGATTAATTAAGTGCACAACTAAGATTTTTTGTCAAAAATTCGTAAGTTGTGTTTAATAATTCATTTGAAGGTTCAATGTGCACTTCAAGGTCTAATTTCAAGTTGAGCTTGCACTTTTTAATTTTTATAAAAATATTAAGTCTAAGTGGTCGAGGACGTCTTACTTAAAAGGGGCTTTGGCACACATGTGGAGAATTAAATTGATGAGTTGGAATCTTGGAACATAAGTTGAGGAATCTTGAGATCTCAAAAAAGGCAAAATCAAGTGATGATTAAGTCCCATTGATTGGATTTTGCTCCTAAGGGCCTAGGATGCCCTCCTTTAGCCAAATAATTGTTGGTTGTCGAAGTCAAAGAGTGGAATGAGTAAACAACCCATGGTTTTCTAAACCACCCATCGTATTTTTCCTCTTGTATTTGGATAGCCCCATGGTATTGGAATTTTTTTTTTCAAAAGCGAGGCACCCTCACCAATCTAACAACTTCATCAAGCAACATTAAATCGCTTCCTTGGATCCAGGAAACTACACATGCTTTTTACTAGGGGTTTCTTTCTCACCCTTGGTCTTTAGAGTATGTATTTTGGAGACCCATAGTATTGCAACATATTTTTTTTTTACTCTTGAAACCAAAGGGGCACCTCAAACCCTAGGATGACTAGGCTATTTTGACATTTTTTTTATTGTACACGGAGTGATGCTAGACAATTGATTTAAAAACCACCCTTATTGGGATGATCATCACCAAATAACTCATTGTAACTACTTTGTAACCCTTGATATCTTCTCCAAGAAGGAAAATTGACCCCTCTAGTTTATATAAACAAGGTCATTTTCTCTTGCAAAAGGAGAATTTTTGGCTATGCAATAAAATTTCTGAATTTGTCTCTATTTTCTTGCTCTTGTAATTTTATTGTGTACGCATATGGTGACAGGATATTAACGCTATTGGATGGACTTCACTACTATGAGGTAATTTGATTTGGTATTGCTTAATTATAGTAAAGAGTTAGGTGATTGCTGTAACCTTGCTTAGTTTGTTCATTATTCTTCTATATTTTATATGTTTGCTGCAACCACACTTGTTTAAGTTGGAATTTTGATCACCATGGTTTTTACTAATAATTTCTTGAGCTTCTTGTAGGGTCTAAACCGTTTTCTTGATTTAACAGGTGGCCAAGAAAGAGTTGGATCAAATGATTTTTGGATTGTCTCATCTAGGCAAGGAGGGGGTTTGAGTATCCATGCTCTCCCTTGAAGCTTTATCAACGAATTTATTTTATTTTGTACTTAAATGACTTTGTATTCCCAAGCAATACTCTTACAAGGCATTACTATAGAGTTTCAATTTTATTTATTTTTGTTTAGCTAATTTTCTCCATCAACTATCAAACCATCATTCTAATATTCTCTTGGTTTTGTAGGCACTTGGACAAATATTAATGAAAGGAACTTCAAAGAAAAAAGGGAAAAGTTTCTTTTGTTGGGGTTAACCTTCACTCTTAATTACAAACCCTAAATGTTATTCACTCCTCTTTAAACCAGTTAAATTTTAGTAAGCTCCTAGTAATTAAAATTCAAGTATCTTCATTTTTTTACCAGTGATGTTTTATTGAAAATCTATTTTTTGTATGTTGATTTTAATCTTAAAATTTAGTGTGAAACATTAGCTTGTAGTAGCTCCAATCTGTTAGAAAACATGATCACATAACAATAACATAAAACAAGATGCATAAATAAAACACAAACACAATACAAGAGAGACACCAATATACCGTGATTCACCCAAGACGGGCTATGTCCAAACAAAAACTGCCAGTCCTTTTTATTAAACCGTCTAGCAAAATGAAGGGATATAACCTACGACACACATGCTGCAAATTCCTCTTCGCTCTCTCTCAGAGTCTTGTCTTTCACAATACAACAATACACAATTGTAATACAATTCCTCATAAAAAAAGAAGTTTTCCTTATAGAGCTAAAATCCCTAACATAATTTCTACCGTGAGATATGAGATCTAATGAAGCCTCATATTGACTACAAAATTACAGCATTTTACAATGCAATTTTCGCCACACTTCAATGGACGAAAAACGGACAAACATGGACCCAAATTTTTTCTCGAGGGCTCCCGCCCAAGAACCCCCGCAACCCCTCAGGCCAAGAGCTTGGCCGAGAATTCAAACATAGCTGAAACAATAATCAGGCTCCATAACCAACACAATCTCATGTGAAGATCATCCCTTCACATGCTCACTATGAATGAAGAAATTTTTATTTAACACTAAAAAATTATTTCTAATTTGTAGTCAGTAGATCGTTACTAATGATGTCAATTCGGCCCTTTGTTTACCGCCATACTCATTAATCCAGCTTCTAAGTGACTTACACATCCTAATTCAACAGCCTATAATATCACTTGAATAACCCTATATTGGTTTAAGGGTTTGAATGCTTTCTTTGGCATCAACTTATTGTGGAATTACGGACACCTTATTGTTGTTGATATCCATTAATTCTGAACAAATGAAACTTTGACATAGTCAATTCGGCCCCTTGTTAAAGGTCACCTTGCAGTACTGAATTTGTCTAAGCTTGGATTGATATTTTGGCATACATAATCGTTTATTTGTTGAAGGAACTACTAGTATATTGCTGCTCTCCATTGAATAAATTTTTGAACTTGCAAATCACTATTTTTGTACTTTGAAAACAAGGATATCCCTCAAACAATTTATCAACACCTAGGGAATTAGCAACTGGGAAAGGTCAAAGGGAGGCTCATTGACATATTTGCGAATTAAAGTTGCACCTCATTCACTATTCTTGAACATCAATTCACTGTCATAAGATTGTCTCCAAGTTGGACTTACATGAACATTTTAACAACTGTTTACTGTGGCTTGATATCTAGCTTCGCTGCCATCCTAACAAACCAGATCTGGGTTTGAAGCTTATATACACAAGGTGAATTGGGCATATATTAGAACTCTTCATTTTACATCAATCTTAAGTTGAACCAACCTTAACCTAAGAGCTAATTTGGAACATTTTCCGGAGCCTCTAATTAGTGTTACTTTGAAGCAATTCGTTCACTGTTGGGTTGCTTGTCTCAAGGTTTGACTTGTTTAGCTCTAAGAGAATTTACCTTGGAAAACTCTTCAATTATATCCTCATATTTCAGATCTGGTTGATGTCTTTATGATTGATTGTCTCTGCTCTTGTACATCATTACTATTGCTGCAAAAGAGGGCATATCTGGTCTTCAAATCAACAGCTCTCCATTAGTCACTTAGTATTCAAGTATCTCTGCTGGATAGTTTCATTAGTATATGCTAAAACAAATTACATGAACTGTTAAGGATCATGAATTTAACCGGATGGTATGCTGAATGATGACTTATAGATCCATATGATAAATAAAGCTTGAATGAATGGAATGCTAAGCGAAAGAACTAAGGATTAGATACTAAGATCTTGTTGCTAGCAATCTTGGAATTGATACAAAATTAAATCTCCTTGCTTTGCGCACATTGAGAAGATCATTGGTTATATTTGTGGAATCTATCACAACACTCTCTAATGATATTGCAAATTGATTAGTTCTTTTTCATGAATGGTGTTAATTTGATGACTGATGATAATAGAAAACAGTGCCTTTGTTATTTCTAGGGTATATTTGATCATAGTGAAGTGTGCTTCATTGGGTACCAGATCTCAATCTGGATTTCGTAGAAGATATTGCAAACCATTGTTCTTAGATATTATCGAAGATACATGCTATATTGAAGTGGATGCCTCTAAAAGCTGGATCTTAATTTTGCAATTTGTTGAAGTATCATTGGTTCTACTGGACATTTGACAGCATTGCTATATCATTGGTTTCATTTCTTTCCTCGGGGATGTGCTTTGCTGTTGCCCAACCCTTATCATCCTTGTTGGTATTTTCTTCCTTTCCAAACCTGCTCTCATCATTGTCATTTGGCAATAGCCTTTCGAAACCCATAGTAATATATTTTGCAGTAACCAAATTAAGCTCATTTATGAGAAATACTTTAGCAGCATTGACTTACTCTTCAAATTCTTTCATAATGTGCTTTATAGTGACCACATCCTGGATATTTACCGAAGTGAGTGTCTCCTACAAGAGGGAAAATTGTACCCTTCAGCTGAGAGGAAAGAAAATTTTCCATTTTCATAGGCCTGAAGAATGATTCACTGCGTTTACTCTCTTCTTTCGCTCTTGAGTGCATTACTGAATTTGAAGAAATTTTCGTTACTCAACAGATTCCCTTTCCCCAGGGGTCTCTCAACGTGGCAATTTGAGAAAAACAGTCTTGAATCATTTCACCTTTGATATCTTGAAAACCATGTGGAACACAAGCTATTTTTAGCATATTGGCTTCTTGTAGCAGTGGATCTGTTTCAACAGTTCGTATGTCAGTCTTGGAGGTATGTTCAAATCTGCAATATAGATCAATGCAAATAAATGGAGGAGATGTGATCCCACCGTTGTCCCCTAAGCTTATTACACCAAAAAATTTAACAGATTGAAAACGGTACATCCAGGAGGTTCTTCGACTACTACTGCAAATATACTCAGTTTGACATCAAGAGATAGATCCACATCGACTGCCTTCATCATTTATCCTCCCTCTAGACTCTAGATAAAATCCCTGCGTTATGATAGTACAAGATGCTGGCAATGGTGAACTCTTCAAGTGGGCCCATCTTAATAGTTGAACTCACCAGTCACTAGAGTTCAGTATGTCTAGGTCAACCAAAGGACAAGCCTGTGAATATTGCTTGAGGTGTATCTGGGAAGAGCTCCTTAAATGGGGCCATATATATATCCAATATCTTCTGGTAGCTGCAATGTTTTTTTCAAGCTTCTTCAACTTCTATCAAGTTAAAAGACTTCCAAAAAGGAAATGCAAGCTTAATTAACAGGCCCACTCAGATGGTTAACCTAAGGGGTTAGCTTAATTATTTCCAATGTTAGTGGGCATTTTGCAAGTCCATGTTGGCAGGTGCCCAATGCAAATTCTTTTGGGTGAGGAGTCAGGACCACCAACAAGTTTATCAGAAATGCCATACACAACAATGCAGAGAAGCATACATTGAATTTAGAAATGACATTTACAAATACAGAGAAGATTCCATTAAATTTCCATGTGATCCTTAATATATATATATACAATTTAGATTTAAACTAGTAGCAGAAAATGTGGTCAGTTTAACTCTGAGAAGCTTTAGCCATCAGTTTGTTATTTATGGACTGACTGTGCAAAATACCCAATACATTAAATGTTTCACGAGATTCCATTAATTTCCCAAAACCCACAATATTTGCAAGCATTATTTTTTTTCAGTCTCCTTTTTAGTCACATGTTTGTTGAAGTTAACTAAACAATTATTAGTTAGAAAATGAAATACTCTCCCACATGAAACATTCAACCACCATCAGGGATAAATGAAATCCAACCAGAGAAAATAATTCTCAAAGTCCTTGAGCTGGAAAAGAAGAATTATTACAAGCAACTGAAGTCATTTCCCATTTTGTGAAGAAAAGAGTAACAAGAAAACCGACTCATTTCAAAAAAATAACGGATAAACAACGCAACCGACTTTAAATTATGAACTTGTCGAAGAAGAACAAAGAATCTCTAAACTAGAGATTAATGAAAAGGAGCCCATGCACCTTTAGATCTCGAAAGAAGTGATTAGTGAAGAAGAAGCCCTGCAATTAAAAACCCTGAAGCAGTAATCATTGAAGAGGAGCCCAGGTAAAGGGTGAAGACTCCGCATGATGGAAGAGGAACTGGTGGAGACAAGGTATTGAGACAAACTGAAGCTATATTCTCTAAAGTACTGATTAGTGAAGAGGAAGCCATGCAACTAGAACTCCCTTAAGCAGTGATCATTGAAGAGGAGCCCAGGTAAAGGGTGAAGACTGGGCATGATGGAAGAGGATCTGGTGGAGACTGGGTAGTAGGCAAAATGAAGATATATTCCTTAAATCAGTGACTAGTGAAGAGGAAGCCATGCAACTAGAAATCCCTTAAACAGTGATCATTGAAGAGAAGCCCGGGTAAGGGGTAAGTGGTCAAGGCTGGGCATGATGGAAGGGGAACCCGTGCAACCAGTGAAGAGTGGGCATTAAGACAAACTGAAGCTATTATAATTGTTGATAATTTTACAAAATAGCCCAACATTGTACTCCCCCGCACCATTTCGGGAAAGAAAACGTATAATTGGGAGGGGCATTCCGAGAATCGAACTCGGGACCTCTCGCACCCGAAGCGAGAATCATACCACTAGACCAAATGCCCTCACACAACAAATTATCAGTTTGTAAGCAAACTGTAAAATAGAATTTAAGTCAATTAAAGAAGCGGGAAAATGGAACTTAAAAATAAGAAGAATATGTTGAGAGTGGGATTTGAACCCACGCCCTTTCGGACCAGAACCTTAATCTGGCGCCTTAGACCAACTCGGCCATCTCAACATAAATTTAAGAGCTCCAGTGAAAGATATCAGCTGTCCTAACATATGTGTAGCAATTTGTGGCATGCACAATTGATGATTTTGTAATAAACCCTGGTATGCAGAAAACACTAGTATGTTTTATTAAAAGCATAAAGCCTATTATGATAACCAAGCCTGGTCATTAACTATTAAATACAATGAGAAGGATAGTGCTTCTGACCAATGCTCTTAAAATAGAAAAAGAAAAGACAGAGGCAATCGGAGAATCAAACTCGGAACCTCTCACACCCAAAGCGAGAATGATACCACTATACCAAATTCGCTCACACTTTTTAAGGCTACTTAACTGTGATATTCCTCAGAGCAAGCTTGACCATTTAAATTGCTTTCATGCGTGCAAAGATTTGTAATCCAAATTGATAATCTGGTCCCACAGTCCACAGTCGGCTTGCCCTCCACAGCTTCATCCGCCTGCATATTTATTTAGCAAATAAGAAAATAGCGTCCATTTAATTTTATTTGGACAGATGCTTCGCTCTTTAAACCCTCACGAATACGTCCGACCACCAATTAATGAATACCTCCCAATTATGCTTGTTGCTAAAAAGGAAGGAAAAGGTCACGCCAAGCTGTTACATTGTTGAAAAGGAGCAGTTAATTTATTCTAATTATTGTTGAAAAAGGAGTAGATAATTTATTTAAGTTTTGGACTTTAGATTTTATTGTAAAATTTTATATTTTTAATAAATATAAATTTGAAAATATTTGGATTTTGTTTTTCAATTCATAAATAAATTTAAAGTTTGACTCGAAATCAGATAGACAGGTAACTTAGAGATCGAAAAACATTTCATTTTAGAGTGTGAAGCCTTTAAGAACACTAAGGACAGGTTGAAGGATAAGATTTATTTAAGGAGGAAAAATTTGGGATTTGATCTTATGAGAAGATTCATTTTTTTAAATACATTTTGGATTTGCTATCTTATTCATTCTTTGTTGAATGTAACTTTTTTATAATGAAAAACATGTTCATGAAACCTTGAGAGTATATATGAAACAATTACAAACTTAAAAAAATAAATAACAATACAAATCACAATGGCAGGAACATACTATACATATACAACACCTCACTAAAAAGTTTGAGAGCCTTAGCCTCCTATTGACTTTACACTTCTTCTTTACTCTTTTAATGCGAACTTAACTCTTTTGTGAGTTTTATTAGCTTATTTTAAATTTTAATGGGGTTTAAGTATTAATAATAAATAAATAAAAATATAGAAAATGTGTTCTTTGTTTGTTCAAACAAAAACTATATACAATTTATGTGGTGTTTGACAAAACATTAACAAAAACTATACAATTGATATGGTGTTTGACAAAAACATCTTGCACTTTTCAATTAAGAAAAACTATATATACTTCATGTCGTATTTGACAAAAACACCTTACAATTTTCAATTAAGAAAAACTATATATAATTCATGTGGTATTTGACAAAAACATCTTACACTTATCAATTAAGATTATGAGTAGTGCTTTCAATTTTTAAGCTACTTTGATTTGTACTAAAAAAATAATAATTGCAAATGTATCATTTATTTTATATGACTATATACTTTTTTATTAAATTATAACCTTATTTTAATAGGAAGCTAAGTGATTAAATGTTTTAAAAACATAGATATAAACTATCTTTTATTAACTCTTCTCATTAATATTTTCAATAATTAATAAATAAATAAATAATATCATAAATATTATGATTTATTTTATAACCACTTAAACCTTGTCTCAACCATAAGCATAATAGTAATAGTTTATAAGCACTTAAACCATATCTCAACCATAAACTCGAACCATAAGGTAGAGATGCGTTGACGTAAAAGTATACACCTGCAATATTCAAATGCCAAAGCGTATTTTGTCACATTTTTCCCTTCATTAGTTTAATCCTCGCATTTTCACGCAAGTATCAAAATTAATGAACTTTTAGCTTAAATGCATAGTGGCCTTATGCAAAAGGCTCTTTTCTTTGCTAATAGTTTTTTTTCATACCAAACTTGATGTCTCGTTGATTCTGATAATCAGTAATTATTGGAGGATCCTAGTCGATTAGCCGACTAGGTCCTCCTACCGACTTGTCGACTTAAACCTGTCGGTCGGTTAAGTCGACAAGACTGTTATGTAACTTATTGTAATATGTATAAATATAGGTTGGATAGTTGGACACAAGACGAAATCTAATTGTTCCTTGTACATACTTTGTATAGTCTCTGCTGAGTAATATAATACATGTTTCTTCTATCTCCATTATTTTGTAATGTGCGTATACTATTTTGTGAATACTTGTTTGATCTTGCATGAGGTATTATTGGTAACTTGTTGGAATATTTGACAATACTGAGAAGGGGGGGGGGTGTGAATCAGTATTGATAAGTTTTAACAATTTAAACCACTTTTAATTTATTCATTAACACATAAGATCAAACTCATAAGATCAAACTGAACACACATAACACAAATTTATCGTGGAAACCCAACTGGGTAAACCATGGAAACCCAACTGGGTAAACCACCAAGACTTCTTATTACTGCAAAATTGTATTCACAAATAGTTTATGCCAGCTACTACAAACAAGAATGGTACTACACCCTATTTACCAACAACTACTGGAAGGAGGATACGACCCCTTGGTTTTATCGGTTGCTACTGAAAGGATGCTACTACACCCTATTTACCGGCTACTATTGGAAGGAGGCTACGACCCCCTAAAATTCACGTTTCTTTCCCTAGCATCACCCTACCACCCTGTTATGTTTTATTTGATTTCCAGATCTTCTTTATGTTATCTGTCACTGGTTTTCTTTGGTCTCTGTTTGCTGCTATTGCTGCATGGATCTAGATCACAGAGACACACTTATTTTCTCTTTGAACTTCAGTTTAAATACTTCCTCCATACCTTTACAGCCTCATACTTTTTCAATACTCGCAACCTTTCGCTTTGAATATGTTCATCTTCATTAAACGTTATTCTGGACACTCATATCCATTCATTAACAAGCCTTTTCAAAAATAATATGTCTATGTTATAATTAAAAACAAACTATGTTTGTTAGTCACATCCTTAGTCGTTCATCCTTACTTAACCATGCAATCTTTTGGTTAGGTTCTATGTTTAGCAGAACCCCTAAGTATAGTAACCCGACCAAAAGATTGCATTGACGACATTCTCTAATTCATGCCGACTGTATCAGCTTCCTTATCCCTTTTCTTCTGATTTCAAGGCATGCGACCGTTTTGGTGAAAAAATCCGAGTTGACCCAAACACTCAACAACATTTGTTATCAACAATGTTTTCTCAACCTCTCCAATTGTTTCGGCGCCCACTCGTGAGTCACCTCCGATGGCGTTGGCGGATTTCTTTCAGTTGTGTCGAAACAATATTTTCCCAACCTCTCTGATCGTTTCGGTGATACTGAATGAGCTACGCTGACATGGATGATTCAGCTGACCGTTTTGGAGAGACTTAGTCAATTTCTAAAATTGTCATAGTGTTCCAGAATGATGCTAGATTGCAACAATGACTTCCTAATAGCACCAGAACACCATCATGTGGTTTCCTAGCCTCATCACACATGCCACATCATCACTTCCTTTGACATCAATGACAACCATACTCAACATTCTCCCCCTTTGCCATTGATGGAAACAACTCCTTAATTTCCTCTCCCTTTGACATTAATGACAAAGGTTTCCTTCTAACAGCTCCCCCTGAGATTATGCCTCTACTTCAAGAAATGTTGTAAGGAGATTACTCCCAATCTCCATTTAAGATGCTCAAAATCCTCCTTGGGTAGTGGCTTAGTAAGAATATCAACAATCCGTTCTTTTGTGTCAACATACTCTAAATTAACAATCTTCTGGGATACTTTCTCTCTTATAAAGTAATACTTTATTGGTATATGCTTTGTCTTGGAGTGCATGGCAGGATTTTTAGACATATTTATGGCACTAGTATTATCACAATTTTATTACTATTAGGTGCTCATACTCCACAAGTAAGTCTTCTAGTGTCTGCTTCATCCAAATGACTTGAGTGCAACATGCTGTAGCATCAACGTATTCGACTTTTGCTGTGGAGAGTGAGATAGGGGATTGCTTTTTGCTTGACCAGGATACCAAACAATTTCCCAAGAATAATGTCGCTCCACTGGTGCTTTTCCAATCATCAACACTTCCAGCTCAATCCACATCAATAAATGATTTCAAGATGAAGTCTTGACTTTTTGGGTACCACAATTTGTGCTCCATAGTACCTTTCAAATATTTGAAGATTCTTTTTACTGTTGTTACATGTGTTTCTTTGGTGCTTGACTGGAACCTAGCAACCAAACCCAAAACTTACATTAAATCTAGTCTTGTAGTTGTCACATATAGTAAGTTGTCTATCATGGATCTATACATGGTATGATCCACTTCCAAAGACTCAACGTCCTTACTTAACTTACAACCTGTGATCATAGGAGTACTAACAGGCTTGGAATCTTCCATCTTACATATTTTAAGCATGTATTTAACGTACTTGGTTTGAGAGATAAAAATTCCTTTGTATGCTTGATAAACTTGTAATCCTAAGAAGAATGCTAGTTCACCCAACATTGACATTTCAAATTCCTTCTTCATTTCAGAAGCAAAGTTTACACTTAGTATTTGTAAATTGATTCCAAATATGATGTTGTCTACATAAACAACAACAATAGTCATATTTTCGTCTTCGATTGTTAAGTAGAGATTACTTTCAATGGCCCATCTCTTAAACCCTTGTTGCTTTAAGTAGCTGCCCAGCCTTGAAAACCACGCCCTTGGAGCTTGTTTGAGGCCATGGAGTGCCTTTTTCAATTTACAAACATAGTACTAATAAGAGAAAACATTCAGGTTGTTCAATATAAACCTCTTCTTCTAGTTTTCCATTCAAAAATGCAGACTTTACATCCATTTGATATATTTAAAAATTTTAGAGCATGAAAGTGCTAAAAACATTTTGATTGCTTCAAATCTTGCTACAGGGGCGTAAGTTTCCTCAAAATAAATCCCTTCCATATGAGAATACCCTTTACATACTAATCTTTGTTTTTTCCTTATCACTTGTCCATCTTGATTGAACTTGTTCTTGAACACCCATTTGGTCCCTATAATATTTTTGTCTTTGGGTCTTGGGACAAGTTCTTGGGTTTCGTTTTTCTCAATATGATCCAATTCTTATTTCATGGCCTTGATGCATTCATCATTCTTGCTGGATTCTATAAAATTCTTAGGTTCTACTACTGAGAGTAGGGATTGTTCGTTAAATAGTGGTTGCCTCCTTGTATTGACTTCAGCATCTTTGTCACCAATGATTTGTGTCTCAAGATGATCCTTTTGTATTGTTCTAGATGGAGTTTTTGTATAATATCTTGGAGAATATTCTTGACTTTCCATTGTATCTTCCTCCTTTAATTCCTCTTCTTCATCATGAATACTTTCATCTTTTTGCAGGTCTTCCTTTTCTTCATCATTTGTACTTATATATTCATCATAAATTATTATCCTTCTTGGTTTCATGTCATCTATTATTACATTTGCACTTTCTACAATCTTGTGTAACCTTTTATTGTAACATCTATATGCCTTCTTGGTGGATGAATAACCTATAAATAGACCTTCATTAGTCCTTGAATAAAACTTGCCAAGATCATCCTCGTTCATTTTAATGTAGCACTTGCTGCCAAACACACTGAAGTATTTGACTGGGGCTGGTCTTCCATACCATAGTTCATAAGGAATCTTGTCATTATTCACTCTGAGTTTTCCTCTGTTAAGTATATAGATAGTTGTGTATACTGCTTCTCTCCAATATGCATCTGACAACTTTGCTTCATTAAGCATTGTTCTGGAAGTTTCTTGGATTGTTTTATTCTTCCTTTCAACAACACCATTCTGCTGAGGAGTCTTTGTAGCTGAAAATTGTCTTTTAATCCCATGTACTTCACAAAAACCATTGAAATCATTTGAGGTAAACTCTCCCCCATTGTTTGATCTAAGACATTTGATTTTTTTATTTATCTCATTTTCAACCATTGCTTTGAAGATTTTGAATTTTTCAAAATCTTCTGATTTTTCTTTGAAAAATGTTACCTAAGTCATCCTTGTATAGTCATCAATGAGCATCATAAAATAGTATTCTCCTTGTAGACTTTTAGTCCTTGTTGGTCCACAAATATCAGTGTGAACTATTTCCAGAGGATGTGAGGTCATATGTTCTTTTGTTTTGAAACTGGCTTTAGATTGCTTCCCATGTTGACAATGTCTACAAAGTGAGTTTAGAGGTTTCACAATTTTAGGCAAGTCTCTCACAACTTCCTTCTTTCTTACCTTGAAAAGATGATCAACGTTTAAGTGTCCCATCCTTCTGTTCCATAACCAACTTTCATCAACCATGCTCAAGTGGCATTGATTTTCATTTTCTAGGATGTATACATTGTTTGAATTTCTTACAATAGTGCCAACAATTCTTCCCTAGTCCTTTTTCTTGATTTCAAATTTCTTAGAGTAAAAAATACAGATGTGCCCTTTGTCACATGTTTGACTTACACTAAGGAGATTAGGCTTAAGGTTTTATACTAGTAACATATTTTTTGCTTTGATTTTACTATTGATAACAGTTGTACCTCTACCACTTATTTTGGAAGACGTATTGTCTCCAAATGTGACTCTACCCTTATCATCTTTTAATATTATGAACCTGGTTGGATCACTTGTCATATGTTTTGAACACCCACTGTCTATATTCCATATATCTTGTTTCTCTATTGCGCATAGGGAAATCATGGATCTCTCATTTTCTTCCATTCCTTCTTTTGGTTTTTGTCCTGAAACTTACTTGCAACAATATTCTTTGTAGGAGTAATCAATTTACAATTTCTTTCCATATGTCCATAGTTATTACATTTTTAACCCTCTAGGTCATATCTTTGAAGAAGTGTAAAGTGATTATGATTTCTTCCTTTTTGTTTGTCACTAGGTGAATTCTTCTTGTATTCTCGAAACTTTCTAAGGGCTCTACAATTTAATGCTTTGTGACCAAATTTATTACAAGCGTAACATTGGCCCAAAAATATATGTTGATATCTATTTGTCATTGGTCGTTTGGACACTTCATTTGTTCTATTTTTTTCATAGGAGGATGGACCAGATTTATTGCTTTCTTCCTTTTTCACGGGACTTAGTACATCAACATAGCTTCTTTTATTTCCACTTTGATCAGTGAAAGAGGAATATTTTGGCTTCTTTGCTTTGTCATATCCTAGACTAGATTTATCACTTGATGGTATTTGGTTACTTAAGATATCATATAAGACCTTTGATTTGTTCTCAAACTTTGATTTGATAGCTTCTTCATCAAGCATTTTCCTAAGCTACATGATCTCTTATTCAAACCTTTCATAATCTTGTATTCTTCTTTTGAGCTTCAAATTTAGGTCTTCTTTAATCTTTTTGGCCTAAAGGAGTTGAGTTTCCAACTCGCTAATGACATGATTTGGTTGTCTGTTCTTTCTCCTGCATTTTTCAAGTTCTTCAAGAGCACTAAATGAGTTCAATTTTTAAGTCTAATATACCTTTGTCATCTGATTCACCATTCTGATCTTGAGTATCAATTCCCATGAATATAATTTTTGTTTCTTCATCTTAACTATCTTCCATTATGTGAAGAATTTCCTTTTTGTTTCCCTTTTACCCTTTTTTAACTTCTTTGAGACTTCTCTCTTATCACTATTATCTTGTTTAGAGTAAGGACATTTTGAAGCAAAGTGTCTGATTCTTCCACATCTAAAACACTTTAAAGGTAGATTTCCTTTGCATTTTCCAATACCTCTTTCGATTTTTTTAATAAATAGGGTTTCTTCATCATCTGAAATCTCTGAATGGTTTTTGGATGGGGCTTCAGACTTCTTTGACTATTTTATGGCTTTAAATGCTGCCTCTTTTATTGAAGGATCATTCTGCCTCGTTCTCATCTCATATGCAGTGAGAATCCCATGTAGTTCACCTACTGTAACAATATCAAGGCCATTTCGTTATTCTAAAGTGGACACCTTTGATTCATACTTAATTGGCAATGTTCTTACTACCTTATCAACTACTTCTCTTTCCTTTAATTTTCCTCCAAGGCCTCTAATAGCTTTTACAACTTCATCTACTCTTAGAAGGTTTTCTTCTTCTTTCATTTTTAGGTTCTCAAACTGCCCTCTATATGTTTGAAGCTTGGATTCTTTGACCTTGGATGCCTCTTCATAGACAATCTTGAACTTATCCTAAGCTTGTTTGTCAGTTTTGCATTGCATGACTTTTACAAATACAACATTTGTCAATCCACTTAGGATGGCATTTAAGGCATTTGCATTACCCTAATAATGGCCTAGCTCCATACTATATGTAGGTAGGCTGTCGTCTGTTATTTTATATTCTCTTTAAGTTGCTTCCCAAACCTTCCATCCAAGATACATTAGATGGCACTTCATTCTCACACTCCAGTATGCATAATTTTCTCTTATGAATAGTGGTGGTCTGTTGGTAGCTAACCCTTCTTTTTGATGCATAGTGGTTTTTATTTAGGATCTTCCTTCCAGTGGTTAAATTGTAATGAAGGAACCCACTCTAATACCAATTGTTGGAATATTGGATAATACTGAGAGGGGGGAATGAATCGGTATTGATAACTTTTAACAATTTAAACCAGTTTTAATTTATTCATTAACACATAAGATCAAACTGAACACACATAACACAAATTTATCATGGAATCCCAATTGGGTAAACCACCAATACTTCCTCTTATTGCAAAAATGTATTTACAAATAGTTTATGCCTGCTACTACAGACAAGGATGGTACTACACTCTATTTACCAACAACTACTGGAAGAAGGATACAAACCCCTGGTTTTATCAGCTGCTACTAAAAGTATGCTACTACACCCTATTTACCAACTACTATTGGAAGGAGGCTACAACCCCCTAGAAAGACTGTTTCTTTCCCTAGTGCCACCCTACCACCTTGTTATGCTTTATTTGATTTCTAGATCTTCTTTATGTTATCTGTCACTGGTTTTATTTGGTCTATGTCTGCTGCTACTGCTGCATGGATCTGGATCACAAAGACACCGTTCTTTTCTCTTTGAACTTCAGTTTAAATAATTCCTTCATACCTTTACAACCTCATACTTTTTCAATACTCACAAACTTTTGCTTTGAAGATGTGCCTCTTCATTAAACATTATTCTGGACACTCATATCCATTCATAAACACGCCTTTTCAAAAATAATATGTCTATGTTATTATTAAAAACAAACTCTATTTGTTAGTCATGTCCTTAGTTGTTCATCCTTATTTAACTGTACATTATTTTAGTTAGGTTCTATGTTTAGCAGAACCGCTAAGTCTAGTAACCCGACCAAAAGATTGCATCGACGACATTGTCTAATTCATACCAGTTGTATCGGTTTCCTTATCCCTTTTCTTCTGATTTCGAGGCATGCAATCGTTTTGGTGAGAAAATTTGAGTTGACCCGAACAGTCGAGAATCTTTGTTATCGGCAATGTTTCCTAAACCTCTTTGATTGTTTCGGCTCCCACTCACAAGTCACCTCTAACAGTGTTAGCAGATTTCTTTTAGTTGCGCTGAAACAATATTTTCCCAACCTCTCTGATTGTTTCGGTGATACTGGATGAGTTACGTCGACATGGATGATTGAGCCAACCGTTTCAGAGAGACTTAGTCAATTTCAAAATTGTCATAGTGTTCCAAACTTATGTTAGCTGATTGCAACAATGGCTTCCTAATAGCACCAAAACACCATCATGTGGTTTCCTAGCTTCATCACGCATGCCACATCGTCACTTCCTTTGACATTAATGAACTTCTTTGACATCAATGACAACCATACTCAACATAACTATGCAACTTGATTAACTACAACATTGGTTCTGCTACCGGTAGTAAGCCCATGAGATGAAAATAAGTATGCACATATAATAACAGAGTAAGAAATTAGAGAATGATGGGATATAACGATAGAGAATTATTTACAAAACTATGCTAGAAGAAACAAGTTAACCATTTCTCAACCAAGAGAGAAGTTCTTCTCTAAAACACATGAGAAGTTTCCCAAGGCTATTCCACGTCCACTAAAGAAGCTCCTTGATGAGAATTCCAAAGAATGAAAGAGATCATAAATTTCTCACAAAATTTATCAATGGAGGATGAACAAATATATGTGAATGGTGCAAAAAGCTTGCAACTAATGATTTCTGCCAAGAACATGCAAATGAAGATAGAATCTCTATAGATGGTGTTGAGAAGACATTTTACAACAATATAATTAATTGATTTCTGTGTGTGATGCTGACACTTCTGTTCAAATTCCTGATTGATAAAGATGTAGGACATATCGCTGAGCCATGATCATTTTTGCTACCACCTCTTCCAAATTCAAATTGGGAAGAAAAATAGAAAGAGTGGGAGAATTTCTTGAGCAAATGAATTGTCATGCCACCCTAGTCTCTTAAAAGATTTCGGGTCGAAAATGGGGGTGTAGTTTATTGTGTGTGATATGGAATAGATGTATGGTAGATGAATTAAAAGATGGCCACCACAAAAAAGTCACAAAAATTTGACAAAGAAAGAATGGCAATCCATAATAGCTCTCCGGATCTTCAAAAAAATAAACGAGAAAAGCAAAGAAAGAGGTGAGAGGAGCTAAGGGAGCAAGATAGTGTGTTCCATAAAAATCGAAAGTTGGTATGGTGAAAAATGAGGTAGGAAATCCACCTCAGTCCAGCTAATATCGATAAGTTGTGGGCATCAATGAGACGTTGTCACCTATGGAAATATATCAATGGATTCGGCATGGTAGAGATCTCCAACTGAGGATACCCAATGTCATAACTATGAATTCATTTTTGCAGTTAATTTGTGCTTCCAGAGTGCAAGAAACCATCGAACAAGACTTGGGACTTTGTGTTGGTGATTATTCCAGATGGAGATGACAAGATTGAGAAGGAAATGAATTAGACATATTGTTGATCTGTCGTTTGGAAGGAGATAATTCTATCATCTTTCAGCTTGAGTAATGTAATAGAAGCTTCCATTTATTCTATTCAAATAGCGAGGGAGCGACCCCCCAACCACTTCCATCATTGAGTGAATCATTGAGTCAGTCAGAGAATCCAAAAAGAAACATAACACTAGTAGAACAAGCAAACTTTGCCTGGTTGTTCATGGAATTTGTAGGTGAACACAGACATTAGACATGTGACGAAAGGCCCTACGATTTAGTCTACATAGACCAAGAAAATGCAGAGCGTATGTCAGTACCTGTCAATGCACATAGAGAGATATTAGTCATAATTGTCAAAGATCAAATAGTCCTCATTTACAATGGAGGACGTAGACCACCATCACTACCAATTATCTTGTAAGTCACTCTAGATATGGAACACCTGACATGACACATCTCCTTCTATGAAGGAGATGATGATCCTCAAAGACATTGGTTTGTATGTGAATCAACACGGGAAGCAAATGTTGTGGCCAAAGAGGACCTACAAATGGCATAGTTTGTAGGCTCTCTATGTAAAAGAGCTCTCACTTGGCACATGAACTACACTGAAAGAACATCGAACACAAATAAGGATGAAATTAAGCAACTTTTTTTGTCATTCTTTAAAACCCCTAATGGGAAATATCTAGCAATAAAAACTTGAAATACATCACCCTAAAAATGATGAAAAAAATTTGAGAGTATGACAATAAATTTAAATATTTTCCGAGTTAGATTGAGTACCAGATTGAGGATCCTTTGCTAATACAATGGTTTGTAGAAAGATTACTACAAAGAATCAAAATGTATATATGGTTGCATGAATTTAATACATATGAAGAATCCCTAAAAAAGGCACTACAAATAGAGATGGACAATTATTACCCGACCAACTCTGTCAACCGACACCTAGAAGAGCAATTAGAATAAATGCAAAGATCTATTTGTGAGATCGTCCTAAGAGGAGTAGACCTGTGGTGTTTAGAATGTTTGACATAAGAACACACAAAAGATACATGTTGGAACGATGATCGTCGACAGGATGTGTGTGTTGTACATACAAAATGATTTTGTGATATTTTTCAGGAATACGATCTGCATTCAATAAATGAATGTGCATATAACATGAAGAATGCATATAACTAAATGGTGTGTCATTTGTGAAACAAAATCACACAACACAATGGAATGCGCCTTGAATTTGAAAAACAAGAAAAAATACCATGTTGTCTATCATACTAATATTGTCGAACAAGGAGACCGTAATGTCGACATAAAATATTGGCACCAAAGGAATAACAAATGATGAAATGATCAGAGAGCAGACAATTACAACTGACAAGGAGGATTCAACTATCATGGGTGGAACAACAGAAGTCGGGGACCTCGACCTCGTTGACGACTTCAGTGCTTCACATGTTTTAGTGAAGAATATTTGTTTGTAGATTGTCCTTGGAAACATAGGACATATTTGAAATTATGTGCATTTAAAAATGTAGAAACAATGCTCAATTTTGACATTTACATGACATTAGAAATATGTGCATTTAAAAATGTAGAAACAATGCTCAATTTTGTAAAATGTATGAGAATCTCTAAGATATATCCAAGAGTATCCATATAAGTCTAGAGATATGTTAAGGTATCTCCCAAAGTATCTGTTATAGATCAAAATGACACATCTCTTCCTGTGACCACCTTCCCATGATTCCATCGCATGTCAACACTTCCATGACTACACTTCATGAAAGTCACTGAAAGTCACCAAAAAAACACCTAACTTGGAGGATCCATATCTTGAGTTTTTTAACTCCATTTGACCTCATCTCTACACAGTTGGAAAGGTATTTTTGTTAGCTAAAACTTTCTAGAAGACACCAAAGTTTGAAAATCCCCAGAAGTACCCTAAAAATGAGATTTTTCAATGCATATGCATGTTTTCTTAAGGAAACCCGCGTATTGTACGCGACTTGTCATATATAATACTCGTGTATGCCCTAAATACGTGACTATTTACATTGAAACCCACGTATACCTCATGCATATGCGACTGTTGTCTCCGTAACCCATGTATTCCTCTTGAAAATGTCAAAAAAATATATTTTTCAAAATTTGGGTAGTTTGGTTAGTTATGCAACTGACTCCTTCAGTTGTAACTAATTTGTCTTTGACCCTATCTCTTCAGCAACATATAAATAGAGGTAGGGAGGTCCATGAGAGGGGACTTGAAACTTTGCATTGTTATGCTGGAGGAATTGGAGCTCTCTTTTCCCACACCTTTTTCCCTAGTGATCATCCCCTTGTGTTGCAGAGCTTGGAGGCTGAGTTCCTTGGAGAAGAGAAGCAACAGAACCATATCAAGGTTTTGTGAGGTGCCGAACTTGAAGAGAAGGTATACTTGTACTTTTTTTCAAGATTAATAAAGATGTGATGTCCTTCTTCTTCCCAAATCATTGTTCAATGTGTGATTGAATCTTTATTTATGATCAGATTTTGATGTTAATCAGATTATTATTTCATGTTTATTTTATTACCATTTCTTTATATGTGGTCATATTGGTTTGAGGAAGGTATAATTCGTTTTGCAGGTCTCTTGGAGCAAGAGGAGCAAGAAGAGGATTGAAGGGCTGCTTGGATCAACCTTTGTTTGGCTAAGGTATGAACCATTCTAATCTCTAATCTTTCTTGTATTTACTTGCAGAACCATTTGCATCTCTCTTTCAACCCTAGTACGTTGATGGCCTCTTAAACCCTATCCATAGGAAACTTTCCTTTACAACAGAACTGGCGACTTCGCTGGGGATAGCCTTGTCTGTTTGGGGTTTCTCTATATTTATTCTAGCCTTTTGTAAGGTTTTAGGTCCTTCTTACAAGTTAGGAACACCTTTTGAGTCTGTTGGAACACCTTTCCTGCTTTCCTAGGTCAGTTTTTGACCCTTTTTGTGCTTTTTGTCATCCATAAGAGACTTTCAAGCTAACCAGTCACGTGTGTGTGTTGTATATGTGACTTGTACTACCTGCAACCCATGTGTCATATGTGACTTGCCTTAAGGCAACCCTCGTATGCACCTGAATTTGTGTTCTTTCATCATTTTTTAGGGTTTTTGGGTGATTTTGAGGGCTGTTTGTAGGGTCTTCAAGGGTCCTCTACATGTGCATGAATCCTGAGATGTTGTTTTATCTTTGTTGGGTGCTCTTTGTCTATCTTGTAAGTCTCTTTCAATTCTTTGAACTTGTTTTTGTTGCCTTCCCCCCCACCTCCTTCTTTGGCTCGACCTTATTGAACAAGGTACTGAGCAGCCTCTGTTTGTATGTTTAGATTGATTCTTGGGACTTCTTGACCTTTGTTTATGTCATTCTTATTTGCTCGGTCTCTTCATTCCAAAGTTGTTGGCTTGTTTACCTTTGTGAGCTTTCCTTCCAAGAGAGGTTATATCCAACTTTAGGGAAACCTAGGGTTTGTTTGTGGGGTGTAGAGTAGTTGTCTATTTGCTTTGCTTACAGTACTTGCTTGCATTAGTTGATAGGCTATTTTTTATTTTGCATTTATAAAAGAAAACGAAAAAAAACACATGTTTGATTTATATGCATGTAGATTAGTTTTTTAGTCTAGATTGCATGGCATATCAATTTTTTTGAAAAAAATTAAAAGAATTTTTTCTTTTGTGGCTTTCAAGTTTCTATTTGAAAAATAAAAAGAGAATAGTTTTTGCTTTTTGCATTTCATTTCTCTTTGCTTGGTCATTTTGCTTCAACTTTGAGTCAAAACACCACATAAGTTTCACGCCATTTACCCTCTGACTAAAAAAAAGCCTTTTAAAATGAACGATATAATTTAAAAATTATTAGTATGTTTTATTTTATCGGGTTATACACCAACTAGCTCAAGCTAGACTTGTGGATTAGGGAGTTTTAACTCTCCACAAGTATTAAATTTCAGACGTAGTTAGCCAATCACTAGGTAAATCCTCTTCTATGTTGATTGTATCTGGGAAGCTCCTCTCAAACAGGAGTAAGCACGAGGTTGCGTGGAGGCTTGGACTGAGGAGATAACCCTCTGATTCCTTGTCAAAGCGTAGACCAAGGTTTTTGCACATCTGGGGATTCTGTCTTAGATAGGGTTTCAGACTTTGCTACCCTGCCCATGCGTACGAACCTGGCTTGCATCTGTCCCCCCAGACTGTCAATATAGTTAAGGTAGCCTTTAGTCTCTTTGACATCTAGGGTTCATACATAGGTACACCGAAAGGCTATTTCTGGTTGACCTTGGACAGGCTTGGAAGGTAACCCCGATAGAAGGTGTGGGAGGGCGGTGTGTGATTCCTCCGCTTGTGCTTAAAAAAATCTACAAGGACCCCAAGTAACTATCTCTCAACTTTCTTCTGGAAAGCATATATTATACATGTTTGTCTATTTGGCTTTAGGAATTTTTTAGTGAGTGCTTTGTGGTTTGTCTGTACTTAGTGTGCCTTTAGGTGTGTGCTTTGTAATTTTTAGTTTACTGTTGACCTCATACTTTGTCTCCTTGTTTGAAGCAATGGATAGCACCCCTTTGAACACCAACCAAGAGATCCCCATGCTAGGAACTCCTTGTACTATTCCTGTCATAGGGAATGTTGGTGTTCCTTTGATGGCCACCTTGAATCTGCCTGGATTCACCCTAGGGCTACCAGTGTGGTTGTTTTGCACTCCAACTGTCTCGAATGCTCATGATGCTTCTCAAGTAAGCTCCTTATATCAAGGGCATCAAAACACTGCTTTCCCTTCACATGTAGTTGATTCTCCTACTCCTTCTACCTCATGCGGTGAAAGTACTGACACTCGTCACCGACAATCTAAAAGGAGTAAAAGAAGGAGGAATAGGAAGAAGACATATAAGCAAGGGGCACCCGTTCAACCTCTGCAAGTCAAGTTGAACCTCAAAACCCAGCCTCTGTAGTTCATGCTGGGGGCACTCATCCAACCTCTGCAGGTCATATTGGATCTAAGCACTCAACCTCTACAAGTCAAGTTGATCTTCACCATCCAACCTCTGTTCATCATGCTAATGGGATCCTTCCAACCTTTCCAAGTCACGTTGGATCCAGTCACTCAACCTCTATAGTTCATGCTGAGGGCACCCATTCAACCTTTGATGTTCAAGTTGAACCTCCCCATCCAATCTCTGCAAGTCATGTTGGGTCTATCCACCCATCCTCTGAAGTTCATGTTGGGGGAACACACTCAACTGTTGCAAAGCATGTTGATACTAACCATTTAGCCTCTGTTGTTCATGATGTTGGTGCTCATCCAACCTCTGCAAGTCATGTTGGACACAGTCTCTCAGCCTCTGCAAGTCATGCTGGGGGAAGTCTCTCAACCTCTATGGTTCATGCTGAAGACAATCTGTCAGCCATTGTGAGTCATGTTAATACTGTTGAAAATACTACTTGTTCAAAACACAAGCCCAAGTTTCCTTGTAAGCTTTGTGAGGGAGACCACCTTACTTATAAATGCCCTTCTATCGCGAAGGTGCGAAGATTTTGGTTTCATGGTCATCTTGTTTTTGAACATTCTGAATTTTTTCAACAACTAGCCTCTCTTAGTCAGGTTGGACCCAGTCACCCAGCCTCTGATGGTCATGTTGGGGGAAAAATCTCAGCCTCTGTAGGCCATGCTAAGAGCAAACAGTCAGCCACTCCTAGTCATGTTGACACCGTTGAGAAAACTGGTCGTTTGAAGTGCAAACTTAAGTTCCCTTGTAAGCTATGTGAGAGAGATCATCTTACTCACCAGTGCCCTGCTATCGTAGAGGTACAAAGAGTGTTATCTGAGAATCAAGGATTTCCTTCTCCTGAACAACCTATAATTTCTCAATAACCTACTCAACCTTTGGTTGATCAAGCGGTCGAACCAATCTTAGCTTTGGTCGATCCCACTCTTCTTTCAGAGAGTGATCCTAATGTGATTGAACCAATGTCATCTTTGGTCAATCCCACTCTCCCTTCGGAGAGTGAATTTCACGAAGCGGTTGAATGGATTCCATTATCAATCAATCCCACTCTTCCTTTGGAGAGTGAAGTGTCTGCTAGTCACATTTTCTTCACTTCCAGTTCAGAACTTACTGAACAAGGGGGAATTGAACTCACTTCGGATGAACCCCCACCAAGCTCTCAGATTGCTTCCTTTGATAGGGATAGCCTAGTTGAGCTGCGCCTTCCTTCTGATGCACCTTTCTAGATAAAGGTCAAAGTTGAACAATACATGATTGCTCATTGTATTGTTGATGAATGAGCCTCAGTTAGTATCTTGTATGCTCGTGCTTGGCGAGGCATGGGATCTCCCAGCCTTGTGTCGATTACTAGTCAGTTACTAGCGTTTGATAGAAGAACTTGTATAGCCTTGTGAATTCTTGCTCAAACACCCATTACTTTGGGTGGGAAGACCATATTAGTTGACTTCATGGTGATAGAAGACCCCTTGGATTTCAATATACTCCTAGGATGTGATTATATCTATGCCATGCAAGCTGTGGTGTCAACATTATTTCATGTGATGTACTTTAATCATGGTGAAGAAATTGTCACTATCGATCAGTTGGATTTTCTTGATTCATCTCCTGACCCAACTAGAGACTAGGTCTTTCCTTTATTAATTCCCAGTGTTTCTATAGACACTACTCCACCACAGGTGAGCTATGTGGCCTCATGTCCTTTATGTTCAATTGCTACTGAGAAGCAGCCTTTGTTTTCATGCTTACCTTCCTGGGACTTGGTCCCAGCAGTTGACCAGGTGAGTCATCCTATACATACTATGGAGCCTGCTCTCCACTTTTTCGATCCATTTGAAAGTTTAGACATGTGTCCTATCTTGGATGATCTCCTTCCTTTGGATGAAGTCTTCCTAGAGTCTTTGATACATTCTGACCTTCTTATGGATGTTAGTTCAATTGTGACTAAGTCTAACCCTGATTTGCTTAGTAAGCTTGATATTCCCATGGATCAGTCTTCTTATGTTGGTCTTGTTGAGTCTTTTTACTCTTCCTTTGAACAGCAAGTCAGTGATCCTGATGAGTTTGATTTTTCTTATGAGTTTTTAAACTCCTGTGATATTGAGTTTATTCCTGCACACTCTATCTCCCTTGTTGATTTTTTCTCTTCTTCTAAGGTTGATCTTACTGATTATAAACCCTCGAGCCTTGGTGCTATAGAATCTTCTTTGGTTAATTCTGCTTTGACTTTTCCTTTTGTAGAAGATAACAAAGCCATGTGTTTTTTCCAAAGTGACCCACATCAGATCTTTTCTTCTGAATATGATCCTGATGCTATTGTTTCTTGGAGACAATATTTTTAGTTGGATTCACAATTGTTTACTGGCCTTGTCTTGTTGTTCAAGCTTTAACTGCATTTGCATGTACCTTTCTCTTGTTTATGAGCTTGATGCCAGATTCCACGCTTTTAGTTCATTGTATAAGCCCTCATCTTTGCTCTCATCATCGCTCGGCCTTGTATATTTTTTGCCTTTGCAACTTGACACCTTTTACCTTGAGGAGATGTTCCCCAAGTGTCTTTATCTTGCTCATGCCCTTTGCATTATGCATAGGTTTGTTCCTTGCTTGTGGAACTAGTTTCGCCTACCTATGACACTCGCCTCCTCGCATTTAGAGCATTCTTTCTACTCTCCTTTGAGCTTGTTAAAAACAGTAAGGAGGCTTACTTCTTCGTAAGCTAAGAGAGTGTTATCCACCTGAATGGCACCTCTTCGTCCGAGTGTCGACATCCCTCATGTTGGCACACAAAAGGAAATCTATGGATTGAGGGTTGCCCAAAACACTATAGATGGGTTTATTATGACTTACATTTGTCTTCCATCTAGCTACTTATTTTCACCCTTTAGCTATGTCAAGTCATATATGCGACTCTCTATATATGCAAATCGCGTGTTATACGCGAGTCTCGGTTGTTGCATGTCGTGTATAGATGTGTACGCGAGTTGCTCTTATAGCAACTCATGGGTCATACGCGAGTTGTTAGTCTTGATACCTGCATACATGCCTCTTTGACATTTAAAATAAAAACACGCGATTACTTGAGATTAGTTAAGCATTTACCCTTAATCTGCTTAACTGTCTCAACCTCCTTAACCTTCGAAACTGCCTTATTTCACCAAGTATAAATACAGGCCTTGGGGAGGGTGTTTGATACGTACACTTGGAGAGAAAAGTTATGCTGGTGGAGTTTATACAAAAGTCTTTGGAGCAGTGGAACTCAGAATCCTTTGGTTGCAGAGGAGTCCTTGTCTCAAGCATTGGATTGTAATCTGAACTTCTTCATTATTGATAATAAAGAGAATCCTTATTCCATATGTGTCTTGAATGTATCTCATGTATTTTGGTTTGATAAATGTTTATGTTTCAGCATTCTGTATATGATTTATCTAACCTATTTATATATATGAATCATCTTGTATTTGGAAGATTGAATCTTGACAGGTGAAGGAGAAAGCATCCCTGAAGACTTTGGAGGAGAAGCAGAGCGGAAGAGGACAAGTTAGGATCAACCGTCGTGTATTGGGTGAGTCTTTCCCATCCTCCTATTTCCTTTACTGCACTCTAGAGTCAATTGTCTACAATTTTATTGAGTATGTTGGTAACCCCAGACCTTCGGTTATAAGGTGTTTATTCCTGTACAACAGAGAGTTCTTCTTTGGTTTGTTTTATACTTTTTTGGCCTCAGGAGACTAAATTGGATGAAAAATTCCCCCACTGGATTCTTCTTTGGAGTTTTTAGACTCTCTAAACTATGAAGACATTGTCGAGCATTCACTAATTTGGGCTTGTAAAATCCATGAATCGGTGCTTTATCAAGCATTCTTCTATCTCTTCTTCGAGCTTTCCAAAAATGAAGAAGGTACCGAGTTTTCTTTCTTGGACTCGTTAAACCTTTACAAGAAAGAGGGGAAGGGAAGTTCATTCACATGTATTTTACATCATGGTAGCAAGTCTTGTTTCCTTGAACAAAGCACCAGTTTTGAGTCTATCAACAGTTGGATCCTAGTATTTTGACCTTATCCCGATTCAGAGTTTCTTACTCCTCCAATTGGCTTCTTTTCCAATTTTATGGGGAATCTGTCAATGTCTCCTACATTGCAGATTTGTGTTGTTTGGTCCTTTTGTGTCAAAATCCACCTAAGTCACTTTTGTGTCATGCTCATTATTCAAATATTAAACCTTTGTCAGCCATTCTATAGTTGCCTTGACCTTTTGTGTCATCCATTCCATGGTATCAGTTACATCATGTCTTCGTCGGTTCTTGTCGTGAAATTCTGTACCAATTCCGGATCCAATTAGTCTTTGACTTACCTTGTGTTGGATGATGAAGGATGCCTTAATTCCTTCCTTACAATGGATCTCTTCCTATCGACTGCAACACATCTTGCTCTGGGAATGAGATTTATAGTTTTATGATAGTACCTTGGGGATTGCAGTCATCAGTGGCAATTTCCCTTGCTATTGGGTAGTGGGAATACCTTATTGTCTCCTACTCAATGGATTCTTCAAGTATTCGGCTTCAAGTCCTTGTATTCACACTTATTAGAATGTAATAGGTACCTTGGGGACCATTTTTATTGATGGTGGTTTCCCTCGCATTTGTTAACGGTTCTCATCATTGATCGGTAATCAAACGGTTTCCTCCATGTTCGACTTCATCTCCTTTATTCGCATGGTTAGGATTCGTACCTTTTTTGGGCAGTTTGGATTAAAGACCTTGGGTCAACAGTAGCATCATCATTTTTCTATTGCCCAAGTTGCGCAAGACCTTGTTACATTTTATATGACATTTTGCTAAGACATAGATCCACCTTGTATTCTTGTGGCTATGATCGATTATTGAGCATGGATCCACCTTGTTCATTTGTGGCCATGACTCCTTTAGATTTGATATGGCTCCTTTTTGCATATTGAGCAACCATGATAGTTTCATCAGTCATACATATGTTGGATCCACCTGTATCTTTATGGCAATGATTTGTATATGGACTTGTATGTGCTGGAGATCAGTTTTTTTTGACATTTATCTCTCTTTCAGGTACCTTTGTTCGAGCCTTTTGATCTTGGATTCTCTACTCTCTCCATGCTCAGTTGTTTCCTTTATAATGTATTTCAGCTATCCTCTTCCCCTCTAACCTCATACATTAGGGGGCATCTGTTATAGCTCAAAATGACACATCTCTTCCTATGACCACTTTCCCATGATTTCGTCGCATGTTGACACTTCCATGACGACACTTCATGAAAGTCACTGAAAAAACACCTAACTTGGAGGATCCATATATTGAGTTTTGTAACTCTGTTTGACCTCATCTCTACACCGTTGGAAAGGAATCTGTGTTAGCTAAAACTATTTAGAATACACCAAAGTTTGAAAATGCCCAGAAGTACCCTAAATGAGATTTTTTGATGCATACGCGAGTTTCCTTAAAGAAACCTGCATATTGTACGTGACTTGTCATATATAATACTCACATATGACCTAAATATGTGACTATTTACATTGCAACCCATGTATACCTCCTGCATACGCGATTGTTGTCTCCGCAACCCACGTATTCCTCCTGAAAATGTAAAAAAAATGCATTTTTCGAAGTTTGGGTAGTTTGGTTAGTTATGCAACTAACTCCTTCAGTTGTAACTAATTTGTCTTCGACCCTATCTCTTTAGCATCATATAAATAGAGGTAGGGAGGTCCATGAGAGGGGACTTGAACCTTTGCATTGTTATGCTGGAGGAATTGGAGCTCTCGTTTCCCACACCTTTTCCCTAGTTATCATCTCCTTGTGTTGTAGAGCTTGGAGGATGAGTTCCTTGGAGAAGAGAAGTAGCAGAACCAGATCAAGGTTTCATGAGGTGCTGAACTTGAAAAGAAGGTATACTTGTACTTATTTTCAAGATTAATAAAGATGTGATGTCCTTCTTCTTCCCAAATCATTGTTCAATGTGTGATTGAATCTCTGTTTATGATCATATGATGATGTTAGTAAGATCATTATTTCATGTTTATTTGATTATCATTGCTTTATATGTGGTCATATTGGTTTAATGAAGGTATAATTTGTTTTGCGGGTCTCTTGGAGTGAGAGGAGCAAGAGGAGCAAGAAGAGGATTGAAGGGCTTCTTGGATCAACCTTCGTTTGTCTAAGGTATGAACCATTATAATCTATGATCTTGCTTGTATTTACTTGCAGAACCATTTGCATCTCTCTTTCAACCCCAGTACGTTGATGGCCTCTTAAACCCTAGCCATAAGAAACTTTCCTTTACAACAGTATCCATAGAAATTGAAAATATAACTAAAGATGTTTCTTTAAGACATATAATTACAAAATAGAGTATAACTAACTAAAACAATATAAGAATATATATTTTATAGTTACATTACAAAACTAGAATTGTATGCATGCTAGAAGTAAAAACTTTGATCTTGTGAGAAGAATCATTTGTTTTAAATACATTTTTGGTTTTCTATCTTATTCATTCTTTGTTGGATGTAATTTTTTAAAATGAAAAACATATTCGTGAAACCTTGAGAGCATATATGAAACAATTACAAACCTAAAAAATATATATATAACAATGAAAATCACAATGGCAGGAACATACCATGCATATACAACACCTCACTAAAAAGTTTGAGAGCCTTGGCCTCCTATTGACTTTACACTTCTTTACTCTTTTGATATTGCACATCTTTGTGAGTTTTATTAGCTTATTTTAAATATTAATGGGGTTTAATTATTAATAACAAATAAATAAAAATATAGAAAATGTGTTCTTTGTTTGTTCAAATAAAAAACTATATACAATTTATGTGGTGTTTGACAAAACATCAACAAAAACTATACAATTCATGTGGTGTTTGACAAAACATCAACAAAAACTATACAATTCATGTGGTGTTTGACAAAAACATCTTGCTCTTTTCAATTAAGATCACCAAACAAAAACTATATACAATTCATGTGGTATTTGACAAAACAATATTACACTTTTCAATTAAGATTATGAGTAGTGATTCCAATTTTTATGCTACTTTGAATTGTACTAAAAAAAATTGTAAATGTATCATTTATTCTATATGATTATATAATTTTTTTATTAAATTATAGCCTTATTTATAGGAAAAAAATATATCTCATCTTGTGTATTGCATGCTAGGTTCTAAGTGATTAAATCTTTTAAAAACATAGATATAACTATCTTTTATTAACTTTTCTCATTAATATTTTCAATATTTAATAAATAACAAAAATAATATCATAAATATTAAGATTTATTTATAAGCACTTAAACGATATATCAACCATAAACATAATAGTAATGGTTTATAAGAACTTAAACAATATCTCAACTATAAGGTAGATATGTGTTGACCTGAAAGTATACACCTGCAATATTC
The DNA here is from genome assembly GCA_001517045.1 of Pseudotsuga menziesii. Classification (NCBI taxonomy): domain Eukaryota; kingdom Viridiplantae; phylum Streptophyta; class Pinopsida; order Pinales; family Pinaceae; genus Pseudotsuga; species Pseudotsuga menziesii. The sequence continues at coordinate 1,208,448 of LPNX010552378.1, forward strand.
AAATGCCAAAGCGTATTTTGACACATTGTTTTCCCCTTCTTTAGTTTAATTCCCACATTTTCATACAAGTACTGAAATTAATGAACTTTTAGCTTAAATGCATAGTGACCTTATGCAAAAGGCTCTTTTCTTTGCTAATAGTTTATTTTCATTTTAGACTTGATGTCACGTTGCTTTTGATAAGCAGTAATTATTGGAGGATCCTAGTTGGTTAGCTGACTAGGTCCTCCTACCCACTTGTCAACCTAAACTTGTCGGTTGGTTAAGCCAACAAGACCGTTATGTAACTGATTGTAATTTGTATAAATATAGGTTGGAGAGTTGAACATAAGACACAATGTAATTGATCCTTGCACATACTTTGTATAGTCTATGTTAAGTAATATAATACTTGTTTCTTCTATCTCCATTACTTTGTATTGTGTGTATACTAATTTGTGAATACTTGTTTGATCTTGTATGATGTATTATTGGTAACTACGAAAATTGATTGACTATAACATTGGTTCTGTTGTTGGTAACTATGCAACTTGATTGACTACAACATTGGTTATACAAATATTTTTAAAAATAAAATGTCTAAATAACATTTGATTTTATTAGTATTTAAATTAAACTATCTATTTGATGTGCGGGACTGTTGACTTCTCCATCGAGTTTTAGTAACTATATGCCTTGATTAACTACAACATTGGTTCTCTTTATATATAAAAGCATATGGGTTGAAGAATCAATAATGTGGACATTGTCTTGTCATGGTAAAATTACAAATAGTATGATTTATCATTGAATGTAATTTTATAATTCCACTTTTATATTATAAATTAGTGAAGAGATAAACTATTACAGGTTACACTATAACATGAGCATTCCATTATTATCTTAGCAATTAAGTTTTGATGAATACTCTTGAACTATCAACATAACATTAAAATTATTACACAAAATTTAAACATTTAAATATATTTCAATAAATATAGTAACATTTTGTCAATCTTAAAAAATATAAAATTGAAAAATATATTAAAAGTGAGTTAACTTTACCCTATAAACACTATGCCAAAAATTAATGTGCAAGATCTTAATACTATGACTGTAACACATATTTTTTTAGATGGATGAGGAATGGAATAGTTAGTGGAAAAATATTAACAATCTTAATGAATAATGTCATGAGAAAATAAATAAATAAAAAATAAAAGAATACTTATATTTCTTTTCAAAATTATATATTTGTAGTAGAATAGGTCTTTGTGTTTACAATTTCATCACTTATGGATATGTAAAATTTATTGCATCACTTATGAACAACAATTGGGTTTATGCATCGATGAACATCCCATTCAAAACTCGATCGACTATCATCTCTCGTTGATCCTTAGTCGACTACTTCTAATATAATCAACAATAAGCAATAGGGGAATTGCACATATGTGTAGTTAAAGATACACATATGTGTGAAGTCCTCAAGCATTTGCTCAATTTTTTTCATGACCATTCATCAATCCAAACACAATCTATCCAAGTAGTTGACATTGGTCCACTGTTCTATATTTAATGTCTTTTCTGCAAAGTTTTAAAATCAAAGTTACCATCTTTCCAAGAATTCTATTCCTTGGGAAAATTCCCTTGATTTTTCTTATGAGGATGAATATATGTAAGAATATATTTATGTTCCAATGGAACAGGGAATGTAAGCTTGGATTTTGGTTCACTAATGGGAACAAAACAACCCTACATCTCAACAATGTCATCTGCAAAAACACTCTCAATTTATGGTTTGTCAAGGATAGCCAATTCATTAATCGGTTCAACACAAACAACAATAGGTTGTTCTTCCAACACTTTAGTCTGAACACATCCAACATTAAATAACATTATTTTTGTGTTAGCAAAACCAGGTGAAATAGCAACATCATAAGCAAGACCTACTCTAGGTGATTTCATCTCAGGGGTAATAGGAGCATCAATACCCTATCCCTTTTCACAAGTCCTCTTCTGATATATCCCAAGTCTCTCAACAATCAAGGCCCTATACCTATAGTGCATTTCTGAAAGTTAGGAGAAATAACATCAGTAGCCAACAAATCATGAGATGAAATAAAAACATCATCAACGTCCTTCTTATAGTTAGCTAGTTTACAAAAATTTGGGCTACAATAAATATGATCAAAGGTACAATAAGTAATAGGTGATCTTGGTAGCTCAAAAACATCAACAATATTCTTCTTAGCTTCTTGCAGTTGGATTATCTCCAATTCAAGACTCTACTTGCACTCCTATGAATATTTAACAATCTCATATTTCCCTGTGAGTTGTAGCATCAAGGTGTCCTAATGTTCTTTTAAAGATTTATATTCATCAAACAAGAGAGTATTTTTTGCTTGAAGAGGAGAATCTTATTCATGAAGCTCATTAAGATATGATTGCAAATAGGCAACCGCATTAGCTAGCTAGGTATTATCTTCCACTAGTCTACAAATCTTATCCTTCAAGGTAAAATTTTCATTAGAAGAAAGGGATTTCACTTTCTCTTCTATATCGTTTATAAGATATTCCTTATAACCAAAATCATCTACAAAATTTTGGAATACAGTTTTCATCATCCATTCTAGAGAAGAAATATTTCTAGATTTCTCATCAAATCACAATAAAGCAATAGTTTGAAACATGGCGACCTCATCTTCTAATTTAGTATGAGTTGTTTCCAACTATTTATTCAATCCTATATTCTTTGTATGCAATTCAACAACGATATTATGCAAGGATGATGCTTCTCCATGTAGTTGATTATGATATTCTTGCAAGGCCACCTTCCTCTCGAATCTCCTGCAATTTTTGGAAGGCTAAAGCTTCATATTTATCTAGCATACCCATATTTAATAAAGACGATCGAAGTCTACTATCTCTTGTTTACCAATATTCATCAATAATTTAATGGTAAACAATAATAAGACTAAGGTCATTTTACAGGTTGTCAATAATAATGAACGACACATCAAAAATATCACTCAATCACAATAATCCAAATCTCTAGAACATTTTATCTAGTCTTGATATTTAAATTAGCATAGTAGGCTACCTCAACTGTCATGTCCCAAATTTTGCATTGGGTCACAATCTAATCACATTTTCCATATTCATGAGAGTTTGGAAAATTGATGATAAGGGTCAAATAATTGCCAAGGAGGAAAATTACTAGTTTCCTAGGTTGGGGGTGGAAGCTTTGGGATTTGGAATAAGGGGACAATAAATGATGTTTGAACATTAGAATGGAATAAATATTTAATAAAGGAGATAAATAAATAAATAAAATGGAAAATCAAAGTGGCAATTGATCACGAAGACACATGGAGGATGTGGGACCCACACACACTAGATTTTCTATGCCACATGGCATCCTCCTCTTGTCATTTCGAATCCATAAGAATCCCAAGGGTTTTGGGATGATTTGGAAGGTCAATATACTTGGCATGAATAAATTAAGGTCGAATTGGAGTGGAAGAGTAACTCCCATGGAAGAGTAAGAGGCATTTTGGAGCTAGTGAGACACTTGGACTAGATTCCCTAGCTCTATGGCAACAATAATGAAGATGCTATGACACCTATGACAAAAATAAGATATGAACGATGAAATATGACATATATGACATGTAAGGGATAAAAATATATCCAAGAGGGAGCTCAAGGGATTTAGGGCAGCTAAGAATCTTCCACATGTGATTTGGTGGAAGTGGGAGACTAGGAATTGTTGTACAAGTGGCATTCTTTGGAATCTCTTCCCAAATAGAGTTGGAATGCATATCTTGGAAGGAATTAGACCCATAGAGAGCTTGGAAAAATTATAAATGTCAAGAAAAAATAATCAAGGCATCTATTGATCATTTGAGAAATTTGCATTTGTGAATTGAGAGAGCTAGTGGATGACTAGTTTCTTGCCTTAGCCAATTTCAAGGGTGAAAGATTCCCATCCAAGTTGGTGTTCGGAGAGGAAACTCAGGTATTTTATGGAGATTTAATGGAGTTTTTATTTTCAATTGCAAGCTATATATCAGCTCATGGTTTCTTCTAGTGCAACTCATTCTCTCAACCATTTCCAATCTTTCTTGCATATTCTTACTCATGGAGGGATTGTCCTTTGGCTGAGCTATTGTACTATTTGGGGGATATTATAGTGGTCCATTTATGATGGTAATAATATTAATATAATTTTTTATTCATCTTCAGAAAGTATCAGGTAGAAATACCAAATGGTTGTATGTAAAAGTGATTTTTAATGAGCAAACAATGATCATTTCCCCACTAAATTGATGTATGCCATTGTAATGCCGATGATTTTGAATAAAAGAATGTCTCTATGATATATTTATGATGAATGGAATTCCATTTATACTATTTTATTAATATTCATAAAGTTTCAAGTCGAAATACCAAAATATTTCATGTAAAAATGTTAAACAATGAAGAGACAATGCCATTTCCCCACTACCTTGTTGTGAATCATTGTAATGTTGATGGATTTGAATGGATAAGTAAAATACTGATTATTTATGGATGAATGGAATTTTATTTATGTATTATATGAGTTTAATGTTCAGTACATAAGAATTTGGAGTCATTTTGTTGAGTTTCATAGCATTTGGAGAAGTTTGCCTATCATTTCCCCCAAGGTTGAAGCTAGTCTTTTTGCATCTTATTTAAGGGAGTTATAGCAGACATTAAAAGTTGAATGGTGATGCATATGATTTCATTTTGATTTCCTTTATATTTACCATTATTACATTCAGAAATTCTAGTTGTATTGAGTGCATTTGGGAAGTCGTTTTCATCATCTACCCCTAGGGGATTTGAACCACAAGTTGCTCGTAAATCTCCATACATTGAACAGATTTCCAAAGTGAGTTTTAGAAGCAATTTGATGGTTGAAAGAAACCCATAAAAAAAAAAATTTATGTATTAACATCATTCATACACCTTCTGGTGCAATTTGAGAGCATTTGGAGCTATTTGGAGCCATCTACCATTGGGGGTTTGAGCCTAAAAATTAATAATAAATTCCATGAGTTCTCTTGGATATCCATTCGACCCAAAAACCACGTATAATTCTGAAAATATAATTTAATTAATGTCTTATAACATATCCAAGTATCATACCAACCATTAGTGGAAGTTGTTCAGTGTTTGGAAGAGATTTGTTCTGGGACCTTTGGGGGATTTCCACATCCCAAATTGACTAGTCGTGTCCCGAAAATTATTCCCTTGCATATTTCAGACCATGGTTGGGTATATAATTTATTATATGTCTGATATATGTTTTAATGTTTCCCATAACCCCTCATGACCTTCCTCACCAATTTTGAAAGTAATTGGAGGAGATTGGAATTAGTTGTATCCATATACCTAGAGTTGAAACATGGTGAATTTGAGCACATTGGGAAAATTATTCACAAGGGAAATTACAGTGGTATCATAGAATGATCTTGGCACCTGATGTGGTCTAATATTTATGAGAGCAAGAATTCAGGCACCACCATTAGATATTGAAACCGAAAGTGCTTTTGTTGAAGAGGAAAAAAAAGGAGAAGGCGTCAATTTTCTGAGGAAACTATGATTAAGGATAAAAAGGGAACCTCATATGATGGTGAGGAGCATATAAAAATAATGGAACCTATATTTGAATACATGACCAAAAATATTATGAAAATATTCGAATTTTTGGCTATCCAACTTGGGAGAAAATATATTGATATTAAGAAAACCAAGGGGAAAAATGCATCAGCTTGCTTGAAGGAGCAAAAGGAGGACAACCATGAACCACCTAGTTCTAAAATAGGTGAAGTAGAACAAGTAGCACATGATGAGGATAAAAATTCACTCCCAAGTGACTATGAAAAATATGAAGAGACATCACATGAGTATGAATAAGTTTCTATTGAAAATATTGAAGATCATTTCAAGACACATTCTACCTTGGAAATGAAATAAAGAGCATCTACTGATGGATGCTTGAACTATGAAGGAGTACCTACTGATTGGTGCTCACACCTATATCTTGGTGACATAGATATAAAATTTTAAGTGTTTCTACAAGACAAACTTCCATTAAACATGAAAATGAATACCTTGTAGCAGTTGAAGAAGAAACAAGATCAACTTCCCCATCACCACTTGAGATTCATGAAGTTGGTCCAAGCAAGAAGGAAGAATATGAGGAGGTTCATTTGTAAGAGCCTCATTTTCTTGAAGGGTCCTTAAATATGAATGAAAATAATATCCAAGAGTTCCTTAGCATACTCCATGACACTCAAGCATTAGTGTCAAATTCTTGTTGGAGAGCTACTTCATTAGAGGAAACATCCTTCCTTGAAGACATGGAGAAGATTCAAAGAGCAATGTGCCACATCAAAGGTAATTTCATGTCTTTGATTTTTTATAGAAACCAATTTTTTGAGCTTAATGAATTGTTACATGATTCATACTTGAAGAATAATGAGGATAATCATAAGCTCACAAATCAAAATGAGAAACTTCTTGAAAAGTTGCAAGATACTTGTTTTTCCTCCTATGTTTCAAATTGTCAAATGGTAGATTGTTTGGAGGATTCTCATGACATGGTGGATCATGATAAATGTAAAAATTTTAATTCTCTTGATTTTTTTTAATATGAACTCGAAGAGATCTAAAAACTTGATGTGGTGGAATAGGAACTTGAATTGTCTCTTGATGAAGGTTATGCAATTTTTAAAGAAGAGCATGATTCCTCTACATTGGAACCAATCTATGGCAAAGGTTTCACTCTTTTGAAGGAGTTGCATGATACTACTCATATGGATCCTTCCCATGATGAAACTTCTGCACTTTTTGATCATATGGGTGAGTTAGTTCATTCTCCTACATCCTAAAATTCCATGTTTTGTAGCATTAGTCTCAATGAAGTATGGGTAAAAGGGTTCCTTTTTATGGTGCCACTTGAGGAGTATGGAACACCTAGATTTACTTTATATGATGACATGGTTGGAGCACGTTCTTATTCACCTTTTAAATAGAATCCTTTGTCACTTTATGATGATGCACATCTACATGGATGCACCCATGATATGCATTCGAGTCACTTGAAGACTCATGGTTTTTCTTGCTCAACACTTGGTTCATTTGATGTTGGAGGAACTTCATCCAACACTGGGGTGAATAGATTTATGATTGGAGAACATTTTTGTTTCCAGCCACATACTTTGTTATATATTTATGAGTCTCTGATTCATGGATGTATGGGTGATACTTCTTTGAGTCATTTGAAGTCTCCTTGTTTTTTCTGCTCATTATTTGGTTCAGATTTGAGTGGAGATTCTTCATTCACTTCTTGGATGAAAGAATACATGGATAAATATTTTGATGCATATCACATCCTTTTAGAGAAGAATTATAGGGCATGATATCCTCACCTATGTCACTAGAGCAGATTTGATTAGTCACTTGAAGCTTGTATGCACTTGGAAAATGGTGGTCTACTTACTTGGAGGTATAAACACTTTCATGATTTTTGATGAGGCACCTCCTTGATGTACATTTTTATTATGTTGCTATGTACTTTGATGATATATATTATGTACTCATGATATTTGGAAGAATGTGTAAAATAAAATGGGATCCTGCAATTCTCTTTTATAATGGTATGGGTTGGAGAACACTCTTAATTGTTGGAGTGCAATACAAGCAATGGGACCCTGGGATAGTTTTTAGTCCCATTGATTTCAATTTTTTTGGGAAACAAGCAGTATGGGAGATGGATTGCCCACTTAATAAAGTGATTTTAATTATAGTAGTGCAGAAACAAGCATGGCTGTTCCTCTCTAAAATATTCATGGAATCTCAAAGACTCAAAGTTGGGAAACTCAGTGGCAACTTCAAAGAATCATACAGAAAGCAGGTTCTTCAACATCGATGTTTGAAATTGCTTGAGGACAAGAAATATTGGGAAGGGGCGATTTTTCATTTCCCAAATTTTTCATTGGGTCACAATGGTCTAATCACATTTTCCATATTCATGAGAGTTTATCAAATTGATGCTAAGGGTCAAATAATTTCCAAGGAGGAAAATTACTAGTTTCCTAGGTTGGGGGTGGAAGCTTTGGGATTTGGAATAAGGGGGACAAGAAATGATATTTGAACATTAGAATGGAATAAATATTTAATAAAGGATCTAAATAAATAAATACAAGTTAAAATCAAAGTGGCAATTGATCATGAAGACACATGGAGGATGTGGGGCCCACACAAGCTAGATTTTCTATGCCACATGGAATCCTCCTCTTGTCATTTTGAATCCATAAGAATACAAAGGGTCTTGGGATGAATTGGAAGGTAAATATACTTGGAATGAATCAATTAAGGTCGAATTGGAATGGAATAGTAACTCCAATGGAAGAGGAAGATGCATTTTGGAGCTAGTGAGACACTTGGCCTATATTCCCTAGCTCTATGATAACAATGATGAAGATGCTATGACATCTATGACACAAATCACATCGGAAGGATGGAATATGAAACATATAACATTTCAGGGATAAGAATAGATCCAAGAGGGTGATCAAGGGAGTTAGGGCAGCTAATATGCTTCCAAATGTGATTTGGTGGAAGTGGGAGACTAGGAATTGTTGTACAAGTGGCATTCTTTGGAATCTATTCCCAAATAGAGTTGGAATGCATATATTGGAAGGAATTCAACCCATAGAGAGATTGGGAACTTTATAAATGTAAAGAATAAATAATGAAGGCATATTTTGATCATTTGAGAAATTTGCATTTGTGAATTGAGAGAGCTAGTGGATGACTAGTTTCTTGCCTTAGCCAATTTCGAGGGTGAAAGATTCCCATCCAAGTTGGTGTTTGGAGAGGCCACTCAGGTATTTCATGGATATTTAATGGAGTTTATATATGTATTTTTAATCTATATGGAATCTTGTGGTTTCTTCTAGTGCAGCACATTCTCTCAACCATTTCCAGTCTTTCTTGCATATTCTTGCTCATGGAGGGATTGCGCTTTGGGTGAGCTATTGTAATATTTGGGAGAGATTATCATGGTCCATTTATGATGGTAATACGATTAATATAATATATTATTCATGTTCATAAAGACTCAGGTAGAAATTCCAAATGGTTGTATGTAAAAGTGATTATTAATGAGAAAATAATGACCATTTCCCCACAAGATTGATGTATGACATTGTAATGCTGATGATTTCGAATAAAAGAATGCATATCTGATATATTTATGATGAATGGAAATAAATTGATACTCTTTTATTCGTATTCATAAATTATCAGGTCGAAATACCAAAATATTTCATGTAAAAATGTTAAACAATGAAGAGAGTGCCATTTCCCCACTACCTTGTTGTGAACCAATGTAATGTTAATGGATTCAAATGGATAAGTAAAATACTGATGGTTTGTGGATGAATGGAATGTTATTGATGTATTATATGATTTTAATTTTCACTCCATAAGCATTTGGATTCATTTTTTTGAGTTTCATAGCATTTGGAGAAGATTTCCTATCATTTCCCCCAAGGTTGAAACTAGTATTTTTGCATATGATTTAAGGGAGTTATAGAAGAAATTAAAAGTTGAATGGTGATGCATATGATTTAATGTTTATTTACTTTATATTTCCCCTGATTCCATCCAGAAATTCGAGTTTTATTGATTGCATTTGGGAAGTCATTTTCATCATCTACCCCTAGGGGATTTGTACCACAAGTTGTTCGTAAAACTCCATACATTGAACAGATTTCAAAGTGAGTTGAAGAAGTAATTTGATGGTTGAAATAAACCTATAAACACAATTTTTATGTATTAACATTATTCATCCACCTTCTATTACAATTTGAGAGCATTTGGAGCTATTTGGAGCCATCTACCATTGGGGGTTTGAGCCTCAAAATTACTAATAAATTCTGTGAGTTATATTGGATACCTATTCGACCCAAAGAAAATATATAATTCTGAAAATATACTTTACTTAATGTCTTATAATAGATCCAATTCTCATACCAACCATTAGTGGAGGTTTTACAGTGTTTGGAAGAGATTTGTTCCATGACCTTCAGGGGATTTCCACCTCCCAAATTGACTAGTCTTGTCCCGAAAATTCTTCAATTGAGAACTGAATACAATGTTTGGGTATATCATTTGATTATATGTTTGATAGATGTGTTAATTTGTCTCATCACCTCTCATGACATTCCTCACCAAGTTTGAAAGTAATTGGAGGAGTTTGGAATCAGTTGTATCTATATACCTAGAGTTGAAACATGGTGAATTTGAGCACATTGGGAAAATTATTCACAAGGTACATTACACCAAAAATTATTCAATCAACTATATAATGCTTTAAATTTTCAGGGAAGGGATTCTTCAAAAGTTGTCACTAAACAAAGCTTAGTTGAAGTGTTGGTCAGTCGTGTCTCAATATTTAAAACCCAAGTCGATCACTCTTTAGTCGACTAGTCAAGGAACAAAAGTTAGATGCTTGAGATACACATAAGTATTCTTTAGGTTAGCAAGAGAAATTTTCATATAAAATACTTTATGGTTTACATGAAACTACAACTATTGATGTTGTCGTCGATCACACAAGCTAATTTGACTATTCACAAGTCGAGCATAAGTATTGGTTCAAAAAGTTGAATTTATGATAGAAGGTCTAAGTCGATTAATTTCACACGTTGTATATACAGTTGAGGCTTAAGATAGATCCACCACTTGTATGATCCTCCACAAATTCTATACTTCTTTTCAATGCAACTCTTAAACATTACTATCTTTAATTTCTTAGTCACAGAATTAAAGTATCACATTGAATATTCTTCCAAAACGTAGGTTCATGCTATTAAATATCAATCGATCCTTCATAACAAGGCATGAGTGAAATTTCAGTCATCTCTCGGTTTAGACCTATTCAAATCCTCTATTCAAGCATGTAATCTATACATCATCCAATGAATTCCATGCATCATTGATCATTGTAGGTCAACCTTCCATTGTTCAAAGAAGTTGGTCATTCCAATATTATTATGACGTTTTTCCAGTCATCCTCACTAACACATAAGTCAACTTGTTGAACTACTAAGATCCCATACTAAATATTAAGTTTAGTGTTCAATATTTTAATGTTTTCTCATAAGTCGAATCCAATCAATACATCAACCGAGTAACCTTCAATGTGTCAAAAAATTACACAACTTTAATTGATGAATTGATTATACACCAAGCCACAATGATAAACCCTAATACTCACCAACAATACTTCATATTTAAGATTAGTCGAATGTGTTGGAATTATTATATATACTGTGAGGGGAGGTGAATCAGTATATAGCAAAGATTGTACTATTTTTCACTTAGAAAAATTTGCACCTTTAAAAAATGTTTTTGCAAAAATAATAATGGACACAATTGTGCAATAAATCTATAGAAATAACTATGTGTGTGTGTGAGGGACACAATCTCCAATTTTTTGCACCAACCCACTTAGGTTCCAACCTGATTTGCAAATATTAACCTGTTAGTTACATGTACCAACCTGTAAGGACTTCTATCCGCATAAGCACCAACTTGTTAAATTCATGAACTAACATAATTGGATATCTATCCCTTTTGCACAAACTCCAACTCATAGTTTTTCAGGCACCAACCCGTTGAATACTGAGATCTATGTGTGTGTTATTCAAAGCCTTTAGTCGATCATGTAATGGATACATCATCCAATGAACTCCATGATTTTTCGATCACTGTAGGTTGACCTTCCATTGTTCAAAGAATTCAATCATTCCAATATCATGACGATGATTTTCTAGTCACCCTCATTGAAACATAAATCAACATGTTGAACTACTAAGATCCCATACTAAATATTTAGTTTTGTCTTCAACATGTTGATGTTTTCTCATAAGTCGAATCCAATCAATACATTAGTCATGTAACCTTCAACATCATCTAGGTAACCTTCAGTGTGTCAAAAGAATCCAAAAATTTACTTGATGAATTGATTATACACCAAGCCACAATGAGAAACCTTAATACTCGTCAATAATACTTCATATATAGGCTTAGTCAAATATGGCAATCAACCATAAATAATAATTAGTGCACAATTAAATAAGAGAACAAATTTTGTGTTATCTTCAGACCGCGTGGGTTTATTTGTGTCGATAGGAATGATTAAAAAGTGAAAATATACACACACCAGATCTTCTCTTCTACCAATGGTGAAATTCGATTGATTCAAAAATGTGCATTCAACAAAAAATATTTCACCTAGAAGCACCCATTAAATATTTTTACGAGAAATTTATAGCGCCACTTACATACTACACCAACCAATTTAGGGCACATGGTGGTTGTGTTCACTAAACTCTCAAAACCCTTATCACTGAATACGTTTAGAATAACCAGAATGTGTTTTTTCTTTCACCCATCCTTTAGAAATCCCATGTCAAACTAGGGTATAAACAATTTGTGAATCAAGAGACAGGCCTTATCAAAAAATTTACTCAATAACAGAACCCATATTATTCGCCATAATTCTCTTTTAGATTTGTGGAAACGTTAGATAATAAACCCAAAATATCTGATACCATCTTGGGAAAATAGGTAAATAATGAACACCATAAAAAGAGAGAATTTTTTCCAATAAGAATGGCGATGTCAATAGACACCTTTTATACAGCGATCTTCAATTATCCGATGATAGATCAGTCCATAATGATCATCTATAAATATGTTTGTGCGGAGGACCAAACTGATTACATCGGGACCACATAGGTCCATAACCATAGATATTTGTCCACAATTTTCCATAAGAATATGATCTTGGATCCCAAACTAGAGACACCATATGCATTCCTTAGTCGACAGTCGAATATTTAGAATGATCGAATCCCTTGATCTAATAACATGAGGCTACCACAGAACATATAGTTCCAACAAGTGCATCCTCTTCACCACGTGTGTAATGACTAAATGTTGCATATTTCTTTCTAATTTGGTCAACCACCCAACTATTGGGATAGGCCATTGGAATGTTCTATTTTAAATGATCAAGATAAGGGATGCTTCTACCATTAAATCATTTGAATTATTTCTTGTCATTGTCCCATTTCCCTCTCTTCTCTTCATACACCATGATCCATGGTTGTGTTTCCTTTGCATTGTTAAGAACAATTTATTAAGGGCATCAATTTATGGATTTATTTACATATTCATGAAACAAAAATGATTAGCATGGGATCAAATATACACTATCAAGTTTAGTGTAACAATCAATCTATAAAAAATGACAAAATATAAGTGACTTACTCTTTATCATGCGTTGTTTTCCATTCGTTTGGATTAGCTCCCCTTCCCTTTTTTCCTCACCTCATTAGTTTCCCCAAACCACTCCACCTAGTGTGTTTTTTATTTGCTTGATGTATTCACTAGAATAATATAATGACGCATATACTATGTACCCCTCCTCCATAGACCCCTCGGGTTTTTCCCTTTATATGCCTAGAAGAACATCCATTGACATGAGACCACCCCACTAATTCAACCTCATCAACTAGGTGAATTTTAATATGGACATGTAAATCCATGAAACTTGTGAACGGTTCCATCTCAGACATACAAATAGTTGATCTTAGGGATCTCCTCAACGTCATCGTTGAATGGTATCCATGTGATTCTCCTTTGATGTAATCTAATATAGAAATGCAAATAATTTAGATATGGCTCATTGTGGATCTTGGGGAATTCATGGTTCACACGGCCACACATGAGTAAAGGATAATGACACAACAAAATAAACAAATAAGAAATTAATTGGCATAAAATTGTGAATGCATAGCATATTATAACCTACACTACATAAAAGAAGCATGTAATTGATATACACACCCTTAGAATTTTCAGATGGACATGTGATTTCAAACCCAACAATTATTCTTCTACAGTAAAGCAATATCGTAGAGTTGACCCATATAATGAAGGTTCCTTCACACACAATATAAAATCCTTTTCCATAGAAAGATAATATTTTTAAAAAATATATGGGACATCACCTTTGTTAAATGATCAAGAGGTTTCAACCTCTCCTCTACTTTATTTTTTTAGCCAATGTTTCTTTTTAGTATTCGAAAAAATAGGATCTCTTCTAACAACTAATGTGTCAATTTTTTTGATGATTTGTGCCTCTATAAATAAGATGAAACATTTTTTAATATATGCATGGGATCTAGCAAGTGGGAAGTATTGAGATGATGTGAATATGGAAGTTCAAAAAACACATATTTCCTTTTAACAGGTATTTTCTTAACACAAGTGTCAAAAAGTTCAGGATCACCAAGCATAGATTCCCCATTTGAATAAAAGAATTCTACAATTTTCTCCTCCTTCTTTGTGTCATATGCCCTAATCGAATTTACTAGTTTCATATTTTCAAGTCTTTGGGTTTTTTATGGTTTACTATTGAAAGAATATGTTTCTCTTCTTTAAGGGTGGTATTATGGGAGGAACACCCTCAAGCAATCGTACATCAGATTTCGTAGGTGGTTGGACCACCTAGACTTTATTGAAGGTCCACAACATTTACATCCATGATACCTTTTTGTTATAGGACCTGCAATGTTATTGTATACGAAATAGCATATGTTTTCCCATGGATGTTGGAATATATATATATATATATATGATTTTTTAATCAAGAAGGAATAATATGTTTTTAATTAATGTGTATTATGCTTTTAAATTTTTAGATAAAAAATATTTTGTATGATATTTTATTTGTTTTACATTTAATTTTAAATACATATATTTACTTAATTTTTTCAAAATTTCAAAATTATAAATTAATTATCATTGCATGGAAAAATAAAACCATGAGTGAAAATCATTTTCAAGCCATCTCTCTCATAAAAATGTGTGGGCTAATAGGTACATACATATTATTTTTAAAATAAATATAGTGCTAATTATTTTTTTTTAAAACTTACTACCATGAAGAACTTATTATATATTGGTGGTTGTCCATGCACTCATGGCATGGAAATTTTTAGGGGCGAAATTTCACGCATAACCATTCATTGACGTACTATACATGGAAATATTATGTTTGTATTTAACAATATTCAAGTATGGGGGGTGTTAAATTTGAGAACCATAGATATGCAGGATATTATGAGAGTTGTTGGAAAGGAATTATGAAGTGGAATACTTAAGATCAATGTACATTGAGCAAAGAATTCATGACACAAATTTTAGATAAATCAAACGAGAATTGCTTAGATAATCACAACATTAATCTTCAATAATTAATCAGTAATACAATGGTAGTACAATAAATAGAATTTGAATATTGTGGATATGATTCGAATCTACCTACTCTAACTGACTGTTTAACTAACTCAGTGTGGAAAAATCACAGCTGGAGCTCACTAGTCTAACTTTGGATGTCTAAATAATTCTACAATCAGTTAACTGATGACATAAGTGGACAAAAGGCGCCACCTTCCTTGCACGCATGCAAAACTATAGCTAGGCTAACTGATAGTGATATAAATGAAAGTATCCTGAGTATAACTCAGCATAACTGCTTACCTACCACAACCAACTAAAGGTGACTTCTTGTGGCACTTAGAGTGGGATCCTATAATGTAGGGATTGGTCCCAGAGGCACATAAACGCATGCATGAAGATGTAGTAAGTGGCAGATAACCCCTAGGTGTGCCCCATATACTCTAGTACAATAATAATAACTTCTTAAGTTAGGAAAAATGACCAAATATACTATATTGGACAAAGGAGAACTAATTAATCCTAACAACCCCCCTTAATTAATCCTAACACCCCCTTAATCATAACTTCAGAAAACTTGGGCCTTGGAAACTAGGCCAAAATTCACCCATACAATCTAAATGAAATAAAATATTGCTTGATTAAATAAGGAAAATGGGGAAAACCTCATGGGAACCCCCCCCCCCCGCCCAAAAAAAAAAAAAATAAGCAGGTAATCATGAAACAATGGATCAAGCCTTTACACCAAGAAGATATTTGAGATAAACAAATTACCTTTTTGTGAAGGACTTGGTAAAAATATCTACAATATACTCATCTATAGGGTAGTAATGCAATGTGATAGTATTTTCATGCACTTGTTCCCGAGTGTAATGCATGTGAACTTCAATATGCTTCGTCCACTGCTTTTGAACTGGATCATGACTGGATATAATTATGGCACTATGGTTGTCACAATAGATGTCTAGTGAAGGTGAAGTGTGAATCCCAAACTCTGTCAAGATGCCATGCATCTAAACTTCCTGAATAGATGCATTTGCAACCCCTCTATACTCTACTTATGTTGAAGAGAGTGCAAGTGTGTATTGCTTCTTACTAGACCAAAAAATGGGCATAGATCCCAACATAAACAAAAAACCTGAAGTGGTTTTTCTATCATTCCCATCTCCATCCCTGTTTGAATCTTTGAAGCTAATGAGATCTAACTGTGCATCAATTGTATAATGGATCCTGTAGCCTCTAGTACCCTACACATAGTGCAAGATGCGCTTTATTGAATTCCAATGCAACTCATGTGGCTCTTGCATGTATCTTGCAACAACACTCACAACATAGGATATATATGGTCTCGAATGTGTGAGATATGGAAGGCTCCCAGTAAGTTTTCTGAAAATAGTGTTATCAACTAATGGTGTAGAACCATCTTCTTCTATCCTGACGCCGGATAGGAAGGGAAAAGGAGTTGCTTTACAGTCTTCCATGTGGAATATTTTAAGCAAATTTTATGAGTATCTAGACTGTGAGATCACGATTCCTGAATTATTTTGACTTACTTCGAGACCAATGAACTATCTTAACAGTCCTAGATCAGTAATAGTGAATGCTTTATTCAAAGCTAACTTGATGATTCTCAATCCAACAACAGAGCTACTAATAATGAGCAAGTCATCCACATATATGAAAATCAACAATAATGACCCCTCTTTCTTCTGCATGTAAACATTACAGTATCATCTTCATCTTTCAAAATTATGTGTCATGATAAAGGAATCCATTTTAGAATACCATTCCTTTGGGGCTTGTTTGAGCCCATAGAGCCATTTCCTTAGTTTGCATTCTAAGCAGGAATTGTCAATGTACCCCTCACTTTGTTTCATGTAGATATCCTCTTTTATCTCACCATGGAGTAAGGATCTCTTTACATCCATGTGATGTACCTCCCACTTATTTAAAGTTGCAACTTCCAAGACTAGTTTGATGGAGTCCATTCTTGCTACTATAGCGAATGTCTCATTATAGTCCAATCCATGGACTTGTGAGTATCCTTTTGCCACCAACCGAGCCTTGTACTTGGATTTGGTTCCATCATATTCTATCTTGGTCTTGTAGACCCATTGGCACTGGACTAATTTCCTCCCTGGAGGCAAGGTGACAAGATCCCAAGTTTTTTTTGTCTTGTAGTGACTCAAATTCCTCATCCATAGCTACTTGACATATTGGATCATGGAAGCATCTTTGAATTTTTGAGAGTTTGATCCCATCATCATGAAACATCTCCCAGGGAGAACTGGATCTATATGGGATAGTGCAACATACTCATTCTGATATTGGGACCTCATTCTTCTTCTATCATATGGATTCCCGGAAACATCCTCATCTGCTTTAATGAGATTTTGGGCCCATTTAGGCTGTTGAGATGGAATAGATGTTGGATATAGATCTAGATCCTCTTGAGGTGTAATCTCAATCTCAATATCATGTTGATCTTCTTCCTCATCATCTAAATTTGAAAAATTAGATGATAAATCTGTATCTACAAATGGAAATAAAGGAGATTTTATACCTTTATCTGCTTTGAATGAAAGCTGATATTGTACTGGATCCGAGTTTGGCATGAAGTGTGATAATTCATATGCATTGGAGGCATGGATTGCAACACATTTCACTATAATATTACCAGTTGAGATATTTGTGATCTCTACTGAGTCAAGACCAAATACCACTCGCTTTGGTGAGCCAGTTTATGGCATCTGATATACAGATAACAAATTTGTTGCAAGAAAGGGCACATAGAGTACATTTTTGAAATTTAGATGTTGGATTTTAATAGAACCTCTCCGTACAAAGGGGATATCTGAGTCATCCCCCATATGAATTCTAGGTCCTCCAGAGATATCCAGAGAAGTGAAGGATTCTTTGGAAGCAAACATCTGATTAGATGGTCCTGAATCAATCAGATAAGCCTTTGATCGAGATAATCTTGCTTTCAAGGAATGGAAACTCTCATGTTCTGCTATCTGTTGTCCAACTTCAGAACTCCTTATGCTTTATGGAAGAGAAATATTGTTTTGTTCGAGTACTTTTGAAAACTGATCAATGGTTTTCTTCATGCACTTGCAGTCTGGATGAAAATCTATCATACAATAGGAACACTTAGACTTCTCAAATTTCTTATTCTTCTTGGAACCTAAGGCTCCATCAAAATATTTTTTATTCTCCTTTGGCTTCAAATCATTATTTTAGGTCTCCCTCCCTTTTTCCCCCTCCTGTTTGTGCATTGCTATATTTTCCAGATAAGAGTGGCTAACTCTTGGAGGTTTGAAGCACTCCCATCTGAATCAATTTATCTTTCTCCTAGATCAAGGACTCTGCAAAAACATCTAGAGAAGAAATTTTACAATTTGGAATGGAAACTCTTCCAGAATGTAAAGTAGAGACAAAGAATGAGAATTATGAGCCAAGCTTGCTCAGAATTCACAACACAAGTTTCTCATCCTTACTTTCTATCCCGCATTGTTTACATTGTAGTACAAGAGATTTGTATTTCGAAAAGAATTGTTGAATAGTCTTGAAACTGTTGGGTTGTAGTGCAATTAGTTCATTCTCCATAATATGGCCTCTAATATCATCGTGTTTTCCAAACAAAGATTCAATCTTATCACATGCTTCCTTTGGAGTTCTGAGTCCCTCAAGGTGAAATAGAAGATCCTTGGAGATGTGGATGCACATGAAGCCGATTCAAAAACTTGGATTTCTCAACATACTACTGGGGTTCAACTTCTCTTCCCATTTTCATCTTATGCAGTCCCTTGTTGCGCAAGGACATATGCATATTTTCCCTCCAATCAATGTAATTGAAGGGTGTAAGGATTATGGGTGTAAGAGAAAAATAATTATCCATTTCATTGTATGATGATCAGTCAAAATTTTCAAAATCTACGTAGGTACCTACAAAAAATCACTGCAAAACAATCCAATTCGCAATCATATGTCAATTCAAACCTTCCCATCTAGACATGTGCACTTTTTCGGTGTCTTTCACACCTGGATATAAGACTTCTCTGGACATAATCCAGAGGGAGCAATGCAATCATTTCAGAAATTATGTGGAAACTCGGGTGCTTTTGGTGCATGCATGGAGTTTTCCAAGGTTTGAGTTTTAGATTGAACAAGGCTCTGATACCATGTTAAATTTGAGAACCACATATCTATAGGCTATGATGAGAGCTATTGAAAAGGAATTATGTAGTGGAATAATGAAGATCAATGTACAAATAATTCATGACACAAATTTCAGATAAATCAGACAAGAATTGCTTAGATAATCACTATATTAATCTTCATTAATTAATCGGTAATACAATGGTAGTACAATAAAGATAATTCGAATACTATGGATAGAATTCAAATCTACCAACTCTAATTAATTGTTTAGATAACTCACTGTGGAAAAATCACAGTTGGAGCTCACTAGTCTAACTCTGGATGTCTAAATTAGTCTGCAATCAGTTAACTATTGACGTAGGTGGAAAAAAGGTGCCACTTTCCATGCATGCATGCAAAACTGTCGCTAGGATAGCTAATAGTGATCTAACTAAAATTAACTGGAGGATAACTCAGCATAATTGCTTACCTACCACAACCAATTGAAGGTGACTGCTGGTGGCACTCAGAGTGGGCTCCTATAATGTAGGGATTGGTCCCAGAGGCACATGAACTCAAGCATGAAGATGCAATAAATGGAATATAACCCCTATTTGTGTCCCACATACTCTAGTACAATGATAATAACTTCCTGAGTTAGGAAAAAATACCAAATAGACTATATTTGAAAAAGGAGGATTACTTAACCCTAACAGGGGGGTTTCACAATCCAATATATGGTATATCTTTTTGGGATCATCTGCATAGTGTAATCCATTAATCTATGACCCATAGCCCATGACTATAATCACACCTAACTAATTTCTCATATATTTGAATAGTCCACTTAGCACTCAATACATCAGGTGATGCTCAGAGGAGTTAAGAAGTAGGATTGAGTTTAGTGAAATGAATTGCATAGCATTAATCATCACTTCTAGGGCTTTCACCGAATAACCAATGCTTCCTGAGAGGTCACTTACCCAAGAATATTATGGATCAAGCACACTTAACTATGGAGTATTCCTCCATTTAAGCCCACTTATCTTGCTACACCATTTGCAAAATATTAGCAAGTGTTGCAAGTTATGAACTATTAAGTTAGAGTTCCCTTCATTCTTTTTATTCAAGTATGGGGAGGTTTTCACAGTCCAGCATATGATATATCATTTCTGGGATCATCTACGTAGTGTAAGTCATTAATCTATGACCCATATCCCATGAGTATAGTCCCAACTAACCAATTTCTCATGGTTTTGAATATTCCACTTAGCATTCATTGCATCGATGATTGACTATAAAGAGGACCACAAAATGGCATAATTGCTACTAGTTTTTTAGGAGGAATGAACACATGTGAAAGGATAAACATCCCAAAATTTATAGAATTTATTTTAGACTTTGCGATCATGTAAGTGTTAGCACAATAGGATAATTTGGTCCCACCATTGAGCATAGGTAGGGAAAACCGCCAAGCATCATACAAAGCATGATTGTAACTAGTTTGATATTTACTTTGCAGATGGACGGGAAGAGAGAATCTATCGCTACCCTCCAATGTTTGAGATGACCTTTGTTTATACTTGGGATTTTTTGCTCTTAGCTCATACAAGTTTTTGGATCTCCTTGTAGAGATGTTTTGGGTGGTATAATATCATATTTTGGCTCTCTATAACTCTTGGTTGACTTAGCAGAAGGAGAAAGGTTGGTTAATTTATGAAGAAACATGGTTGATTTGGCTTCCAACTATTCAAAGCATGAGCATATGGAAGTGTTCTTACACGCATTTTCTATTTCACCTATTGGATCATTAATTGTAGTGGGGGGTATTAGACTATCAACTTTGGGTAGTTTGCCATTAATATAATGAGACAATGTGACATGTCTAGGGTTCACCTTCAACCCTTTACATTTTAAACAATTGCATACTTCTAGGGTGCCATAAAAGAGATCCAATTCACACTAAAGTACCATTTTTCCAGTATGGTTACTAGATGATGGCATGTTACAATTGGTGGAGTAAAGAGGCCTCTCATCATCTACCATCCCCATATAGTATGATACTCCAGATAATACCATGTAGCTTTTTGAAAATGGTGGAATATTGGATGCATCTAGACTTAATCTGGAATCATGATCCTACAAAAGTCAATGCATAATTATTCAAATGCGTGAAAAAATACATCATAAATTCAATTAGATAATCAAAATATAAATAAATATGGACTTACTGGTGATGACAACAGATAACTTGAACTTGGAATGATATGGAATGAGTTGGAATTTGAAGAATCAACCATTTAATTTATTTCCTTTTTACCCCTGCAATTTAGTAAAAAAATACAATCAATACATGTCTTGTGATTCTTAAAATAAAAATAGGGAAACATGCAACATTATGTTTTTTTATAAAGTAACCAGTTCTCTAAAATCGGTTTGGAGTATCGGTGCACCTTAAAAACAACACCACATTGGTGCACTAATTCCAATGTGCATTGGATAAAACCTTTGCAACCTCCTCCACAAAGGACAAACCCCTGCAAAGTATTAATTGTTAAAGTTTACAGTTCCATTTTTGTCTTGTTGTGTCACTAGTGCGCTTATGTCAGTAATATTCATTGGTGTGCTATTATCTACTTAGTCCAATGTTATCCTGACCAAAAAAGTTGTGAAATTTTATATCTTAATTTTTGTCCTACTGTTTATATGGTGTGCTTATATGACTATAACACATGAGTGTGCTATTATCTGAGTACCTTATTGAATTTTTTATTTTAAAAAAGATGTAGATCTTAATCATTAGGGGGTTGAAATATCAAATGAAAAAAAAAGCAAGAATTTAATTTTAAGACAATGAGTTTATAAATAAATAAATAAAACCTAATTTCCAAACCTTTTTATCCAAAAGTTTGAGGATAAACTTATGTAAGAGAGATTTATCACATAAGAGTTTGGAGAGGCAGATTTATTTTAAGAGAAATTTTGTAGGGGATCACCATGGACACATTCACATTGCAACTCTGAAAAAGAGCGTTTTGGGTAAGTTTTCCCTCAATAGAAAAAAAATGGCATAAATTTATATGTCTTTTAAAGAAAATAAAGAATATAAGAGTTACATTCAATATTGCAAACCCCTTTGTTCTCCTTTTTCGGAGTTACCTTCATTACTACAAACACTTGGGTTCTTCTTGCTTTCATTTTATTTTCTATTTCACAATAAGATTTTATTTTTGGTAATGTAAACTTCTTAATTATATATATTAATAGATTGTTCTTTGGGTCGCTCTTGGATCAACATCATGATGTGATTCAATATGAAGTTGATATGTTTGGACTATTGTTGTGAGAATTTTCTTTAAATGATTTCACAATCCACGATGCACATTGTACATAATAGTAGCACCAATGCATTCTCCATATAAGGAACATTGTTTTTGCATGTTTAAAAAAGTTGTCAGATTAATTGGTGTTAATGATTTCTTCCAAATAACTAGGTTTATCGCCAACATACTAGTTTTGACAAAGATGCACCCTAAGGTTGAAGTGTAAGCAAAACAAACTCCTTAAGATCAATTAAAAACGAATCTAATATAAGAGATTACAAGGAAGAAACTAGCATGCCTTGTTTATGATGGTTGGTCCTATCTTTTTGTAACATCTCCAAATTTCATAAATTATTATTATTTTTATTTAAAGGTCTAACTACAAATACATATAATGTAAACAAATGCACACTAACTCTTCATTTATCATTTAACTTGAGTTAGAGTTTTATCTATTGAACATGACCACTTTGTTACGATACCTTTTTGAAAAGAATATTACCGTTATACAGAGTTAGTTTACTTGTGGTCAAATTGTAGAAGGAAAGTCATGTTTAAACATGTGACAGTTATAGTTGGTGTCTCTGTTTGTTATGTTTTATCGTACTTGTTAACCATATTGTGATGCTAGGACAAAGGGTTTTACAAATCTTACTTAGCTCATGGCTAACACAAAACCTCTTTATACTTTTGTAGGTTATAGTGTGGAAAGCTTACCTCGGCTTGATGATATCAAACAAGCATAGGTAAGGACCTAAAATGGGACCCAAGCTACGCTAACAAATATCCACCAATACACTATTCCAAGAATCTAAGAAATTCTACCTCAATCTAAACATTAGAGTAAGTAATTTATAAGTTTGCATGGTGGTGTAGCAAAAAGTAAAAATATAAAAACAAGTGGCATTTAATAAAATCCATGTGAAGGCTTACGTCCTTCCTGTTGGAAAGCACTAAAGTTTCCTCAAAAAACCCTAAGGGTTTAACTTGCCAATGCATCGTGTTATTTTCCTTTACACAATGTTGCTTGGTCTCTGCACTGTGATATTTTCCTCTATGTTGTGTTGCTTGGTCTCTGCACTGTGATATTTTCCTCTGCGTTGGGTTTTCTTAGTATCTGCACCATGATATTTTCCGCTGCAATGTGTTTCTTGGTTTTTGCATCATATTACTTAGTCTCTGCACCATGTAAATGATGGTGGAGGAGTCGAGTCTCCCGGCCCTCGACACCATCCAACTTTGTGCCTGCACCAACAATGTTTTTCGGGTGGCTCTGGTTCAACAATGTTGTGTTGTCGGTGGTGGATCTATGAAATAACTACGTTCTCGTCATGTTCTTCACTGCCATTGTTTCCTTTGTGAAATTTTTAAAAGGTAAGTTTTTAACTCTGTTTGCACTATTAATTTTTTTCGTGGTTCCGGAATTTTTTTTTTTTAAATCTATAAATGGCCTCTGCATTGTTTGCTTGCAGGAGGTTACGACCGGGGTTGCTGCATTGGATTGGAAACGGTCCCTATGGAGGTGGGAACATGGTCTTGGTAAGACCTGATACCCTAAATCCCTTTCTCCTTGTGGCTCTGGGGTTGGGCCTGCGTTCTCATGGTTTGGAGTCATTTACATGTTTCCTTCTGTTGAAGTGGTAAACCCTCTTGTGGTTCTACCTTATGGCATTTTATAATTGGTTGTTTTCTTAAAATACATCTCCCTTAGACCGTGGAGTCTGAAGGGAACTGTAATGTAATGCAATGTTTAGTTTTACTGTGGATTTGAGCTCCTACATATATTTCTAAACAAAATGTTTAAGGTTTAAATGGAACCATTTTCATTGGGGTTTATGATCCTGTAACTTTCTTACTATGATAATTTTATTCTGATTTCTTGATTACTTCTCTGGTATTATGGTTTTATTACTGTATTTCCCTAAATTATAACTTTAAGGCCATGAGGCCACACTATTTCCAAAATCATTCATTATGGTGTTGTTTCTGTCAAGAGAATTATTGGATAAAAATCTTAAGTCGTAAGGATGTTGTGTTGATTGTAAATTTCGCTAGTGTTATTAGAATCATTATGTTTTAGACTATCATTGATTTTGTTTCGAATTGTTTGTAAAAACTAACTTAATGGGTTTTGATCCTCTGATATTCTAGATTGAGAAAATGTGTTATTAATTGCTTAAAATCTTGCGTTCCAGTCGTAGATAAGATTAAATTTGTTTAATGTGTTTTTAATTTTTATTAACCCCTTGTTGTAGAGACAAAAGGGCCTTCCGACGGTGAAAGTTATAAACATGATATACACAGGGTTTGAACCCTCGACTAATTCAAATCTGGTTCATTTAGTATGGTTTTTAGCATAATTAGTTACTACTATACTTATAATAAAATGAGGATTCGATGAAGGAAATATATTCTGGTTATTGGCCTTTATAGTTTTTACAATTGAAACTCCGAAATAATGTTTAGTTAGTAAATTTAAATAATATATGTAATATTTTAATATATATATAATACTTGATAATAAGAACCTATGGGGTTTTCATTCAACCTTTGTGTAGGTTTTGGATGAGTCCTTTAACCCTCATTTGACTTTTGTAGAAGCTTAAGCCTTTCGAATGAAAATGATGGTGTTCTTTAAATTATAAAAGGGTTTTAGTACTAGATTATAATTGTAGGAACTTATGATTATAGCTATGTTCCTAAATCTCAATGTTGGGAAAATGCACTTTGTAATTGCATGAATTAAAACACTGTAATATCCTAATAAGCTTATCGACTATAATATGTGATAAGAGAGTTTACTCATTGGGGGTTTCAAACTCTGATTGGAAAACTTGGTAATTTTAATCTGTTATGAGAACTATCTTAAAGTAAGAACTAGATGAATCAAATTCATTGTTTACTTAACAATGATTATAATAATATTTGAATGTAAAGGAAATTAAGCTTAAAGAAATTCAGTATAATAATTCAGAAACAGTTTATAATACTATATGTATACATCTACAGTTTTATCATTAAAATTTGCAAGAAGAAAAACTGTATCATTCCTTATAAAATATTATACAGAAATAAAATCTAGCTAACCTATTCTAATTCAGTATTATTTACTAGTTTAGAGAATCCCTCAACATTCATAAAACCTTCAGATATTGATATGAAATAAATTTATAGATAGTAAACCAAACATCTTAGAACCTGGATAATTGTAGAAGGGGGACAAATACCCAAAGAAGACCGTTCCTCCCAACTGTCTCCTGAAAGCATCCAAGATCACTTGCTTTAGGACCCTTGAGCTTGTTCATTGAACCACTAGGACTAAGATGTTGTGTATCAACCCACATAGTAATCTCTGCAATTTAACAAACTCGCTAGCATACTTAGCTCTCAGCAATTTCACTTTAGTTATCCCCTCATCAAATTCTGCTTGCGTTCCTAACTTTTCAGTTTTCCAAAAATTAACAAGGCTCTAATCACTTGGAATTGAATGTAATGAGCCTCCTAATCCATTCAATGGTATATATATGCTTTCTTGGGTCTTTGGGTCAGTTTTCAATTAGATGAGCCACCTTCTCAGTTCCTCTTCTCATAGAACATGACCACAATTTTAGGGATTTTTCCTTCTGTAACAACTAGAAAGTGAATGTTATTGCTGCCACTTGTCATTTGTCCTTATACAGCTGATCATACATATTAGTGGGTCAGTGAACACTCTTAAACAATCTTCTTTGGATAGGTGTTATTTAAATAAATAAAATATTCAATTACAGTCATCATTGACCATCCTTAGTCATAAAAGTTTTACAATAATGTTTAACATAATGTTTTTCTCAAACAAATATTTTATTTTATTTTTCAGTTCTAGGTGGGTTAGAAACACCCCCTCTTAAGTTCAACATCATCCTCAATGTTGCTTAAGTGTATTTTAAGTCTTCCTGGAACAAAATTGGATATGCCTCCCGCATATGACTCTCCAATTCCCAAGTTGCTTCATCTATATTGAGGTGCTTCCATTGCACTTTTACTTGTCCAATGGTGCGATTATAGAGAAAAGTTTACCTCCTGTCGAGAATATAATCTGATTCCAGCTGAAAATTTCCTTCGGGTTGTACCTGAATAACATTCCAATCGATCACATGAGTAGCATCGTGCACAAAATTTTTCAATATGTAAATATGAAATACATTATGTATTCTAATATTAGGTGGCAGAGCTAACTGATAAGCCATTTTTACAACTCTTACAAATATTTCAAGAGGTCCACAATACCTGGGCGCTAATTTATCACAACTCCCCAACTTAAAGGAGCTCTTTTTGGGTTTTACCATGACAAACACATGCTCACCTACTTGGAATTCTTTTTGAGTTATTTTAAGGTCTGCATGACTCTTTTGTCTGTCCTATGCAATTTTCAGATTGCTTTGTACCTATTTCACTGTTAGTTCCAGTTCTTTTAACAAGTTAGGTCCTAACATCAATATGTCAACCACATTACTCCATGAAATGGGAGTATCACATTTCCTACCATACAGTATTTCAAAAGGACTAAGTTTAGATGAATCCTAGTAGTGATTATTATATGCAAACTCGACTAAGTGTAAATAATATTCCCATTTCTTTGGATGATCTCTAACATAAATCCTTAACATATCCTCTAGAACTTGATTTACTCTTTCTATTTGTACATCTATTTGCGGATGATAAGCGGTACTAAAATTTAATTTAGTATCTAGTCCTGCAAACAATGACTTCCAAAAATTACCAGTAAACTTAAGATCACTGTCAGAAATTATTACCTTCGGAATTCTGTGCAACCGAAAAAATTCCTTCATAAAGATGTCAAGAATATTAGCAGCCTTATAAGTAGTTTTAATAGATATAAAATGCGTTGCCTTGATTAGTTTTTCTACTACTACCATTACAGAATCATTTTGCTTTTGATTTTTAGGTAGTCTAGTTATAAAATCAAGACTGATAATTTCTCATTTCCAATATGGAATTGGCAGTGGTTGCAAAAGACCTGCTGGGTGTCGATGCTCAGCTTTAACTTGGTGACATTATATACACCTAGCTATATATTCAACAACTTCATTTTTCATATTAGGCCAGAAATAATCTTTTCTTAGCATTGTTGTCATCTTTTGATAACACGGATGTCCTGAATAAGGACTTTTATGTACTTCGTTTAAAATTAGCAATTTAATTTCTGGTATATTGGGTACATATAATCTATTTTTATATAGCACTAAGAATCACATAAGAGAATGAGCAGCATAGATATGTGCTTACTGCAAACGAAGCACATAAGAACCGGGTCAAAATTCAGTATGATAAAGCTGTCAAACATAGGGTTTCCTCCGAGAGAGAACTTTTCTTACTTTGGGATGAGGACAAGGAACCCCTGGGGGAAAGAAAGTTTAAGTCCATGTGGTTAGGCCCGTACATCATGTCGAAATTTTTAAATAAGGGAGATTATGTATTAACTGATTATGATGGTAAGATGCTTCTGAAGCCTAGAAATGGGCTCTACCTGAAGAAGTATTATGCTTAGGCACGATACTTTTTCTTCTATTATTATTGTATGTTTATGTACAATAGGTCATTACTGGTTTGTGTTTCTTACGTAGTCTGTTGGTTGTTTCATATGTCATCTAAGTAGTTTGTAGGGTCTGCTGATAGCTCCAGCCATCACACTTGCAATCTGGCTTCAGCCGCCTGGGTCATTTACGAACCCTCAGGACAACTGGTTGACTCTGGTGGTTCCTAATTAGGTCATGCGAATAATAATATGGATGAGTATAGTGTAGTCATTGATTTTCTTTGGGATGCTACATTGTGTGGTATTACCTATATGGAAGTCAGGATTGACTCCCAAGTAGTGGTTTCCCAGCTTAATGGTGATTATTAGGTGAGAAACCCTACTTTACTACGTCATTTTTTATGAGTTAGGTTACTTGAAAGGAATTTTGAATAGATTTCATACAATCACATTTCAAGGAATCAAAACACAATCAATGATGCATTCACAAATTATATACTCGATTGGCACTTAACACATACATTGTAAAATAAAAGTATACATATGCATTTGAAACACATGTACATAACCAGGTATGTGTGTGTGTGTGTGTGTTTGTGTAAAATATGCTCATAATACATTGAGTCTGATCTGAATATCCTTTCATAAGTAAATAAAAAATGCAAAAATAGGATTGAAATCCATAATAGACCTAGATCTAGGGATGGTCCTCAGCCACCTCGGCTACAACTTCCTCTATAGCCTCCTGGTAACAAAGTATGACCCTAGTTACGGTTAGAAGAATGTGTAACTAGGACGCAGAAACCACAATTGCATGCTCCTACATCACCATAGGGATCCTCTCCATCAAAAGAGTGGGGACATCATGGGAAATCATGTCCAGCTTCCCCTCTACCACATGAAGCATCGCGTCGTTTCCTCCAATATCCATGTTCTAAACAAAATTCCCGGGGTGTCCATCAGGTTAGACTGGTCCTATATATGCATATCGACATAAGGGATATCAAACTCAAGTACACATGTATATATAAATTTATGAACAAAATTTCATAAAAAATAAATAATCAAAAAGTAAAAAGTCATACCCATCTCTCCCCATGGTCCTCCAGGAGGGAGGATGACCTTTGGATCGCCCCTGAAATCCAAATCTGCATAGGAGAACTGCTCAATA
This sequence comes from Pseudotsuga menziesii, assembly GCA_001517045.1. Taxonomy (NCBI): domain Eukaryota; kingdom Viridiplantae; phylum Streptophyta; class Pinopsida; order Pinales; family Pinaceae; genus Pseudotsuga; species Pseudotsuga menziesii. The sequence goes on from LPNX010552378.1 coordinate 1,237,957, forward strand.
GCAGGTACTTTTCTACTCCACCAGGAATAGAAGTCGTCATCATATCTGCTTTGGATTCCACCTCCACCACCCTGTCAGAGAAAAGTGTCATCCCACCGCGCGAGTCTAGGCTCACGGGATGGGCATGCTGGTAGTGTCACTTCAGGATTGAGGGCAAGAACCCTCTCGAAGAAGAATGCAACCAATATACTTGTGTACCCTAAATTCTTCTTCCTACCTCTCCTACAGTCATATAACTGTTTTTTCATAACTGAGACTAGTCCCAAACACCAATCAAACAGTACTCCCCGTAGACACTCTACTGATATGCACATGTGTGCCCATATTGCTAAGTGTAAAGCAGAATATCCTACAACTTTGACTATGGTGATCACTAGGACTTTTAGTGGAAATCTAGTAATCTGTGTAATCGGTATTTGTGTCCCCGGTTTCTGAGTCCTTGGTAGGCAGTAAGTGTTGATATAGTCTTGGACACTAAGAGGATCACCACCCCGGCCGGTACCCTCCATGTTCACAGGTGCTCCCCTATGCGATAAACCTATGATAAAGTATATGTCTTATATAGTCAACTCCAAGGTTTACCCTTGGAGGTCAAACATCCCAAGCCCATGGTCCTATAAGATCACTATTGTCTCCAGTAGACAGACTTGTGCATGAATGTTTGACGTGCAATAGAATTTCAGTAAGCCACATCTTCGCAAAGCTTGCAAAGTTACAGGATCACCCATTGCATCGTGATCCATATCCTCGTTCTCTCTTTCTTACCATTGCAAGACCATGTTTTCCTACCCAAGAAACATTTTCACCATTATATTTTGGAAAAAAATAAGTCCACGTAGTAATCGCGACTGTGCAGTGTGCACAGTGCAATCATTCGCGAGTTGCACTACAGGTAACCCGTGGTTATAACACACATTCGCGGTTCCTATAAAGGCCACCCACGGTTACTCTGTGGTACCTTTAGGGATGGAAAAAACCCCATTAATTAACCATTAAAATTAAGAATGGAATGCATGAAATTAAAGAGGAGAGAGAGAATAAGTACATGTGCTTCGCGGATTCAAAAATGGTCCACCAGATTTCCTAGACTGATCAATCGAAGTAAGGGGATTAAATGGCTAAATTTGGCTAAAAACTCAAAATGGTATGTTTTGTTTTGATTTTGAACTATTTATAGTAAAAAATTAAAATCTTTACCCACTTTGTATAGTTTAAAGTCATTTTTTATTATTTGAACTAATACCCTATGTTTTACCTAGTTGCTACAGGTCCTGGATGATCCAAAAAGTTGATTTCCATTACATATAGGGTAGGAACTGGTCTTTGCTGCATAATTTTCACTTGTGCCTCATCCTCCTTTAAAACCTAGGATCTCTTGTCATCCATGGACTATGGTGTATAACCACTCTTTACCTTGCACACATCATTGTTATTTCATGGATAGGGCCTCCTTTACATGGGTAACCCTAGTTTACAACATTTTATTGTCTTTTTGGAACCCATGCTGCAATTGTGTTAGGTTGTGGGAGCCTTCGTAGTTGTTTTTCATGACAAAATGAGGCTCATTTTGCATCCTTTTACCAAGCTACACTCGATTATAAGGCTCCTCACCCTTATGGAGTTATTTTTAAGATTTGGTCTGACTTCTCAAAACAGACTAGATTGTTGAGTAAACTTGTTTGTTCATACTCGTTAAGGTAAATTGAACAATCATCCACATTGGCAGTAGGTTATTTCTTTTTCAGACCATGTGGATTATTTACGAAAAATGACTTCTCTTATATTTTCTTCAGAATTTAGAAGAGTATCTTCAGGCATAGAGTTATCTCTTTTTCGGACCTGGAGGACTAAACTTACAGAAAAGGAACCTATTCGAGCTTAGTTTTCTCTTTTTCATGCTTTGGACCTAAACATGAAAAAGATTCAGAGCGTTCCTTATGCCATTGTCATGCTCGTTAAACCCTAGCACAATGCATCGAGTTTACTGTTGTTAGTCCCATACTCGTAAATTAATGGATCTTTCTGAGTGATATTTCTTCCTTCACACTCGTTAAGCTAAGGCTATATTCTTGCTTTTGAAGGAGAGTTGATTGGGTAATAATTTAAACCCTTTTCGGACCCTCTCGACTAAGTACAAAAAAGGTACACCTTATATTTTCTTCGGAATTTAGAAGAGTATCTTCAGGCATAGAGTTATCTCTTTTCTGGACCTGGAGGAATAAAATTACAGAAAAGGAACCTATTCAAAATTAGTTTTCTCTTTTTCGTGCTTTGGACCTAAACATGAAAAAGATTTAGAGCGTTCCTTATGCCATTTTCATGCTCGTTAAACCCTAACACAATGCATCGAGTTTATTGTTGTTAGTCCCATACTCATAAATTAATGGATCTTTTTGAGTGATCTTTCCTTCCTTCACACTCATTAAACTAAGGCTATATGCTTTCTTTTGAAGGAGAGTCAATTGGGTAATAATTTAAACACTTTTCGGACCCTCTCAACTAAGTACAAAAAAGGTACACCTTAGTTCTTCGGAAGCTAAGAGAGTTTTCCTTTGTATTTTTTATACTTGTTTGGGCTTAGGAGACTAAATGGACAAAAAAGCACCCGCCTGGAGTCTTGTTTGGAGTTTTCAGACTCTCTAAACTATGAAATAACCAACACAAATTTACTAATTCGTGATCATAAAATCCATGGATTGGTGAAATATCAAGCATTATTTTCTCTTATATTCAAGCTTGTAAAAAAATGAAGAAAGACTCGAGTTGACTTTCTTGGACTCATTAGAATTTAATGAGAAAGGAAAGGAAGAATTTCACTCTTTGGGTTATAATTATGTTGGCATCATGTCATCCTTGAACAAAGCACTCTTTGAACCTCCTGATACTCATGTCTCATATTTTCACCTTTCAGTACAACTATCACTTCGAGTTATTACTCCTCCACTTGTCCTTTATACATGGGGAATCTGTTCATGTCTCCTACATGACATATAAGTCTAGTTGGGCCATATAAAAGTCTAAAGCTTCCTTGGGTCATATATGTGTCATGCTCATTATCCAAGGATCACTGCCTCTGTCTACTCATCTTGATTCCTATCATTTTCATTCCTAAGACTACACTTGTATCTACCTTCCCTTATCCAGTATTCTAGTTACTCTTGTGATCTGTTGAAGGATTCATTGCCTTCCTCCTCATACTATGGGTTTCCATCAGTACCCCCTGAAGAAAAAGACCTAGAGTTCTAAAGATGGTGCCTTAGGATTCACTTCTCATATTGGTGAACTCCTTTGCTTCAGTTGTCAGCATCATTCATTTATTGGCACTCTGAATTCCTTCCATGTTCGACTTCAGCTCACATATTCACATGGTAGGAATTGTACTAGTTACTATGGATTTGGAGGAAGACCTTAGGTTACAATATTTATAACCTAAGTTGCACAAGATTGTGTTATGTCCTATGACACTACTTACAGATATTTTAGACTCATCATTGTATATTGTGGCTTTGATCCACCATTGTAAAACATATGTGTCCCTGTTTCCCGTACTATGTGATGTAATCAAATATTGTAAAGGAGCTAGTGTTCCACTTTATTGAACATGGCGTCCTCAGTAATGATTTTGTTCATGACTTTGATCGGTTTGTTTCAGGTACTTCTCTACGCCTTGGTAACTGAGTTTCTCCAAGATAAATGATTTGTAATGTATTTCAGCCATCGTTTCCCTCTGACCTCATACATTAGGGGGAATCTATCATATTGTGTGTTTGAATTGTTGTGCCATTTAGATCTTCAATAAATTAGTTATGAATTATGATTGCAGTAAAAGGAGAATGAAGATACAAACTGAACAAAACAAACCATAGAGGAAACAGATGAGTGTAGGTCAGGTAATTACAGTATCATTTTCATTAATTAAATCCGGTGTTACAATAGTTTACATAGGAAGAATTCAAATGCATTAGGGAGCAATTCGAATCTACCAATTGGATTTGACTGTACCTAATTGACTAGCTAACTCATGGTGTCTCAATCAATATCGGATTTGAATAGATCAACTCCTAGATGTCCAACCAACTCATACAATCAGTAATAACTAATTAACTCAGTGCAACTGAGTGTGGTAGGTGGGAAAAGGCGCCTACTCCGCATCCAGCCATGCATAAATAGCACTAGCAAACTGATTGTGATATAACTGATGGAGGTTGGTGCTGGGAATCCCAGTGGCTCATAAAATGTAGGGACTAGTCTAGGAGGCACCCAAACTGATGCATGCACATGTCGTAAGTGAAAGTTAACCTCTAACAGTGTTCCCCACACTCTAGTAACTGGTACATGTGGCTCCATTAAGCCAAGTGGACCCAATGGTACTAGTGGACCCAATTAATCAATTAAGGTTCCTAAGTTAGGCTAAATAATCTAATAGACGATATGGTCAAGGGAGGATTAATAATCCTAACACGCCCCCTAAATCCTAACTTAGACAACTGTGGGCCCTAGTATAAACACCATAGGTCACCCAAATACAATATAAAATATAGTAATTCTACTTAATACAACCGAGGAAATAGGGGAAATCCTCTTGGGAAAACCCCCCCCTCAAAATAAGCAAGAATACAAATTTTGAATAAAAACTTGTGAAACTTTTTGCTGCCATTTGTAGCACTATGCAGCAGCAAATGTCGTATCTTGGTTATTTTTTGCAGGTGAACCTCTGAATCCAAATAAAATTCTTATGTCTGGAGGAATCTTCCTCTTTGGAAGAATAATAATGTACTCAACTAAATCATAAATATAAACAACTGTATGGTGAAAACTCGACCCATGTAGAGCAGCTGAAATCAACTAAAGAGAGAGCAAAAGTTCTTGAGAATTTGAACCATGTGAGGAACCCCCAAGAATCAGATATATGTCAGCCTTGAAAATAAAACCATGAGTGGTAAAATCATCCCCAAGTGTTAGGAGACAGTGTCCAGGTGGATGAATAATGTCTTCCTCTTTACTAGTTCTGTGAGGGGATGAGCATGTGACCAAAGGTAGAGAAGCCCAGGGACTGTGGAGAGCGAATGCTTGAGCTCCATAATATGATATTGCTTAAAAAATAACCAATAATTCACAAAATATACTATCAGTAAACTCATAAGAGATAGCTAACATCGAATCCTCAACAACAAAATTAAAGGAGACTTGCGGTGCTTGATTTCTCACACCAAAATTGATGAAACCAGTTACAAGCAATACTGAAAGCTCTTGAATCTTAAAACCTGAACCACATATTATCAGATCAGAAAATAAATCAGATCCAAAAATTTTCATATCATATCCAAAACTGTGCTCCACCAAGATGATACATGCACAATTTTATCCTTCTTCAAAATTCTGATTTTTGGTGCATGCAATCTTGTAGGAATTTACTGGAAGCTCTATATTAATGAGAGTGAATGGATCACTCCTATAATTTGATATTTTTTCCATAATATCAATGGTATTACTTATCTTAACACCGGAAACATTATTATATATAGATAAATCAAATTCCTCTACCTTTTATGAAACAGTCACCGGTAAACTATGCACAAAATTTAAAGAATCACTAGAGAATTTTTGCAAAGAATACTGAGAAGTGTTTTTATTCAAAAACATAGATTCGAATGTCTTCTTTAGGATAATCCATGTGATGATATGAGCTATCAAAGATATCATACACTTCTGGAGTAGCAAGGGAAGGAGTCACTCCAAGGAGACTTTCTTCAATTCGAATTGATTGCAGGGAAAATTTTGCTTCTTCTTCATGTTCAACAATTTGTTTTCCTGTAGGAGAGGGAATGAACTCATCATGATGGATTTTATCTATACCTCTCTCAACATATGGTATTTTGGATTCATCTCCCATATGACTGCTAGGTCCTCCTAATAGAGGGAAAGTGATGAAGGATTTCTTGGAGGCAACCATGTGGTTGGATGCTCCAGAATCTATCAAATAATCCTTCGACAGAGAGAGGCTTGCATGCAAGCATATCTCATCTTCTCTAGCCTTATATTCATAATCACACATCTATGCACCTTGTGGAAGGGCAATATTTTTCCATACACATGGAGCTTTCATCTGGTCGAGGGTCTTCTTGATGCACGAGTCTTCTGGATGAAAACCCCTCATACAACAGGGACACTTTTTCTTTTTGAACTTCTTCTTTTTCTTAGATTTGGAGGCTCCTTCAGAAGTCTACTAATTCTGTTTAGGCTTCGAATCAACTGCTTTGGGCTCCTTTTTCTTTGATTTCCCTTTGGCTTGCGCTTTGCTAGAGTTAGTAACTAGGAGAGTCTAATCTTTGGAGGTATTTATGACTCCCATTCAAATAAAATTTTCTTTCTCCTTGATTAAGGACTTGGAAAAGGAATCAAGTGAAGGAAGTTTACAACTGGGAAAGCTTTCCCTCTTGGAATGAAATATAGAAACAAATACATAATACTCAGAACCGGGTTTGCTGAGTGTTATAGCTAGATTTTGTTTTCTATTTTTAGACTATATGCTTTATTTTCAAAACATGGTTTTTCTTATTTATTTTAAGATTTTGAGCTTGGTTTTTGAGGTATTATAATAGTGAGCATATTTTTATTTTTGATTTTATAATATTCCTTTTAAATTTACTTTATTTAGTTGTTTTTATAGTTTTAATGGGCTTATTAGGTGTATATATTTCTGAAAGGTTGAAAAGATATATCATAAGGTTTAATCAAAGATTGATTATATAATCTAACCCTTTGTTTTTAAGCATTTTGTCAAAAAAACATTGATCAGAGATTCTTGTAACGCAAAGGCAGAAACTGTGAACTAGAGCGCTACAAGAAAATCGAGGCACTCAAAAAATCATAAAATGAGTTCATTTGTGGTTGAAAATTGCAAATGATGGAGTTTTAACATCTGTAAAAGTGAGAATGATATGTGTAAAAGCTTTACTAATCATTTTGACAAGTGTTCAAGTTAATACTAGGATGATTCAGGCAAGTTGCAGCTGTCCGGAATTTGGAAAATGGAGATCCTTTAAATATTAATGATAGTGCACGATGGGAGTAATTCAAAGTTAGTTATGAATTCCTTGGATGTATGAGAGATTACAGAGATTGTACTGATACCTGGCAGTTCGTGGTTGGAAGGGATTGTGAGGAAGGCGGTTACAAGTTTAGGGTTTGCAAAGTTAATGACTGGCGTAGTCATGGCAGTTGAAGATAGAGCTACAGAGGTTACTGGACACCTGGGAAGGCAAGATAGTGTATTTTCAACATTTGAAACCATTATTACGACAGGTATACAACTGATTGCTGACATCATTCACAAATTCAAGTTTGCATTAACATAATATTAGTTCATGGGTGTTGATTAATAAATTGCAAGCTTGGGAACCTGATTTTGCTCGATTATTAGTTAATTCTATCAGTGGAATGTTTTTCGAAATACCTATCAACTGTTTTAGGAAAAATTCATATCTATGGTTCTCAGCCTCTAGTCTATTGTTGTAATAAGATACTTTCGAAATAGTTTTAACTATTTTCTGAAGGAAAGAACAGTCACAGTTCAAGTGAGAAATCTAAACAAGAGTCATTCACAGCAGAATTAAAATGTGAAATGGTACAACTTTCAGTTGTTAGGTTTCAAAGCAAATCATCAGTAATTCTAGGAGGATTTGAAACAAGATGAAGGCTTGAATTCTCAGCAGGTTGATAGTAGGAAATAATATTCATTGATTTTGGAGTCATCACCAGGAAAAGACAAAGTTGCAGAACAGTCAAAATATTCCAGTATTAAAAGAGATAGGTTTCTAGGAGTTCCTGTAGAAGAAGCAGACAAGGACAAAGAAGATGATGATCTGATTTTCAGAAAAATGAATATCTCGTGGCTTAAATAAAAATTCCACATTACATAAAGGAGTGTGCAAAGATTATTGATAATTATGCTATGTTTTTTCCTGTTTTGGGTTATTGTACTTGAGTGCAGATCACAAGTCGATGGAGATGAATTTTAGAAGGAAAAAAAAGTTTTTGTTCACAAGATACCATTCACAAAAACCTCTCTCAGTTTTGCAACATCTTTCAAAGTTTGAAAGATTCTATTTAATCTTTACAGCCTATGTTTCAGGGTTTTAAAATATTTAATATTTTCCTATTTTAGTCTTCATTGTGCGTGGAATATTCTAATTGATTGGAAAAGTATTTTCAAAAAAAAAGAGAGGTTTTTGTCCATCACGGTCTCATTCACAAAAACCTCTCTCATGTTTTGCGCAGGTGTCTCGGATCGAGAGATATGGGGGATTCTTTGAGACCCATTTTTCAAAAATTCGCCAAATTTCCCAAAAATCCGATTTTGCTATTTTTTAGCCAATTAGTTTTTTATATTTGAAAGTTGGTTAATGTAACTACTGAGTAGTTTCAAATTCGACCTAAAGAAGTGAATATGGAACTACTTCATAGGATCTTTGTAATTATATAAGGATGGGAGGCATATAGTGCAGGGGTTCGAATTTTTGTACAAGGGGAGGCTTCCAAGCTACTGTGTACAAAGCTAAGTTTAGAAACTCTTATGTATTCTTGATGATCGATTATGATATATATGCAAACTAGAATCCCATATTATTCTATCTGCTAGTTTCATTTATGATTGGTGTAGTCACAATGTTGACAAATTCATTTCTTGTTTGAGATTATTATTCATGGAATGCTTGTGAACTGTGGGTGAAACTCAGTATTGTGCTTATGTTGTTTCTAGTTTATACTTCATATATAATGCATGTCAGTCCTTCAATGTTACATGATTTAGTGTTTTTCTGAGTCTAATGATATTTTACCCTCTTGTTAACAAACTATAAAACCAAAACCCTAAAAACCTATTTTACTTAGTTTATTTTATGAGATTGTGTTGGCTTGTTCTTTAGTAGTCTGAGAACAATTTCTGGCACTAACACTAAGTATTGAGAAGAAATTTTTCTCATCCTTCCTTTATATTCTGAAATGTCTATATTGAAGTGCAAGAGACTTGAATTTAATAAATAATTGCTCAATAGTCTCAAAAATGCTGGGATGTAAGGCTACTAGCTCATTCTCTGGGAGGTATCCCCGAAGCTCATCTTGTTTTCCAAACAAGTCTTCAAGATTCTCCCAGTATTCTCTTGGTGTCCTCAAACCTTCAAGGTGGAAGAGGAGATCTCTAGATATATGAGTGCATAGATAACCGAAAGCTTCATCACAACGATTCAGAAACTTGTTCTTTTCAACTGGCTGATAGGGCTCAGCCTCCCTTCCAAGTATTATCCTGAGGTAGCCATGCTTGTGCAAGGCCAGCTACATATCAATCCTCTAATCAAGATAATTGGAAGTTGTAAGAATTCGTGGTGTAGGATATTGAGAATCCATAATTCTTCGGTTGAAAGATCACAAAACTTCACACAGGGTACATACCACCTATAGATTTTCATTGCAAAACACTAAAACATTCAAACTATGTTAGAAACGTGCTTTTCCTCTTGACATGAACATGTTTTCAAGGTCCATCACATAAATTCAAAGGAAACAAATCATCATAGGGGACTTCTGTGGAAACCCAGCTACTTTTGATGTTCAATGGAGAGAAACAAACATGAAACCTTCCTAAGAAGGCTCTGATACCATGTTATAATTGTTGTTCCTTTTAGATATTCAAGAAATTAGTAATGAATTATGATTGCAGTAAAAGGAGAATGAATATACAAACTGATAAAAAACAAACCACACAGGAAACAGATGAGTGTAGCTCATGTAATTACAATATCATTGTCATTAATTAAATCAGGCGTTACAATAGTTTACATAGGAAGAATTTGAAAGCATTAGGGAGAAAGTTGAATCTACCAACCAGATATGACTGTACCTAACTAAATACGTAACTCACTGGGTGTCTCAATCAATATTAGAGTTCAATAGATCAACTCCCAGATGTCAAACCAACTCACACAATCAGTAATAACTAGTTAACCCGGTGCAACTAAGTTTGGTAGGTGGGAAAAGGTGCCTACTCCACATGCATCCATGCATAACAAGCGCTAGATAACTTATTGTGATCTAAATAAAAGTAACTGGAAGCTAACTAAGACTAACAATTTCCAACTCCACCTAACTGATGGAGTTTGGTGTCGGGACTCCCAGTGGATCCTAAAATGTAGGGATTGGTCTAGGAGGCACCCAAACTAATGCATGCACATGCAGTAAGTGGAAGATAACCTCTAACAGTGTTCCCCACACTCTAGTAATTGGTACATGTGGCCCCATTAGGCCAAGTGGACCCAATGGTACTAGTGGACATAATTAATTAATTAAGGTTCCTATGTTAGGCTAAATAATCTAATAGACAGTATGGTCTAGGGAGGATTAATAATCCTAACACTGTGAGATGGCACTTCTCCGTCTGAGTAATGGCATTAATCATGTCGGTACACAAAAGGACATTATGGATAGAAGTTTCCCAAAACCTATAGATGATCATGTGCCCTGATACATCTTATTCCTTCTAGTCTTACCCATGTTTTTTAATGTTCTTAACTTGTAATCGTGATTATTGACATTGCAGATCACGAGTCATTCATAGGTATCTTTATATGCATCCCATTTTTAGATGATCACACTGTACATTCGCGGGTTTCCTCCACATGAGTCGTGATCCATCTGTGACTTACCAGTATACATACCCATGGTTACATTAAGCCAAAAAAATTAAAATTAAAACATGATTATTCAGGGACAGTTGGGTTCGTAATTATAACTTCCCCAACCTCCCTAACCATCTTAACCTTCGAAACTCCCCCTGATCACCAAGTATAAATAGAGGGGAGGGGTATAGGTTGATGAAGCATCTTAGAAGAGCAAGGTTATGCTGGAGGAATTCCTTTGGATATTTGGAGCAAGAGAACTCAGTTCCTTGGATGGCAGAGGAGGGCTTGTCTTAGATAGAGGTTGTATCAATCCCGACTTATAAATAAAGAGTGATGTTCTTACTTGTTATGATTTATGGAATTAGTTGTTACCTATTTCTGTATGTAATTGTAATATTTCATTCATCTTGATATAACAATTAAGATCTATGTGTTAGGTATCGATCTCTTTTTGTAGGTTGTTGATCATCTTAAAGCTTCTAGAGCATTTGGAGTGAAGTTTTAAAGCTAGTACCAGCCTTCATAAATAAGGTGCATATGCTTTCTGCCATGTTTCTCTCTCAAATATCTAGATAGATGTATGTCTGCAAGTTTAATATTTGTATGTTGGTGACCTCGGACCCTTAGGTCATAAGGTAGATTCAACTGAGCAATACCCACTTTGTATAAACAATTGATTGGCTCACTAGTGTACCTGATACACTTGATACCAAATATTTGTTATGCAATTAGCATTATGAATCAGTTTATGTCTAATCCGAGACATGGACACTGGTTTGTTGCAAAGCATATGTTGAGGTACCTTCATGCAACAATTTCTTATGGACTCAGGTATTCCTCTAGTGGAGGGGTGTTATTACTTAGTTATACTAACTCTAATTGGGGTGGAATTATTGTGGACTGTAAGAGCACTTCATGATACTATTATATCTAGGGTTCTACCATGATTTCTTGGTCCAGCATAAATCACAGCTAAGACAGAGGCAAAGTATGTTGTTGCTAGTACTACTTGTAGAGAAGGAATGTGGCCGAAAAAGCTACTTACAGTATTTTTGAGTGAAATACTTGAGCTTATAGTAATTAGGTGTGACAACCATAGTTGAATTAAGCTTTCCAAAAATTTAGTGTTTCGTGATAAGTTGAAACACATAGAGATAAAGTATCACTTCATTCGAGACATGGTCCAAAAAGGTATAGTGAAAATTCAATACATAGTTACTGATGAGTAGATTGCAGATGTGTTAACAAATCCTATGTCAATGACCAAGTTCAGGTACTCCTGAGACAAGATTGGTATGGAAGAGAATGCCTCCCTCGTTGAGAGGGAGTGTTAAATGTACAACATCAGGAGTAATTCTATGGACTTGTGATTTTATCAAGTCGTACTTGTGAGTATATCAAGTCTTATTTCTCATGTGTTGAGGTGGTGATGTTGTAAAGTCTTGGTGAACAATTTTTGGACTTGTGAGTATATCAAGTCATTATTCTCATGGACCTCCAACTATAGTAGGTACCTACAAGGTGGACCTCCAGTTATAGAGGTGTACTTATGAGTATATCAAGTCAAACTTGTGAGTATATCAAGTCATGATTCTCATGCAGACCCCCAGTTATAGTGGGTACCTTTGGAGTGGCACTCTAGTTATAGAGGTGAAATGCTTTGCATGTTTAAGCATAAATGTTATTAGATGTACTACTAACCATAGACATTTATTTCTATCAAGTATTCTTTAGATATTAGCTACCTTTAGAGTGAATTACTTTAGCATATGACTATATGATTCAAGAGTAATATAATATGATCATAGCATGTGGAAATTTTTATAAGTATAATGTGATATGATAGATAATGTTAACACATCTAGACAATGTAGTAAAGATAAAGAGGTAATCAATAAAGAGATAATGCATAGAGACTCTTGAATTGCCTAAATATGATTGAGTGAACTCAAATTGTTGAGCTTTAGTTAAAGCCTCAATGTGTGCTTCAATTAATTAAATAACTCACAATGATCACTCCAAAGTAAATCAATAAGCATGATTCAGTTATTAATAGTTAACTAAGTGTTAAATAAAGAAGGTCTAGTTAACTAAAGTGTTTACACTTTAAATAAACTAAAAGATGAAACCTAAGGTAATCAAAAGATGACACTTGATTTAAAGCACCATGACACTTATGTTAGCATGTTAACTAAGTGATCATACTTTCAGTTAGATAACAAGTTCACTTCGATGCCAATTAAGCATCAATTAATGTCAAAGATGAAAGGCATGACACATATGATATGCATGATGATGTTTTCAATGTGAGGAATACTTATTCCAAGAAGGAAAATTCACAATTGTAATGCAAGTGTGCACAATTCTCATGCATCAATTCACCATTGTATGCATGGTAGTTTCTTATGGCTTGTTATTAATGTGATGGGCATATGACAAGTTCATACAATTGATCAATATTCTCTCTTGCTCAATGTTCTCTCTTATCGGGCAATTAATTGCTATTGTGTAAAATCCATTCTATGCAATCTATCTACTATACTATGAATATTGTTGGGTTTTCCTAGGGTACACCTTGTGTTGTGGATGAATGATTTGTGTGATTGAATTATTCATGTGTTCAATATTTCATTGATAAAAGTTTTAATGTTCAAAGATTCATATTTGATCAAAATTAACACTTAGAGCATTGAACACCCCTCATGTGGGTGACTCTTGTTTATCCTTTAATTATAGATCCCTTCCAAAAAATAACCCTTGAGGAGAATGGTGGAGGTACATAAGAAATATGGTATTGCATTGCAAGATATCATGGGAAAGGGGAAGAAATTGTGTGTGAGGTTGAAAAATGGTTTGGGGTGGGGAGTTTAGATTTATTGATGCTAGGGGTAGGTATTTTAGGTTAATTATTAGATGGAGAAGCAGTATTTTGTTTGCTCTAACTATTGGTGTTTTGATTCTAGTCCTCTATTCTCAAGGATTAAGAAAATAGTTCACTATATTTAACATATATGACCATATTTGAATAGAATTAGTTACTTGGAAAGAATATTATTTGGGATTGGCCTAATTTGGGCATATTATCATGGGAGGAGACCTTAATTTTTATGTTCAAAGGTATGGGGTCCTTCTACTTAGGTGGATATTATTTTGGATTTCTTCATGAAGAAATTGGAGGAGGTGGGTTTGTATGATATTGAATATGTAAGTTGAATCCAAGTTGGAGGAATAAAAGCGTTAGGTTGGATTGGATTTCTAAAAGATTGGATAGATTCTTGTTTGTTGAGTCTTTTCTATAAGATAATGTTAGAGTAGGGAAATGGGTAGCTTCTGGGGGGATTTCCTTATGTAGTTAGAGATGACCTCGGTTGGGATACGACCCACTATCCCTTTCAAAATCGATATAGGGAAATTGGAGGAGGAGGATTTTATCAGTTTGATCAAGGAGAAGTGGAATCTTCTCCTTTTGATGAGTCATTAAGGGAGTTTGCTTTTCTTCATTTTGAATACAATTTGGAAAAGGTCAAGTAAGCTATATTTTTTTGGGGTCACTTGAATAAAGTGAAGGACAAGAAGGATTTAGTGGATGTTGAGGAAAAATAGAGGAGATATATAATGGTGTGGAGGGGGGTGGGGGGTTCTTTTTGAGGTGTCAAAAGTTGAATCTATATTGTTGGAATAGAAAAAGGGAATCTAGTTGTTGAAAGGGTGGCTACCTGGATATTAAAAAACATATCTCTTTGGCTTTTAAATGGTGATGAAAACTCTAAACTTTCCATCCTTGTCTGAATCATAAAAGGAATAAAAACCTTGTATGGAATGTGGTTAAGCCAGATGGTTTGGAGGTATTTAGCTTGAGGAAATAGCCAGATCAAGAGTGGAACACTTTGATAATATTTATAAGGTAGATAATATGGCTTTCATAGTTGAGGTAATAGTTAGGATGGTATCCTTTTTCGCAATATATATAAGTTATTGAAGAGAATTGGAGTAGGTGTTGAAGGATGAATTACAATCCTCCTTCATGTATTTTAGAAGGATAAAATCCTTTGTTTAGATAGTTGGTTAGTTGAATTTTAAACCACTATGAAACTTGTTCATGAAGCTTTCAATGGCACTTTCATAACCCTTATCCCTAAATGAAAGAAATATGTCTATTTTCACGAGTTTAGACCTATTTCTCTTAATTTGTATTTGTATCTACAAGATCATTGCAAAGGTCATTGTCAAAAAAGTGATAGATTTTCTCTTTAATTCTATGTCATGCACTAGTAGATTGACTTTTTGGAAGGAAAACAAATCCATGAATCTATAGCGATGGCACAAGAAGGTTTTCACTCCATAAAAACTAGGAATGTTAGGGATATAGGTCTGTATCCTTTTTCACTTATAAGTTATTGGTTATACTTGATATTGATGCAAATCCACTTAGGGTTTGGTGCAACTTTTGTGAATTAGATTATGAGCTATGTGTCTTATGTCTCATTCTTTGTATTGATCAATTCCATAACTACAAATTTCTTTCGGCATGTAAGAGGGTTGATAGAGGGTAGATCTTTATCTCCTTTTAATTTGTTTCCAATTATAATAAAAAAATCCATGAGTAGACTGTTATCCACTAATTTTGCACTTAGTGTATGTTTAGTGAGTCATCAAAGTCAAGTGCAAGCCAGTTGTTCACAGTCAATACTCTGAAGGCTCCATGCTCCATCAAGACCAATTGTGGTCCTTTTCTTTAATAAAATGCATGTTCATACCCCTTGGGGCATTGTAATAAATGCTCTAACACAAAAAAAAATGTAAATCACTTTGCTATCAATCTGATTATTCCAAGGTGTTTTTTCCCTTGTCAGTTATGCAATGTTGAATAAGCGGTGTATAATTTTCGAGTTTTTCACCATTCCTCCAAAGATGGATTTTCCGTCTTGGTGGTTAGTCCTTAGGAGGTTATTAAAGTTCATGTGTCGATATATGTAAGCATGTTAGGCATGGATATTGAGTCGTATGGACATGTAATAGGTCCCCTATAGTTTCGTCTGATTCCCAGAAGAAGAAAAATATTTTTTTTGCATTTTAAGTGATTTTTAATGAATTTAATTGAAAAACTTCAAAATGTAAAAAAGTGTGATTCGAAGTCATTTTTTGGCATGTATGGGCTCGCTTTAAATATCATCGCACCTCCTTTACCCTAGGACCCACTTTTTGTTGAAATATTGTAACTTTGAAGAATATTCTATATGTATCTTTTTTTGGTCCTCGATGGTCCTACCGGGAGAACCACTTGTATTACTTTGTACCCCGATGCTTCTAATCGGAAGAACTAATAAGAGTCATGAGGTAGTCCCCTCTAATTGTAAAGGTGGGTCATTAGCACCCTAGTGTGGTTACCTAAGCCTACATGTGTAACTCGACCCTACATGATTAACTCGACCCTACATGTCGGAATTGATAATTAAAGTGAATGGATGAATATAAATAGAGGTGTGGCACTCCTCATTTGGAACACACGCTCTCACTTGTGTAGCACATTAGTGGAGGAGAGAGAAGTAGTTGGAGAAGGAGGAGGATCAGTCTTTGATCTTCCTTTTGGTTTTACCTTTATCTTTTGGGGCATCTATATTGAGGAAGCTTTTGCTGGGTTTTTCCCTTTAGGGTTTTCCTAGGATAAATATTTGTGTTCCTTTTGTATGGTTGTGCTTGTCTATCTTTCAGTGATATTGTTTATATGCTTTTGTTATAAAATTGAAATGAAATACTAATGATATAGCTTAGCATATGAAAATTCAACATGGTATCAGAGCCACACTGAAGAAGACATTGTGCAGCTACAGAAGCTAGGGATTCTTACTTTTTGGGTCTCTCTCCACAATCGATCAGCAAAATAAGGCTAGGCTGACTCTCCATTGAAGGGCACATCTTTCTGTCGAAGCGAAATTCGATTCTGAGCATTTTCAGTTTTCGGTGCAAGAAATCAGGGCTTTCTACAGAAGAAGAATTTTTGAGTGAACCCGGCATAAGATTTCTCTCCTCATCAAAATAAAAGTTTAGAGACCTGGATCAAGATTTTTGGTTGGGTGAAACTCTGGGAAAGTCAAACCCTAGTTTGACCCTGAGCTGGAAAAACCCTAAATACTAAAATTGATAAGTTTGGGTACATTCGCTATATCTAGGGATTAGCGAAGGCTAAGGAGATGAAAATTGCAGAGGTCGACGATAACATCCTAATGTATAGTGTGTCCAAAATTCAGCCTCATATTCATTATATTTTGGGAGATATAATCCATCCAAGTTAGGGTTCCGGCCTCTTCCAGGATTCATCCCTAAACAGGACACCTGGGGAAACTTGCTATATCTTGGGCTACAAAGGTCCAAATGAAATTTTGGAATATTTTCTAGAAAGGGAACGGAATTTTGTTTTTTTGGTCCGAGTTTCATACTTAGAAGATGAAACAGTGACACGTGGAAGTTCGTACAACTTCACTGTTTTAAACAGTCCTGTAACAGGTCACCTTGGGAAAATGATCATAAGTCCCAATTGGTGAAAAAAATTCTGATGAAACTTATGGTTTTGGAACAGGAACATGTGAGGGTACCTCAGTACTAATTTTCAGACATAGAGGAGGATTAATTTTAGAGATAGCGTAGAAACAGTATCAAGAATTTCTGCAGGAGAAATTGGAAAACTAGGGCTTCATGTTTCGGGAGCTTCCCTCCACAGTTTTCAGAAAATGAGTACATTGGATAGCTCAGCTTGAAGAGATATATATTTCTATCCAATCAAATATGAAATATTCCAAGTTTTGAAAATTAGGGTTTCTCTGACAAACCTTAGATCAGCCAGCTCTGGAACTAGGACGGACACCTCAAATCGGTAAGATCTAATCTTTTGCTATTTCCATTTGAGGTTCTCATCAGCTTGATGATAAACTTGGTGAAGTTGACAAATTACAAGCATGGAAGTATTTGATCTCTCTGAAGAAAATGAATTGGACACCTACATGAGTAGAGAAGTTCCAGTTCCAGAGGGAGATGAGGCTCAAATCCTTACACCAAAAGAACTTGGTCAAGACCAAGAAGATCATTGTTGATTCAGTCACGGTTCAATTTGTACCACAAGTGTCTTCCCTAAAAGACACTGAAAGAGATGTTTGATTCCTTGACCAAGATATTTGAAGGAAATACATACATCAGAAGATGACCTTAAGAAACAAATTGAAGAGGTAAAAGAAGAAGTGAAGAATGCAGAAGTGGTGATAGCCACCTTGAATGGCCTCCCAGGATCATGGGATTCATTCATGTGAGGAATGTGTGTCAGAAGGAAGTGATTACTTTCAGTTGACTCTGGGAAGAAGAAGAAGCTCGACTCATAAGAAGAGAAGAAGAAGATGGGAGCAATTGAAGATCAAGCTCTCAGCATTAAAAGAAGATCCCTCAAGCGATGAGGAATATGAAGAACTCAATTCTTGAAGAACCTCTTATCCATCTTATCATTTGGATAAGAAATGATGATGTCATGAATGAAGAAGATGATGAAGTAGAAGGATCAAGAAGGAGTCTACCCACGAAACGAATAAAAGATAAGTATTTAATTGTCATTTCATGATATTGTTTTGTTATACATTTGATTATATTCAGTTGATGTGTTAGGCATGATAGACTGGTTGCATTAATGATAGTAGTGAGATATGGATGAATGTTGTGTTGGATAAATAGTTGCATGATGCATAAGAATTTGTCGTTATGCATATGTTTTATGAAATAGTTCTAACCATGCAATTGGTGCATTTCAATTGTAGGAAAGGTCCTGTACAACCGCCTACAAGAAAAGAAGGATGAGACTTGTTCTGAAGAAAAAGTGATGACAATTCAATAAACATGAATCTGAAGCTCCCATGGTTAGAGACATCATGACAAAGGAAAGAGCTTCAGAGAGCAGTAGATCCACCCTGAAGGATGAAGACCACCATGGCTATGAAATAAGTTATGATCAAAGAGTAACAATTGATCATGAGGAATGATATAAAGGGAAGTACGTAGTATCTTCCATATGGATCTACAAGAACAAGTGTACAAAGCAAGGTTCATGATTTTCCACAGAAAGAATAGACTATGACATGACATACTCTATTGACAAGTATATATCAAGCATAGAACCACCTGTACAGAATGAAGAGGGAAGATGATACTCCACTTCAGGGGGAGTGACTACAGAAGATATCTGAGTTTGACATGGTATGAGATGATGGATAGCTTCCTAATGGATCGAGACTTTACCAAGAGTAAAGTGGGTTCCAACCTTCAAGGTTGAATGCAGAAGACTAGGATATGTTGATGACCTGACAAGATGAACTCATGGAAGATGTTATGATGAAAAAATACTAGAATGTTGTTTGGGATATAGTACTCAAACCAGAAAGCAAGAATGTGGTATCTTCCAAATGGATTTGCAAGATAAAATATGTTGCAAATAGAAGTAAGGAAAGACTTGTGGCTAGAGGTTTTCTATCAGAAAGAGGGAATTAATTATGAAGAGACATTTGCCCCAGTAGCACGGTATACTTCGATTAGAGCTATAATGGCACTTGCATCCATGATGGAGTGGGACTTACACCAGATGGATGTGAAAACAACTTTTCTAAATGGTGTGATTGAAGAAGAAGTATACATAGAATAGTCACAAGGATCTGAAGTTGAAGACACATGGACTCACATATGCAAGTTGAAGAAGGCCCTCTATGGCCTGAAGCAAGCTCCCAGAGCCTGGTATGGAAGGATAGATAGTTTCCTAACGAAATTCGATCCTAACCTTTACTTCAAGGTTATAGAATATGAACATGTCATACTATTATTGTATGTGGATAATCTATTCCTAACAAGGAATGAGAAACAGATTGTAGAATGCAAGAAGAAGCTCGCTGAAGAATTTTAGATGAAAGACATTGGGTTAATGCATTATTTCCTAGGTTTGGAAGTATGGCAAAATTCAGAAGGAATCTTTCTCAACTAGGGAAAGTATGTAGTAGAGATATTGAAAAGATTCGATATGTTGGAATACAAATCCATGGCCACACCCATGGATTCCAACTTGAAGTTGTTAGCTGATGACTCATCAGAGTTATTGGATGTGTCTCAATACAGACATATTATTGGGTCGTTAAATGTATCTAACAAATACCAGAACAGACATTTGTTTTGTTGTGATCACCTTGATTCAGTATGTAGTTCAACCTAGACGTGTTCACCAAATAGCTGCAAAACATGTGATGAGATATCTGAAAGGGACTATAGACTTTGGTCTATACTATGATGGAAACCATGACTACAGATTGTATGGCTATATAGATGCATACTGGGATGCAAGTATCTCAGACAGGAAAAGCACATCAAGTAGATGCTTTTGTTTGGGGTCTACTATGAGTTCATGGTTTAGCAGGAAACAGTCCAGTGTTTCTCTTAGCATGGCTGAAGCAGAATACATAGCATTGCTCTGCTAAGTTGTGAAGCCATATGGCTTCAGAAGATTATATCAAGTGTCTTTGACCTGAATATGGATACTACAATGATTCTATGTGATAACCAAAGTTGTGATGATAGAGAACCCTATGTTCCATCGTAACACATAGAAATCTGGTATTTTACATACTGTAGATGCAGATGATGGTGATTCAGTATTTCTATACTGAATATAGAGATGATGATGTTTCAGTATTACCATACTAAAGATATAGATGATGATGTTTCAGTATTCCCATACTGAATATATAGATGATGATGATTTCAGTATTCCCATACTGAAGATATAGATGATGTTTCAGTATTTACATACTGTAGATGCAGATGATGGTGATTCTGTATTTCTATACTGAATATAGAGGTGATGATGCTTTCAGTATTTCTATACTGAAGACATATATGATGATGCTTTCAGTATTCACATACTGGAGATACAGATGGTGATAGTTCAGTATTCACATACTAAAGATGTAGATGATGATGTGCTGACAAAGCCTCTGTCTCGGGTAAAGTTCGAACACTTTCAAGACAAGCTTGGTGTTGTTCGGAAAGACCTTCCTAGAAAGGGGGAGTAGTGATGTTGCAATGGGATTGTATCATCCCTAGGCACCTGCCCTAAAGTGATCCGGTGGCCTCAGTCCTTGAGAATGAAGAGGGATTGTATCATCCCGGGACATCCGTCCAGAAGTGATCCAGTGACCTCGGTCCTTGAGAATGAAGAGGGATTGTATCATCCTAGGATATCTGTCCAGAATAGATCCGGTGACTTCAATCCTCGAGAATGTAGTGGGATTGCATCATCCCTGAACTTCGGTTCAAAATGTATCTGAAGGTCTCGGCCCCCGTGAATGTGGTGGAATTGCATCATCCCTGAACTTCGGTTCAAAATGTATCAAGAGGTCTCGGCCCCCGTGAATGTGGTGAGATTGCATCATCCCTGAACCTTGGTTCAAAATGTATCTGGAGGTCTCGGCCCCCCATGAAAGTGGTGGGATTGCATCATCCCTGAACTTTGGTTCAAAATGTATCCGGAGGTCTCGGCCTCCGTGAAAGTGGTGGGATTGCATCATCCCTGAACTTCGGTTCAAAATGTATCCGGAGGTCTCGCCCCTCATGAAAGTGGTGGGATTGCATCATCCCTGAACCTTGGTTCAAAATGTATCCGGAGGTCTCAGCCCTCGTGAAAGTGGTGGGATTGCATCATCCCTGAACCTCAGTTCAAAATGTATCCAGAGGTCTCAGCCCCCATGAATGTGGTGGGATTGCATCATCCCTGAACCTCGGTTCAAAATGTATCCGGAGGTCTCGACCCCCATGAATGTGGTGGGATTGCATCATCCCTAAACCTCGGTTCAAAATGTATCCGGAGATTTCAGTCCCCATGAATGTGGTAGGATTGCATCATCCTTGGACTTAGTCCTAAAGTGATAGGGACTGATTATCCCGTAATCAATCTGGTAACTTCGGTTGTCGAGAATGTGGTGGGGATTGCATCATCTCTGGACTTTAAGTCCAAAAGTGAACCAAAGACTTTTTTTTCTTTGAGATGTGGATTGCAGGTTGCTACTGATGATGATGACGTACTGATCGAAAGATCAGAGTATGATGATGATGTGGTACTGATTGAAAGATCAGATTATGATGATGATGATGTACTGATTGAGAGATCAGAGTGTGATGATGACGATGTACTGATCGAAAGATCAGAGTGTGATGACGATGACTTACCAATCGAAAGATCAGAATGTGATGATGATGATGCTGTTCGAAAATTGAAGTATGATGATGATGGTGCTGATCACAATGTTACTGATCAGAGTATGATGATGATGATGTTGTTGTTTGAAAAGTCAAGATGTTGAAGATGTTATTGTTGATCAAAAGGTCAAAGTGTTGAAGATGTTGCTGATCGAAAGGTCAAAGTGTTGAAGATGTTGTTGCTAATCGAAAGGTCAAAGTGTTGAAGATGTTGCTGCTGATCGAAAGGTCAAGTTGTTGCCGATCGAAGCATTCAAAGTGTTGATGTTGCTGAAGACTGAAGATTGAAGATGAAGACTACATGATGTTAAAAAAGATTCCAATGATTTATAGATGTGTTACCCTGATGATGTTGATGATGTCCTCTATATCTCTCCTATTATTGTTGTTGTTGATGTTGTTGTAGAATACCCTTCTAGTTAAGGGGGAGTGTTGAAATATTGTAACTACGAAGAATATTCTATATGTATCTTGTTGTGGTCACCGATGGTCCTACAGGGAGAACCACTTGTATTACTTTGTACCCCGATGCTTTTAATCGGAAGAACTAATAAGAGTCATGAGGTAGTCCCCTCTAATTGTAAAGGTGGGTCATTAGCACCCCAGTGTGGTTACTTGAGCCTACATGTGTAACTTGAGCCTACATTATTAACTCGAGCCTACATGTCATAATTGATAATTAAAGTGAATGAATGAATATAAATAGAGGTGTGGCGCTCCTCATTTGGAACACACACTCTCACTTGTGTAGCACATTAGTGGAGGAGAGAAAAGTAGTTGGAGAAGGAGGAGGATCAGTATTTGATCTCCCTTTTGGTTTTTCCTTTTATCTTTTGAGGCATCTATATTGAGGAAGCTTTTGCTAGGTTTTTCCGTTTAGGGTTTTCCCAAGATAAATCTTTGTGTTCCTTTTGTATGGTTGTGCTTGTCTATCTTTCAGTGATCCTGTTTATATGCTTTTGTTATGAAATTGAAATGAAATATTAATGATCTAGCTTAGCATATGAAAATTCAACACTTTTATCATGCTCTGGGTGGCTAAATTGTCATGTATGGCGTTGTGTCTCTACCGGTGCAACGAAATGGCAAAAAAAAATTATGACAAATTGCACTAAAGTCAAAATTTCAAAATTCAATTTTTTAAATAATGAAAGAAATTGGCTTGTGGGTCCAAATGGGTATGTAAGCCTTCTCCAAACATAGTGGTGAAGCAAAATTTGGGTAAACGGTTAAGGTAATGAATGGTTTAAGTAGTGGTGGCATCACCCACAAGAAGTTCATGCTACCACGATTTGAGGTAGTGAATAGGATGAGGGTGGACCCCCTCCATGCAATAAATAAAATTAAAAGGATTTGGTTATGAACCTTTGGTGTTAAGTTATGGTCTATTACATTCAAACAAATGCATAAGTTTGGTGAGCTCGCACGTGAGGAAGATTGACTCTAACCTCTTTGACATAGCGAGTGGTAGGTGTGTAAGGTGGCAGACAATGAGTGGGTTAGTGGAGTTGGTAGGAGAGGTTGAATATACATCTCCAATTCCACTCTTGATTAACTCAAATCAAATCATAGCTCACTGACTTTTGATCTCCATTTAACTCATCTTTACTTTAGTTGGTTGGTGCACCCCTTCGGGTTTGTAAAATTTATTTAAACAAGTTATTTTGTCTCATTTTGGATGGAATCAAAGAACCTCTTCTCTTGTGATATTGTTATTGTTGTTTATGAATAAAATTTGAAAGGATTTGGAGGCTCATGGTCTTTGGCAAGTTGTGCATATGGTTATTTCTTTGAGGTAATAACCATATGCACAACTTGCATATGGTTATTTCTTAGAAGGCTCTTTTTCATACGTAGGGTAAGAATTTGCAAATGTCAATTTGTTTATTTACTTTCTTTCTATTACAAATCTAAGAGTTCATGCTTTAGTCGGTTATAATTCATGATATTTTGGTTTTCTAACTGTGGGGTGTACCAGATCTAATTCGTTTTGTGCAATCCTGATAAGTGTGCCGATAACCATCCCAAGTGAAAGGTTGATCTCAGTTGCATCTACTTTATGTTGTATTATATGTTGAAATGAACACATAATTATTCCTTTCCTGCATCAAATATCCTTCCAATCTTGCAAGAAAGATTCAAGACTTGAGCAACTTTTCTTCTCCTTCTTAAAAGTTTAAATCTTTCTCTCTTGGTTACGTTACATTTGAATCAAGCTTAGATATGTTTAAAAAATTTATTACATATTCCTTATCTTGTTCATTTTCTTGATCTAAAATTTCTCTAAATCGCAACTACCAGCCTAGATCTTACATTAATCACTTAATACTTGAAGAAGCATAATTTTCCATTTTTTTTGCAAGTATTAAGTAGTGTAAGTTTTATTGTATTTTTGTACTAATCTACTAATCCATGATCATTTAGCTTGCTGGTTTTTATCAGGTAGGAGGAAAAACAAAGGGAGGTGCTGCCAAAAAATCAAGTTTTTTCACCATCCAAAGCACCCACGATCAATCTACCTTCCATCTCCTCCATTCCTTTTCTTTCTGGCACTTGTAAAGCCTCTTCTAACCCATTTTTCAAGGGTCAAAAAAGGGTTTTCCATTTTAAGATTTCTTGTAACTAATTTGAATAAAAAGAAAGTCATATTATGGCTCCCACAACCCCCTTCCCCCACTTGGGGGAAGCCTATATCTCCCATTGTGTGATTGATCTTTGATTTACTGCTTTAATTTAAAGTTCTATATTAGTTCAATGTTTTGCATCTAGTTAGGTCTAATTTCTAGTATTTATGTGCTTACTTTCATTATAGATCTAACCCAGTCTTGACTTCCCGAGTAAGGCTTCGTCCTGAAAGAGATCCATGATTGTAGTTTCCTTATATGCCAAAGTGATGTACTGCTTAAAATAAATCACAAGAATACAATCAGTCCTTAACAAGTTGTATAGGTTAGTATTTTTGTTACTTGCTTTCACCAATTTGGAATAAACAATTTGCAATCCGGTGTATGATCTTTCCCATCACAGGTTCACCTTGATCTTTGGTATAATAAAATGCAGGAATGTGCAATAATTAATTCCGCACAGTTAATTTAAGCAAACTCACATTAATAAAAACAACTTCCCCAAAACATTATGGAAATCCTACATAACGAGCTTGAGAAATAGTGGACAAATTCCTTAGGGAAAATCGAGACAACTAGAAAACGACCACTGGGTCTCATTAGGCTACATCCTTGTTGGTGTAGTGTTGAACAACCCCCACGACTCCATCTAGCCCACATTTTCTCGTGTGGAGCCACTTTTCTCAGAATTCAGACATATTCTCAGTACTTCACAGTATATTAAGAATCCCCTTCCCCATAACTTAAATCATCCTTAACACTTTAAAACTGACCAAGACTCCACTTTCAATACATTTACAGCTTTCAACAACATTAGAATCCATTTGGAACTAGAACTATCTTCAATTTCATATTTTTCTTTCAAGTCATTTATGTTATAATTGTCATGTCTATTTTCATGTTGCTATTATATTAATTTTACTTGCAAGTAGCTTGTTTCAATATTGATTTATCAAAAATCCTAACAAAAATAATCGAGTCATAACTAATAAAAGTAAGAGCCTTAGCAACTCTTTCATAGGGACTACCCCCCTTGGATCTGTTAGGAGTGGCCTAAACAGAGGATTCAGGATCAAATGACAGCACCTGACTCGAGACTTTCCCCCAAGGACACACTTAGAAGCTTGAAGATTTCTATTGCGCTAATTCCCCCCAAGTTTGTGAAAGGAAACAACATTTTTTGGCGTCGTTGATGGGGATTGAACGTAGGTCACCTGCGTGAGAAGAGGGAATACTTGCATTTCACGCACTTGGAGGGAATTAGTGAAGCAAACATATTCAAGTTGCTAAGTGCATCCTTGGGGGCAAGCCTTGAGTCAGGTGTTGTCACCTAATCCCAACTCCTTTGTTTAGGAAACTCCTAACAGATCCAAGGGGGGTAGTCCCTATAAAAGAGTTGTTAAGGATATTACTTTTATTAGTTATGAATGAATTGTTCTTTATAGGAGTTTTGATAAATCAATACCAAAACAAGATACTTGCAAGTAAAATTAATATAATAGCAGCATGAAAATAGATATGACAATTATAACATAAATAACCTGAAAGCAAAATAAGAAATTGAAGATAGTGCCAGTGCTGAATGGAATCTAATGATGTTGAAAGTTGTAAATGTATTGCAAGTGGTGCCTTGGTCAGTTTTAAAGTTATTAAGGATGATTTAAGTTATGGGGAAAGGGATTCTCGATATACTGTGAAGTACTGAGATTATGTCTGGATTTTGAGAAGAGTGGCTCCCCACAGGAAAATGTGGGATAGATGGAGTCATGGAGGGGTGTTCAACACTACACAAACAAGTATGTATCCTAACTTAAACCCACGGTAGCTTTCTAGTTGTTCTCACTTTCCCTGAAGAATTTTTCCACTATTTCTTAGGCTCGTTACATCGGATTTCCATAATGTTTTTGGAATTTGCTTTT
This sequence comes from Pseudotsuga menziesii, assembly GCA_001517045.1. NCBI lineage: Eukaryota > Viridiplantae > Streptophyta > Pinopsida > Pinales > Pinaceae > Pseudotsuga > Pseudotsuga menziesii. The sequence continues at coordinate 1,264,447 of LPNX010552378.1, forward strand.
ATTACTGTGAGTTTGCTTAAATTAAATGTGAGGAATTAATTAGTGCACATTTCTGCTTTTGATTATCCAAAATCTCAGGGAGAACCTGCGATGGGCAAGAGCATACACCGAAATGGAAAATTGTCTATTCCAAATTGGTGAAAGCAAGTAACAAAAATACTAACCTATAAAACCCTATGAGGATGGATTGTGTGCTTTTGATTTATTCTAAGAAATACATCAGTTTGGCATATAAGGAAACTACAGTTAGGGATCTCTTTCAGGACAAATCCTTACTCGGGAAGTCAAGACTGTGTTAGATCTATACAGAAAATATGCACATAAATTTTGGAAATCAAAACTAACTAGATGCAAAACCTTGAACTAATCTAGAACTTTAAAAGAAAGTGGTAAATCAAAGATCAATCACACATTGGGTGATACATGCTTCCCCCAAATGGGGAAAGGGGGTTCTAGGAGCCGTAATCTGACTTTCTTTTTATTCAAATTAGTTACAATAATGATTAAAAGGGAAAACCTTTTTTTGACCCTTGAAAAATCGGTTAGAAGAGGCTTTACAAGTGCTGGGAAGAAAGGAATGGAGGAGAGGGAAGGTAGATGTATCGTGGGTGCTTTGGATGGAGAAAATTTGATTTTTTGGAAGCACCTCCCTCTCTTTTTCCTCCTATCTACTAAAAAACAGCAATATAAATGATCGTGTATTAGTAGATTAGTTCAAAACAAACAATTAAACTTAACTACTTAATACTTGCAAAAAAATATGGAAAACTATGCATCTTCAAGTATTAAGTAAATAATGCTAGATCTAGGCTAATAATTGTGATTTAGACGAACTTTAGATCAAGCAAATGAACAAGCTAAGGAATATGCAATAATTTTTTTAAACATATCTAAGCTTGATTCAAATGTAATGTAACCAAGAGAAAAATATTTAAACTTTTAAGAAGGAGAAGAAAAAATGCTCAAGTCTCGAATCTTTCTTACAAGATTGGAAGGATCTTTTATGCGGGAAATGATTACTTATGTGTTCATTTCAACATATAATCCAAATTAAAGGAGATGTGACCAAGCTCAACCTTTCACTTAGGATGGTAATATGCACAATTATCAGGCTTGCACAAAACAGATTAGATCTGGTACACCCCACAGTTAGAAAACTAAAAGATCATGAATTATAACCGACTAAAGAATGAACTCTTAGATCGCTAATAGATAGAAAGTAAATAATAAAATTGACATATGTAAATGCTTACCCTACGTGCTACAGAGATCCTTATAAGCTAGACTATTAGTTATGCAAATCAGAATAATTGAACAATATTACCTCAAAAAATCACCTTATGCACAACTTGCCACAAATAATGAGCCTACAAATCCTTTCAAATTTTATTCATGAACAAAAGTAACAATGATACAAGAGCATAGGTTCTTTTCTTTTGTCCAGAATGAGACAAAAAAACTTGCTTAAGTAGATTTTACAAACCCCCAAGGGTGCACCAACCAACTGAAATAGACATGAGTTAACTGGAGATGAAGAGTCGGTGAGATATGAGTTCATCTGAGTTAATCAAGAGTGGATTTGGAGAGGCAGATGTCACCTCTCCTACCAACTCCACCATCCCACTCAATGGGTGCCACCTTACACACCTACCACTCGCTATCTCAAAGAGGTTGGTGTCAATCTTCCTCATGTGTGAGCTCACCAAAATTATGTGTTTGTTTGAATGTAATATACCATAACTCAACACCAAAGGTTCATAACCAAATCCTTTTAATTTTATTTAATACATGGAGGGGGCCCACCCTCATCCTATTTGCTACCTCAAATGGTGGTAGCGTGAGCTTCATGTGGGTGATGTTACCACTAATTAATCTATTCATTACCTTAACATTTTACCAAAGTTTGCTTCACCACTATGTTTGGAGAAGGGTAGTATACCCATTTGGACCCACATGCCCAGTCATTTTATTATTATTATTATTTTGACTTTAGTGCAATTTTTCATAATTTAGTAATGTTTTGTCATTTCGTCACATTTGTAGAGAAATGATGCCATACAGGACAATTTAGCCACTTGGAGCATCATAAAAGTGGGTCTTGAGGTAAAGGAGGTACTCTTATCTTGAAAATGAGCCCATACACACCAAAAACAGACTCTGGATCACACTTTTTTACATTTTGAAGTTTTTCAATTCAACCATTAAAAATGACTTAAAAAAAATCTCAGAATCAGACGAAACTCTAGGGGGGCCTAGTACATGTCCATATGACTCAATATCGATGCCTAACATGATTATATACATCAACACATGCAATTTAATAACCTTCTAAGGCTTAAACACCAAGAAGAAACTTCCAGCTTTGGAGGAGCGGAGAAGAAAATTATACATCGCTTATTCAACATTGCATGATTGAAAAGGGAAAAAACACCTTAGAATAATTAGATTGATAGTCGAGTGCCAGGAATCCAAGTCCTTTACAAAAAAAAGTAGTGTTAGAGAATTTATTACAACGCCCCCAAGGGGTATGAACATGCATTTTATTAAAAAAAAGGGACCACAATTGGTCTTGATGAACCATGGAACCTTCCAAGTACTGAAAATGAACAACTTGCTTGTTCATGACTTCAACAGCTCACTAAAAATCCACTAAGTTCAAAATTAGTGGATAACGTATAGCTTTAATTGATGCAAAGAGATCTTGATCCTTTAAAGGAATCAAGCTTGGAACTTCCTTTGTTTGTCCCAGTTTCTTTTTGTTGATAATGCATTCATTTATGTGATGGGACAAAGAGAGATGTTCAAAATCTAGGAGATCATGGATTTGTATTGTTTATCCATTGGAATAAAGGTAAACAAATGGAATCTTTTGTCTCATTTTTTCGGTGTTCTAAAGGAAGAAAATGTTACTTTCTCTCATATGTTCCCCAACAAATAGAGTGATTCAGAGGAGGAGATGGAATATTTAGGTTTTGTTATTAATTCAGATGATTATCTAAAGAATGATTTGCATTAGTTGATTTCTAAGGCGGAGAAGAGGATTTTGGTGTGGTGTTATTGTTGGTTTTCTAGAGAAGATATGCTTGTGTTGGTTTAGTTTATGTTAGAGGCAATCCTGTTTATTGGATATCTCTTTATTGGATTCCTAAAGGAGTTAGAGCAATTAATGAGAATAATATTGAGGTTTTTATGGTATTGGAGGAGGGAGTAGAGGGGGATTCATGTTGTGAAGTAGTAGATATTGATTATACTTAAGTATATGGGGGTGTGGGGTTTGAAAAACGTTTTTTACTTATCCAAAGAATTGGCAAGAATTTTTTTTTGGAGGCTTATCCAAGATAAGGGTTTATTGTGCCAAGTTGTAGTGTAGAATTATATGTTCCTTGGGTCCATAGAGGATGGATCAATAATCCTTTGAAGAGTACTCATAATGTATCCATTACATGGAAAATAGATGGCTTAGCCTTTCCTATCTTTGTGAATTTACTTTTCTGAAAAGTTGGAAATAACTTAAGGGTTATATTGATTGTAATATTGACTATAATATACTATATTAATCATAATGTTCTTAAGGTTTATGGGTTTCTTTAATATTGGTTAGATAATATATCATGATATTCTTCTGTTTGGAGGTCATTGTGGATTATTGTTGATGGGATTAGTTTTAAGGGGGAAGATGATTATGTTTGGGATGCTTTCAATGCTAGCATCAGATGTAGTCGTGTCAAAAGAAGTGAGAAGGAAGAAAGTCTTATTTGGTCTAAAAATCATATTGGGGTATATACTCAAAGTAAGAATGGTTGCAAATCTATTTCATTACAAAGTTGTTCATAGTCCAATTTTTGAAGATGTTTCCCTTATCCATACTAAGATTTATTACTTTAGGAATGCCTTTTTCCATATCAACCTCTACACATATTCTAGTGAATGTAAACATGACTGAATTTGGCTTAGATTTATCCATGTATTTTCCCAAAGCATTCCCTATTGCTATTAAAGTGTCATCATTCTAGAAATGTAATGGGAGATGACACACTCTTACCCACACATGAACGGTTGAGAACACATCAACATCATGGTCAATATTTGGATTCCATTTTATAAGGTACATTCTTCTCGTCGCCATTTATGAATATTAGATCTCAATATTCCCCAAGATTAAAAAAAAAGAAATCCATAAATCCCTCGCACTCACCCACATAAGTAACATGTGGGATTTCCCTTTATCAATGGCATCCATTTTTTTGCATCTAAATGTCCATATATTTTGAGGAATGCCAGATACCTGTAAATTTCCCCATGAGTCTTCTTTCAACAAGGACAAAATATTAATGGTGAGGAATTGAGGCCAACAACTTGACATCAACAATTTTCTCTATTTTATTGACAAATCTAAACATACGAATCTTGGAAATTACTTACCAAGAGAGTTTACTATTGCCTAGAAAGCATCCACTTCTACATAAAGAGGGGGGGCTCCCTCTAGAATCCATATTAGAGAGGATCAATGAACATATAGGTAGCAGCAGAGTTCATAAGAAAAACTAGGATTAGTGAGCAAAATTGTAGATATACTTTCAACCGTGATATAATTTGTATTTCTAGAAATGTCTTTGAAATAAATACTAAGAATTTAAAACAAAAATGTATGAAATTTTTCACAAGGGACATTTAAGCCTTTTTTTTACTATAATATTTTGTGTATCTTTATAAAGATACACATGAGAAAATCACTAACATTTTGATGCATGAGAGATCAGTCACAGTATCTCTTATGCTTGTTATCGGAAGGAACACGACCTAATCCTTGTCATCCATTATTTTAATGTGAATGGGACATATGCTCTATGGTGTTTTGGAGTGGGAGTAGAGGAGAGAGAGGGTATCATAGGAGTTGGTGTTTTTTTGTGAAAACAATTAGATTTTTCTCATGGGATATGGCTTCATTGAAGGTATACATGAGAGGTACAGTGCAATAAAATCTTGGTCATTTGATTTTGTCTCATCCAACAACCCATTTCAAATGTAGGATTCCTCACCTTTTTGTTTATCAATTAATATTAAATTGTTTGATCCAAACCCTATGATTGGGTGGATGAGTTTATTTTTTGGGTCGTCCATCTCTGGGACTGCATCCAAATCTAAATGTCAAGCTACAAATAGTTATAGCTTATTGAATTCATATCCATGGTTAATATTTCTTTGTTTAATACATGAATTTTGGGATATGTGGTACCATTTCATCAAGAGAATGTTGCATTACTTTTTTGGATAATTAAAATCCCAGAAGATTTATTAAATAACATTGTTTTCTCAGAGTTATGGTTACAAAGGTAAATAGGAACAAGCGCTAAGGTAAAAGGAGATAGGGGTAAATAAGAGGGAAACTAAGTTTTGGAGAAGGTCCATATGTGAATAAGTGTAGGAGGTCACTAGCAGGAATGAAAGGTGGGGGGGACATTGAATGAAAACCTAAAAAAAAGATTCTCAATAAAACTAGGAGTTGAAGGGACACTGAGGAATCAAGGATATTTTAGTCTTTGCACAATTTTTGAGAGAGTGTAAAGGATCATTTGATAGTTATACTAGATGGATGTCTAAAAAAAATTTTACAGTGAAAATCCTTTAAAAAATATATAATTGCAATTCAAACTCTAAGTTTTAATAGAAGGAAATTAGTGCAATTTTAATGGAGTCATGTATGTGTGAATGGTGTCTATGTAGTTAAAGATTGATGTGTGTTGTGCGTTTGCAGCTTGGTTTTAGTATTTAAAATTTTAATACCTATTGGTCCTCACCAAGTTTGATATTCGAGCAGGTTTATCATGCTAAGAAAACATAACTTTAGCTAAGGAGAGTGTTGGGTAGAATTATTCCAGAGAAAATTGTAATTCTAACCAAGAGATTTGATAGGTAGAACTATAAACAAAAGGGAATTCATGTAGGAGAAGCAAAATGACTAACATAATATGTGCAAGCATATAGTGGAGAGGTGGAAGGTAGCATGGAGTTGTTATAGATTACGTAACTTAGACATTAAGAGCCATCCATGCTATATTTGAAGCCATATAAACAACTCAATGAAAAGGAGTTGTAGATGAAGCTAGTTATGTGAGTGATGAAGAATTAGATTTGAGGACCCATAGGTGGAAGATAAGACAGTTGAAGTCCCATAAAAGAGAATTATTAAGGACCTGACATATTTGAAAGAAAAACAAAAAATAGAGACACCTACTTACTCAAGAAGTCTAAACCCAAAAGAGATAATTCACTGGGTTAGAGATATGGATAAATTCTTTGAGGTGGAGTAGGTTGAGGAACCTAAGAGAGTGAAGATGGTATGCATGAAGATCATGAAATAACATGCATCCTTACGGTGGCACACTATGTAGCTATAAAGGAAAAGGAAAGGTAGCGAAAAAATAAATACTTGGGATAGAATGATGGAAAAACTTGAAGGTACTTTTCTTCCTATTGACTATAGTTTGAATTTGTATAGGGAAGAATATAATATTAGGTAAAAGGAAATGACCATGAAATAATATATAGAGGAATTTTACAAATTGTCAATTAGGTTTGGACATAGTGATGAAGGAGAGGAAGTTGTGAGTATGTGACTAGATACATATATGGCTTCAGGTATGCCATCCAAGAAGAACCAAGTATAAAGAAGTTTAAAACCATTGGGGAAGCCTATAAAATTTCCTTGAATGTCGAAGAGAAATTTTCAAGAAGGTAACCCAGTAATTATGGGAAAACATTAAGACTCGGTAGAAGCAGAGGTATGTCTAGAAGAGGAGAAAGTAGTGGGATAAGGAAGAATAAGGAAGTAGTGAAACTACTACATACCGTAGACATGGGACAAGTAATGAGGCCTTTAGAGACAAAGGAACCTTTGGAAGAAAGGAATATATTAGAGATAGAGGGATTGAAAGGCCCCATGTGATTTGTTATAAATGTCAAACAGTAGGGCCTAAATCTTTTAAATACCCAAAAAAATTACATGCTAATAAAAGACAAGAGAGTAAGGCCCATGTTACACAAAGAGTTGAAACCACATATAAGTTTATAATTGGAGATAATATTGATGAAGTTTAGCGAGAGAAAAGGAAAAAATTGATGTTTAGAAGAACATTACTCAAGACAAAGATCCGAGAAGAAGAAAAGGTGATACTCCAAAGAAAATCAATGTTCAAGATCATCTGCAAAAATGGAGGTAGATGTTGTTCGTTAATGGTTGGTGGGGGTACCAAGGAAAATTTGGTATACACAAAAGTCACTGAGAAATTGAATTTGAAATGTAGAGTGCACCCCAAATCCTATATGGTCTCATGGTTGAAAAGGGGACACCATGTAAATATTTCCAAATACAATTTGGTTAGTTTTAAAATTGGAACCTAGCATGTTGAATTCATATGCGGTGTTGTGCCAATGGATGCTTGCCATATTTACATGTAGGCATGGCAATATGATAGGAAAATTGTCCACGATGAAATGAACAATACATTTCCGTTAGAGAAGGATATAATGTAGATTAGATCATTTCCCATGGAGGGAAAAGGGAATAACAATAATGGTATTAGAGTTATTCTATACTCTTCTAAAAAAATGGAGGAAAGGTAAACAAGGTGTTGTTTTGCTATTATTCTGAAGAGTTCAAGTCCAAAAGTGAAGGAAATGGAGATTCCAATTGAATTAGAATATTTATTGACTGGATTTACTAATGTTATTTTAGAGGAGTTTCCCACTGTTATGCCACCTGTGAGGAGCATTTCCCATCAAATTAATTTAATATCATGTTCAAGCTTACCTAACAAAGCTCCATGTGGAATGAAACTTCTTGAAAATGACGAGTTTAACAAACAAGAGCATGAGTTACTGGAAAGAGGATTGATCAGGGAACGGTTTCGATGTGTATTACCTATTGTACTTGCACTAAAGAAGGGTGGATAATGGAGAATGTGCATTGATTCATATTGCAATTAATATAATTACAATTAAGTACAATTTTCCATTACCTAGGATGGACAATTTGATGGACTATCTAAGTGTCACAAGATATTTTACAACGGTAGATTTAAAAAGTGGGTATCATCAAATTAGAATTTGTAGGGGAGAAGAGTGGAAAACTACTTTTAAAACCAAGGAATGGTTTTTTGAGTGGTTGGTTATGCCATTTGGTTTGACAAATTCTCCAAGTAAATTTATGAGATTGATGAATGAGGTGTTGAAGCCTTATCTTAGTAAGTATGTTGTGGTTTGCGTAGATGATATTTTGATTTTTATTAATACAAGAGAGGAACATCTCAATCATTTAAGACACACATTAGAGTAGTTGGAGCAATAGAAGTTACTTATGAATATGTAGAAGCATACCTTTATGAATGAACTATTAGTGTATCATCGGTTTGTCATTTCTCAAGAAGGGTTGAAGGTGAATCCTGAAAAGGTAAATGCAATCATAGAATGGCCAGTTCCTAAGAGTACATTTGAAGTAAAAAAATTTCATGGATAGCTATTTCTATAGTCTGAGGTTTATAAGGAATTTAAGTGGGATTTATTCACCTTTGATATGAACAAAGGAGAATTCAAGTTGAATGCCGCTACACAAAAGGTATTTGAATTTTTGAAGAAAAAAGTTATTGAAAGGCTAGTGTTGGCTTTGTCAAACTTTGATAAGGTTTTGCAATGATGCTAGTCGTCTAGTTTCATGCTTGAGGGAGAAATTTTTAGGGTCATTAATGTTGTTTTTTAGGGCTATGAGTTATTAATTAGGAATTTCCAAAATTTTCCCAAGTCCCACATGGGCTTGAGCACAAATATGGTCTCTTTCACCCATCCAAAACATGTCTAGTGCTTAATCTAGTTCATTTGGTACCTAATTATATTGATCCCCTTGAGCATCACTTAGCAAATTTTTGAAACAAGCTAGAACCTTCTTCCTTGTGTAGTGCTTAACAAGATCTACACCAAACATAGGAAAAAATAAAGTCAACAAAATTATTAGTTCTAAAGTATTTGGAATATTTGGATCCTCACCTTGTTTATCCAGTAAAAACAGTGTGTGTTGTTGTTGTTCCCTAAGCTAGAGAGGATGAATGGTTGAGGTGGTTCCTTGTTGATTTATTTCCATGTTAATCTCCTTGTTGCTCATCCTTTCCATGACACTTTCAAACTTGTCAAATTCTTTGATCATGTGCTCAAGCTTATCTTTTGGAGGTTTTGATGATGTGGAATCTATCACCACTTTTCCCTTGTAATATTGTAATATTATAAACTTGGGAACCTCTCTTTTCCTAGTTTAATTTATATTCCTTTCTATCTTGAGGGCTTGGTATTGTGCACTTGCAATATTTTGTGGATCTTTATCTCTCAATAAAAAAACAAAACCCAAAGTGAAAACATTAATGTAAAATACCATAGCAATGCCACTACTTGGGTATTTTATGGGGAATCCAACTCAAGGCCCTTGAAAATCAGGAATTGAATTCTTGCACTATCTCATTCTATCTTTGTGTGTTGGTCATCTCATCCAACAAAAAGTGATTATCAACTTTTTCACCCCACTTATTCATAATTTCATTTTAAAAATATAACCAGTGATATTTCTTACATATGGATTTTTATCCCAAGTCCTTGCCTCTCCTTCCAACGTTTGTAGGAATAATTTCACCAACACATACTCATGCTCCACCTCAACATCCTCCATAACCTTCAAGAATGTTTTTATGTGGTATTCAACGAGTACAACAATGTTACCTTGATAATTGGGAAACATATTTCTATATTTGTCAATAGGAAGATCATGTGGCTACACATGAATGGTTGTGAAATTCGAAACGGTGTTTGGAACTCTGACCTAAACTACAATAGAGACAATGCCAATAACTAGAATAACTTAAATAGCAGAAATGGGAGAATGAATTATTGTACTGGATGAAGCGGAGAAGAATACTCCTCGCAAAAGAAGATGGTCAAATATTCCTTCTCATACTCTTCCTAAAAATATTTTTTGGATCCTCCAATACTGGAAACAAAACCCTACTAAGTTTGTTGTGTGAGGACCTATTTAGGTCATCCAGTGCGATACCCTGAAATCAATGGAGTCACTAGGCGAGATTAAAAAAATTTATATGATAAACATAATCACAACAGATGTCGCAGCACAAGGATACAGATATGTGGGGATTTGAATATGTCCTCGGGAATGGTGCCAAAATGTTTACAATCAAACCTGCATTGCATCCTCAATGGAGACCCATTGCAACTTGTAGACGTTATGCCCACTTCCAACTCAATGTGTGTGCTTCTCGATTATGGTTGGTTAACACAAAATCCAAGGGGATATCCCTAATTGTACCTACAACTTGTTAGTTACTTAGCCAAATAAGAAAGAGATGCAAATAAGTAAACCTTGTATCAAACCTTAGAACTCATGAGGGAAGGATCAATGAATATCAATGTCTTTCAAGGGTTAATGGGGTCAAAATGTTGGGAACAACAATCATTCAATAAGGATGGATAATAGGATCAAGGATTCAAAGACGAAATAATCTCACCACAAACGAGTTGTGGATTTAAATAAATGGGTTATGACGGGTAACGGCTCTATCGTGGTCACTATGAGGGAGCTAGGTAGTGGTTTACCACTTTGCAAGTATTAAGGGGCTATGATGGATCACTAAAAACTTGAAATAATTAATACAAATCAGAGAAATAATTGTCCAATCTACTCATTATTCCTACCAACCTTCATGAGAAAGAAGTCAAGCATATATTATGCAAGCATTAAGCACACATGAAAGCAAGGAGACCAATGTGGATCTACAATCCAAATCTATTAGTTGTTAGTTTGGAATTACAGTAGGTGATCTCTAAGATTCCAACCTTACCAATGATCCTTGAACATTATTGCAATGCACCCTCTGGTGAATGCATGCGTATGTTGTTTCAAAGACAAGTGGATTGTAAGTCCTATTCTAGAACAATGAGTCTCACTTTTATATTTCCAACTACTAGTAATAAACTTGAAATTTAATGATCAAGGCATACCCTATACTTGTTATTTTTAAGTTGGTGTACACTTCAGGAGAAGATAGAAAGTCCTATGAAGGGAATAAGACACACTTTTGTTGTGATCTTGCCACCAAGTCAGCTCTTCGCCCTTGATTTAGTGTGACAACTCAAGACAACAACTCACATCCAAGAAACTAGTTGATGTTTAACAATAGATTAGGGCATAACTGCTTCTTAACTTTTGTCTAATAGATAGACATTCAACTACTCTGAGAACTACTTGTTGCATTGATTTATTTGTCCATAGCACACATGTGTTATACCTAATTCTTGTCAACATCATGTTGTGAGACCAAAATCTCAGTATTTGGCTTAAATCCTCAAGTGTTGAAGTTGGAAATGGGAAAGGATCAACATTTGCATACTTTTTGCCACCACCACACTTTCCTGGTAGTCAAGTTGTGGAACTTATATCAGTAACTTTCTTTTGTCGTGTCCTAAAAGAGATGCCACCGCCGGTTACCCATGTAGAAAGTGGGATGACCACTTGGTAATGCCTTTTCCCCTTGAACAAGGTGTGCGTCGTGATGCTTGAGTTATGAAGGAAACAAATGAAGATTCGAGAGGCTTCTCGAAGCTATCCTTCATGGAGCCTCATCCCTATGGTTCGGGACACCTGGAGCTTAAGATCCCTCATTATAGGATCCTCCCTCCACCTCTCCCATGGAATCCTGAACCTATCCTATCCTCTCATGCCTTTATATACTAGCTTACCCCTCATGGGTAAAGGGAGGAAGAATGTGTTATTGCATCTAAACTCTGGCCAAATTCAGCCAAGATTAGTGAGTGGTTAGTAGGTAAGATTGAGGCTTTGAGGAAAGGTTAATTTGAGAAAGAGTTCTCAACACCAAGGCATCGGTTGTAAACTCTCCCTCTTTGTACTTTTAATACAAATGTAGTTTCTTTTCCACATGCACTTGTGCCTGATTACCATACTGTGTTTGTTTTTTAACTCCTTGGTCTTATTCATAGGATTTTAAGTTATCTTGTTACTTTTTACTTGTTTGGTGTTTTGTTGTCTCTCTTGCAGGTCATCCACATAGATCAAGCACTTTAAGGATCAAACCATTGCAGCCTATGGAAGGTAAGAAGAGCATCTAATTCAAGAGGTTTATATAATCCTAGGAAAATTTTATATATCTTGTTATAATTGTGTTCTAGTGTTGAGTATTTCAGGCTATGAAAACACCCTCTATCAGCATTGGCTGAGTATTTCTAATTGTAACAACATGTAACATTTGACTTTATCGACTGTATGGTTTAATTTAATAGTTGAATTGAGGGTTAAAACTTTACGCAAGAGGACCACGAAGTGATACATTCAGCCACTTTCTCTACTCGTAGAGTAATACATAAGTGATACTAGGTCAAACCTTTGTACAATAACGTCAATTGATATTAGAATCCTTAGTATGCTCAATATACAATTTCCCAATTATGTAATCATTATCTTCTAATTTGACATGACTTTGCATGGAAGGGAATTCGTGACCCTCTACTTCTAACATGATATGTAGCTTACTGGAAATATTTCTTGTGTGAACAAACATTATTGTTTTCCCCAACTTCTCTAATTTCCAAATTGGCATCACTGGAAGTGGTTGAATATAAAAGTATCAGGAAACTTTCTTGATTTCCTGAATGTCCCTTAGTATTCTCATTGGATCATCTTGATATTTGTCCTGAGTCAACACATGATCTGCCTCTTCAAACATGAGGTTCTCGATGTATGTTGTCCATAAAATTTTGTTGGATATTTATTAATTCACTATACTTGGTGTGTCTATGACAACTTGTTCATTAATTACTGTATATCTTGATGTTGTCACATAATACCCAATTTCAATATATACACCCTTGAGTAATTCAATGGAATCCTCAAATTCCATAGATGGAGAATAAAGAATGTCATCAGTAGTAAATTTTTTGATGTTAGCTTCATATTGTTTGTAGGAATGTCCACATTTCCCTAGTCATCAACATGAAGTTATATCTACTACATCTACTACAATCATCATTGGTGTTCACTTTTTGTGCAATTTTATATGTATCCAAATGCTAATTGTTTCCAACTCTTTCTTGGCATGCTTTATTCACAATTTTTCTGCTCATTAGGCATGCCTTTGGATTTCTTCTTTACCTTGGGTACATAGGTGTCAATTTTTTCCCTGGTGATTTGATTTGATGTTGTCTATCCCTCATCATCATTGTTGGTATATTCTTCCTTTTCAAACATGTTCCCATAGTAATGTATTTATAATGACTAGGATAAGCTCATTTAAAAGATTTACTTTAGCAGTCTTGACTTCTTCAACTCTTTTCATATTGTGTTTTGTAGTGACCACACCTTGGTCATATACCAAAGTGAGTGACCCATGCAAAAGAGAAAGGTGCACCCTTTAGCTGAGAGGAAGGACAATTTTCTATTTTCAAAGGTTGAAGAATGATTCATTTTGCTTACTCTCTTAATTTTCTCTTGAGTCCATTACTCAATTTAGAGAAAAAATTTGTGACCCAAGAAATTCCCTTTCCCCAAGGGTCTCTCAAGGTGGGGTTTTTAGAAAAACCATCTTGAATGATTTCACCTTTGGCATCTTGAAAACCATGTGGAAGCTATTTATATCATATTGGATTCTTGTAATAGTTTATTAGTTTCACCAGTTCGTTTGTTGATCTAGGAGGTATGTTCATATCTTTAATATAGATCAATGTAAGTCAATGTACGAGATGTGATCCTGTTGTTGTCCTCCTAAGCTTATTACACCAAAAATAATAAATGAAAATGGTATTCTAGGAGGTTCTTCCACTACTACTACAAACATACTTAGTTTGACATCAAGAGATAGATCCAAATTAAGTGCCTTCAACATTTATCCTCCATCTAGACACAATAAATTCCCCGTGCTATGATACTACAAGATGATACCAATGGAAAAGTGTTCCCATCTTAATAGTTGAACTCGTCAGTTCAATATATCTAGGTCAACCAAAGGACAAGCCTGTGAATATTTCTTGAGGTATATTTGGGAAAATCTCCTTGGGCAAATCTCCTTGAGGTATATTTGGGCAAATCTTCTACATCCAGATCGGTTAGATGGAAACTATTCTTCCTTGCTTTTGTATCGATTTTGAAAGCTCCCAACCAAATGTTTTCGAATTTACCATGTTTCGCTTCCTTTTTCCTTTTCTTGTCCCATAAAAGGACCATATCCTTGACCATCAATACTTGATTATTTAGCTTCTTGTCAAAAGCTTGCTTGATTTTATTCTAGTATCCAATGAATTGACCATAAGCATGATTTTCATCCAATCGTACCAAAGCATCGACATGGGATAATAGTGCCTCTAAATTAGTAGTAAAGTGTTGCAACAACTTATACAATGGAAATATCAAATTGATAGGAATCAGTACATCCATACCATAAACTTGTGTGAAGGGACTCTAACGAATAGCACATTTTCTAGCAATGTGATTGACCCATATGGTGAATCTTAGTTTGTTTAAGATCCTCTTGTTGTCTCTGACAATCCTTTAATAATGTGAAACAAGTTCTTATTACTCGATTTAGCAAGGTCATTTCCCCATGTATAATAATTGGATGAATGTGAGTATAAAATGACATTGTTGACACAAATAAATCAACTATGCATATATGAACACCTAAGTCATCTGACACGAGGACAGGGGACACGAAGGACATGGGGATTTAAGTGTTTGACACGGACACGGTGAACCCAGAATCAGGACACATAGGACACGTTATATATATATATATATATATATATATGAAAAATATAGACATATAGGTCTAATTTTTTACAAATATTCAATAGAAATCATAATCAATGCACATTTAACATTAGTAATTAGTATTACACATTTACAAATCAAATCAGTAATCACAATGAGATTATGAGACACATCATGATAATTCATGATACAATATACTCATGATAGTCATAGATCAAGATGTCAATACTCAGGATTCAACCATGTTTCTCATTAAGTCACCAAAATCAAAATGTATTACATAGATGTCGGAATGGCGTTGGAAAATGCCAGATAGACGAATAGTAATAGTAAATACAAAAAGGGGTAGATCACTATGGAAGAATGAAGAGTCTCATCTATCAATATTCCTCCTCCATGCCTGAATTAACAAACTCATCACTGCTCTTTTCTTCCTCCTCCTCCTCCTCTCCACCCATCTAAGGATCAATATCCATTGGTGTGGAGGATGACCCCTGCAAAGGATCACTATCATCAAACGTCACTGACTCTAGCAATGGATCATTAAGATATAGGTTGGCTAATGCCAACTCAGTATTGTTGTCCAAACCCATATCATCAGGAAATACACCCCACATATTTGTCTTTCCCTTTGTTTGTAGGAATATTTCAACCAGTGCGGACATTGCTTGGTCCTCTAGCCTGCGTGGTACAAGTCTAGAACAAAAGGACATAGCAGCGTATACTTTCCCTAAATAATTAATTTACTTGAATAAACAACTCTCTTACCTCAGATCTGAAATCTTTTCCCTTGTTTCACTAATCTTGATGTGATCTACTATACCTACATAAAACACTAAAACAAGACAAAAAATGAGAGTAACAAGATAAATCAACTATCTATTAGTGATCAAGGAATCTAATAATAAATGATAAGTCTACAATCATATATGGGAAAGAGAAAAACTTTTGTATTAATAAATGAAAAGGAGAAGCTACAACCAAAGCCTTGATGTTAATAGCTTTGCCTTCATAATACCTTTGACATACTCAACACCTACTATCAACAACACAAACTCTTGCTCACAACACACTCTCTAATTTTCCTCTATACCAGACTTCAATCCAACATCATAAGGATGCTCTTCTTGGTCCCCCTTCACATGGTTCACAAAGCTTTATTTTATAGGCCAAGGGAGGCTCAAATGAGTTGAGATCTTTTGGGGAGGGGATAAGGAGTGATCCCTATGGGATAGGAGGTCGAATGCCAGCTCTCCCAAGCATATAGGATCATCCTCCACGAGAGATTTTGCTTGGAAGCTTCTCAAAACTTCTATTTTCCCCTTTTTAGCTTGTTGGCTCTCCTTGTACCGAGGGTATGTGTGTCGGTGCACCCTTTGATGGAGGAAAGTGCACCATCGACACTTATTGACAAAGGGAAAGGTGTGTCAGCCCTTCCCGGCACTCTGTCATGGGAGGCAGAGTGCGCCAGCCAAGATAAAAGTTGGCAAAAACTATCCAAAAGAGTTATTGGCCAGGGTTTTCCGGCAATTGAAGCATTAGTGCAGATTTTAGGTGCAACACCCTTCACCCACTCCTCCCTCTTCCTGTAAATAAGACGAAGGTTGGTGTGCACATACACCAGCGTCTCTGCTCTGGAATGCTCAAGTCTGTTCTTCTTCAAACTGTACAAGTTTCCATATGTGCTCTAATTCCTCTCATAACTAGAGGATGATGTAACTTGAGAGTTGATCCTCGAGGCTATATTTCGTAGAAGAGGGCATGTGTCCCCATGAGTTTCCGACCAATTATAGGGCTTTGTAACTCCCTTGTCTCCAACCACATCATAGCCTCCAAATCTCCTAGTACCAGTGGAAAACTCTACAAAGCCCTCCTCCACCTCATCAAGTAAGTTTCTATCCTGAAATAGCCGCCTAAATGCTATCTTCCTCCCCTGTGAAATATCTCCATCCATGTGAGGAGGGACTCTATGTGAGGGCCCACCATTGATCCATTCCTTACTGTAGAACTTGGGGTTCAAGGAGTGGGCCAAGCAATGCAAATGTGTGCAATTCTTATCCCACCTAGAGATAAGGATATCCTGAATGGTGGACCATAAGTTCTTTGTCGATGTCTCATACTCAAGACACTCATTCTCCATAACAATGGTCCTCATGGACTCAATCATGGAATCCTACCCCTCATAAAAATCTGCTAGGATGGGCTGGTCCATGTCTACAAAGCGCAACAAAGAAATGAGTGGCTCCATGATCTTAATGGTAAGATCCACCCTCCTACCAAACATCATCTAATACTGTGTCCTTCACCTTTTTTGAAGCACTGTGTTCCGTCTTTCTCTAGAAATACCAATACTCTGAAATCACCATGGACCCAAGAGCGGTTTTGACCTCCCTCAACCTCTTGAGCATGATGAATGAGGAAGCAAACCTAGTATCTACAATTTTTAGCAATGAAAGATGTGTGTATTGTGTGTAGATGGTGAGGGCATTTGTGTGGTTTTGTACAAAGATACGGATATGGCGTGCATCCTCAATAATGTTGCCAATCCATGTCACATCTAAAGCAATGGATTTGAGTACTAAGTTCAAGGAATGGACAATGCAAGGTGTCCAAAAAATATGTAAGAGCAAAAAAAAGCGAGTACAAATGAATCTACAATACTAACAACTCAAATCATTAAACTGACCTTTCCCCTAGAAATCTTGTGATGAATTCAAACAATCAGGAAATTAACAATGAAAGGTATCAAAAATGAAAATACCTGTGGATATTTAGTTTCCACAATCATGTCAGCAGCCTTTGAAAAAGGTGCATTTTTTGTGATGGTTCGATGGTTTGTACACAAGAATCAACACCTACTTCTTCAATGATTTTGATGAATAACTCACCCATAAAATGTGTATCCTTGTATTTCCCAAGAGCATCCACTGCTTTCAAGAACACCAGTCCATTTTGGGAAGATACCATGAAATTGATTAGTGGATGGTGTGTTGGATCTGTCCATCCATAAAAAACAATACTCACTCTGGATGAGGGCCATGTTGATCTAATTGGCTCAATAATTTTATCCACCTCCTTCTTTTCCTTTACCGACAATGTGGTTCTAAGCTTCTCTGAACTAGGAGGCACATAACCAGATGGAGCTCGTTCAATGAGACTTCGACGGATTTCAATAAACAATGGTGACCATGAAACATTGAATGAGATGAACTTGAGGTAGAAAAAGAATGCAATGGTGAGGTCCACCTCTTCTCACGCCTCTTGTTGGAAAATCTTGTCCATTGGACCACTTGAAGATGACCTCTTTCTTGTTGGATATGTATCACCTCTGCTAGGTGGAAATTGAGGCCGAATGCTAGAGGGTTTCCTTAAGAATTGAAAAGAACCCTCATCATTTTTGTTGCTTGTTACTGCTACATTGCCTAAGCCTTCTTGATCTTCCTTTCCCATATCCCTCCTTTGAGTAACACTCATCACTTTACATGAAGAAATCCCACAAGAAGGAAGGCCCAACAAATGACCCTTAACTTCGTAGTAAGTGCTCTTAAACTCATTCTTGCAAAAATTGCAAGTCCAAGACACATTGCCTCCCCCACCTAGCTTTGCCCCAAGCCTTTTTTTCCTAGTCACATGCCTCCACAAAGGGTACTCTTGGACTTGTTGTCTTGTTAAATTAGGGTTCAATGGAGCATGAGCTCCACTAGCAGCAAATGGAGCACTAGTAGGAGGAGTAGAAGAGCTTGTGTTTGGAGGAATAGGAGGGGAGACAATAGATGGGGCATTTCTCCCTTTTCTTTGCCCTTTAGCTCCTGCCCTAGCTGAATGAGACATTGTTCTTCTTGTTTGATGGCTGAGCTTGCAATACACCCTCAATGCACTTGGAAACCCTTCAAATCTTCTTCGCCTGTAGAAAAAAAACTTCTTAGAGCTCTCTCCACAAGTGCAAATGACAAAAAGAAGGTAAACATCGATTTTAAAGAGGTCTTCGGGGTCCTTTCCGCAAAAACGTGTCTTGTTTTCAGAACACGTTCTAACAGTCGCAGGACATGCGTGTTCGATTTCGGGACATGTTGGAGAGACGTGTCCGACACACTTTGACAGCGTGTTCGTGTCGAGAAACGCGACATGCGACCCTAAATTAACGTGTATGGTTTCTTAGCTGAACACTAGCATTTTCTGTAATTATTTTTATTGGTATCCTAAAACCTGATCACCAGATGTGTATCTAAGATTTCATGTATGGATGTATTAGAAGATGATAGAAGGGGAACTACTTCTACCCATCAAGTAAAGTAATATGTAGCAGTAAATATTCATTTAAAACCAACATAGAATTTTCCTATAAAATTCAATCCCCACCGTTGAAAAGGGACATCCACAATCATTGATTGCAAAGGCAAAGCATGTAACCTTTGATGTAATAAATACTTTTGACATTCCTACAAGACCACACAAATTTTTGAACATTTGCAAATTAGCTTAGCTAAAAGTAACCATCCCTCTTGATTTTGTGAGCTATGGTTTTAGTAGCAAAATGCCCTCCACGCATACCATAGTACCACTCCCTCATGTTGTTGCAACTGAGAAAAAAAAGTGCATACCTCAATCGGGTATTCCTCAACCTGTTTTGTGTCTTCTCAACTAATGCATGGCTTCCATCTGCATCAACTATTATGTTTATGCAGTCTACCAACAAACTGCAACACTTACAGCAAAAGAAGAGGAGATTATATATGATTAGCTAAAATTAAAGTTGGCAGAAGGAAACTAAACAGTGCATCATCAGGGACATTCCAAGAATCGAACTCGGGACCTCTCGCACAGAAAAATGATGTTGAGCATGGGATTTGATTCCACGCCCTTTCGGACCAGGAGCTTAATCTGGCGCCTTAGACCAACTCGGCCATCTCAACTAGCATGCAAATCGTGGCAGAAAACATTGATATGTTTTATTAAAAACATAAAGCCCAACTGCAGAAAATATGACAACCATTTAAGGTCATTACGTATAAAATGCCCGATTACAATTCATACAACAATGAGATACATAATGCTTCTGCAAAAGAACAAGGCGTTCCGAGAATCGAACTGGAGACCTCTCGCACCCAAAGCGAGAATCATACCGCCAGACCAAATTCCTACACACATGAATTTTGACTACTGAACAGATTAGTTAAGTCCTCGCGTTGGTCATTTAAATTGCTATCATGACAGCAAAGATTTGTAATCCAAATTGATAATCGACTCCCAGAGTCCCACAGTCAGTCGGTGGTTTGCTGTCCACGTTTTCATCTGCCTGCAGATTTATTAAATAAATAAGAAAATAGCCTCCATTTAATTTTATTTGGAAAGATACTTCACTCATTAAGCTTCTGTGAATGACAAAGAAACAATTGGTTGTTTCTTACGACTCCACAACACCTGAACGAATGTGAAATGCATATCCAGAAGTAAATTTTCTGTCATCAAGATTTCCTGCCCAATCAGAATCAGAATAACCTGCCAACTGAACATCAAATGAGTCAGTATATAAAAGACCAAAATTAATTGTTCTTTTTAAATATCTCAGGAGTTGCTTTGCAGCTTTCCAATGTGTTTCACATGGCTTAGCCAAAAATTGACTAAGTATGCTAACTGAATATGATATGTATGGCCTTGTAGCAATGAGATAGTTCAAGCTTCTCACTAGTTGACGGTACAAAGTACCATTTGCTTCTTTAGATCCATCACCATTGTACAATTTCACATTCTAATCCAAAGGAGTTAATACTGCTTTACATTCACTCATTTAAATCTGTTAAGGATTTCCTTTACATACTTGCTTTGAGTGATTAATGTCTTACCAGACTCTCCCCAAAATGCAAGTCTTAAACAATAATGCAAATCACCAAGGCTTTCATTTCAAATTCATGTGACATGTGACTTTTAATTTATGCAATCAACCTATATGCACCACCTATAATAATGAGATCGTCAACATATAAAGATATCAAGCAAGCATTTATCTTTTTTATCTTTCTTAATGTATAGGCTTAAATCATTTTTTCTTTTCATAAAACCTTGTTGTTTAAAGGAGGAAACAATATTTATATACCATGATCTAGGGGCATGTTTCAATCCACAGATAGCTTTCTTCAATATGCAAACAAGATGCTCCTGTCCTTTCTGCACAAAACCTTCAGGCTGAACTAAATACACTTCTTATTTTAAATCACCATTCAAGAAAGCTGATTTAACATCTAACTAGTGTATTCTCCAATTTGTTGTGTACCTAATGCAACAAGCAATTTGATTGTGTTTAATTTAACTATCGGTGCATATGTTTCTTCAAATCAATTCCCTCTTGTTGAGAATAATTCTTTGCAACTAGTCTTGCCTTAAGTTTTTCAATACTACCATAAGCCTTGAACTTAGATTTGAACAACCATTTAGATCCTATGGGTACTTTATCTTTGGGCAATTCTACTAATTCCCAATTTTTATTTCTCATAATAGAATTATACTCCTCATTCATAGCATTCACCCATTCTTCTTTATCTTTAGCTTGATTATAATTCAATGGTTCTATGGCATTCATTACATTAGTCATCAAGGCATAATCTCTAAACTTTATAGGAGGTTGAGTTTGTCGATTTGATCTTCTAGGTACTACAATATCCATTGGAGTTCCATCCATGATTCTTCTGCTTTCTGTCGTTTCTTCATCTGAGGTGGTATCACTCATGTTATGACCATGTCCCTGAACCTGTTGTTGTACCTGTACTTTCTGAACAATTTTATCTATTTTGACTTTATCATCTGAGATCTGCCCTTCATCAGAAATTTTCATCCTGTTACTTATATTTTTAATCTCATGAAACACAACATCTCTACTTGCAATCAGTTTGTGTGAACTAGGATGAAATAACTTATATGCCTTATGTTCATCACAATAGCCAACAAAGACACATTTAATAGATTTTGCATCCAATTTTCTTCTATCATCTTTAGGAATGTGTGCAAAATCCCTACAACCAAATATTCTTAAATGACTAATTTCTTGTTTATAGCCATAAAAGACTTCAAAGGGTGTTTGGAGCTCTAATTTCTTTGTTGGACTCTTATTCTTTAAATATACAACAGTGTTAATAACTTCAACCCAAAAACCATTAGAAATGTTTTTACCTTGAAGCATGTTGCGAGCACATTCTACTAGTCTTCTATTTTTCCTCTCAGCAACTCCATTTTGTTGAGGTGTATCAATCATAATATATTGTTGTTGGATTCCATTGTCTGTGCAATATCTTTTGAATGTTCCAGAAGTGTACTCACTACCTTAATCTGATCTGATAATTTTGATATATTTACATGTTTGCTTTTCAACTTTGATCCTGAATTCCTTGAAGTATTCGAAGACCTCACCTTTTCTTCTTATGAAGTAAACCCAAGTGAACCTAGATTTGTCATTAACAAATATGAGAAAGTACCAAGCACCACCAAGTGATTTGGTTTGCATAGATCCACAAACATCAATATGTGTTAAGTCAAGTAATTCAGTATGTCTCTTCTCTTCATGATTAGGAAATTCCTTTCTGTGTTGTTTTCCGAGAGCACATGCAACACATTTTATATGATCATCTTTGATAACATGAATACCTTCAACTATGGACTTTTTCTGTAATAACATTATATTGTTTTGTTTAAGGTGTCCATACCTTTGATGACATAATTAGGCATTTGATATGGCTGAAGATGCCAGTGCTTGATGGTTTCCCTTGATTGCATCCAGCTTGTATAAGCCTCCAATTCTAGATCATGTCGCTATAACCCTGTAATGGTCTTAGACATCTTTAACATGACACTTAAATTTATCAAATTCTACTTTCATATCATTATCAGTGATAGCATAAACATATATTAAATTATTTTTGATGCTTGGAACATACATCCCATTATGAATCTGTTTAAGTTGTCCATCGGGTAGATTTACACTTATCACTCCATAACATTGGATCTCATGTGACCTGTTATCACCCAAATAAATTTGTGTCATCGGAATTTTCATGATACTCATCATACCATTCTCTGTTACAGGACATATGAGCAGAAGCACCTGAATCCATAAACCATGCACTCTCGTCATCCATTTCAGAAGAAAGAGCATTTTAGATATAAACAGTCTAATATTTTTTATCAATTAACATCATGGGTGTCTTTTCGCACATAATTTCCATTGTGCTTTCTATATCTGTGATTGGACTCATGGTTCTTCTTACTAAAACAATCTCTAGCAATATGACCTGATTTGCCACAGTAATGGCATTCAACATTTCTATTAACATTAGAGTTCGTATGTGACATACCTTTATGTCGTGTATGAAACTTGCCTCTATGTCTGTTCCATTGATTTCCTCTATATGCGTGTATGCCTCTTGCCATCAGTGCCTGGTCTACAGTCTATGATTCTGGATCATAAATCTTCATTCTCTCTTCTTCTTGTAGAAGAATTCCACTGAGCTCTGCAAAAGTAGGAGGGATTTGTCTTGCTACAAGTGTTGAAATGAACACTTTATAATTTGACAATAAACATTTTAATGTAATAGTCACCAAATAAGTACTGGACATTTCTTTGCCAATATCACCCAGATTATCTCTTAAATACTTGATGCGGGAAAGGTACTTAGTTATGGATTCATTCACTTCCATCTTAATAGATAATAATTTAGTCTTGAAAAACAAAATTCTATTTGAATTAGACGTCTCATACAAACCTTTGAGTTTGTCCCATGTATCTTTGGACGTCTTACAATCTCTGATACGAGGAATAATATTGTCTTTCATAGACATACAAAGTGTTACCTTTGCTTGAACTTGTCACATCCCCTCCCCTCATACCGACGATGGAAAGGACATGACTAGGTTGCTGCTGCTATCAAATGGGCAATCTAGCCCCATGAGCAATACATAAAAATTTCATTGAACATAAAAACATGCATAGAAGTATAAAACATGCAATATATAGCGGAAGCAATTTCATTTCATTCAAGCATTCATCATGTTCATATTAATTTGTAATACAAATACAGTTGCAAGGATTAAATGCACACGAATACTTGTCTTGAGAAGAAGTTGGCCTGCAACTAGCTACATTGCTGCAACGTTCCACCCAACCATAGGCCAGTGTGCTTATCAATCTCTCAGCATCACGACCACCCCTGAGATGGGCATGATTTCGCAATGCACTAGGGAACAACAGGCTCACACCGCTAAAACCATGCGTTCACAGTCAATCCAACACACCGTTGGGTTTCTCAGACTGTTAAGGAAATAAGCCAATAACATGGAGGGGTCCTTGGGCTTACTCATCCAAGCCAAACCATAGATCAAACACATAGTCGTCCAATTAAAAGATGGTTCCTTGGACTTACCTTGCTAAGACAACCTTCTAATCAAGCACAGACAACCATCTAACAGATGGGTACCTTGGGCTTACCTTGCCAAGCCATCACAAGGATGCACCCAACAACAAAAACAGAAAAGGAAATTGGGGAAAAACACCCCGAGTGTACAATACGAGTCCATAAAATGTTCAATGGCTCTACTAAGGAAAAACAACCTCTACAAACCCTCAAATTGTAGATCTGAATTCAAGAAAATGTCTATGGAACCACAGGAGCAAATATCTCCTCCCCGGACCCACAGATCGTGAATCTCCTCAGGCCATTCACACAACAACAACAAAACAGATTTTCCAGCTTGGAGAAAGTGAGGAAAATGCTGAAAAACATGAGGGAAGCTCCCAGCTTGTTCACAGAGGCAAAACAACCACCTCAAACCCCAAAATCGTGGCCCATTCCTTCTCATTCGCCCGACAACACAGAAAACAAATTATGAGCATGGGAAAATGAAGAAAATGGCCCAAATCGTGAAGGAGACAAAAAACAGCCCCCAGCAAACACTAAAACGTGAATCTCTCCTGCATATGCACTTAGCATTCCAGAAACGGTTTCCCCAACCACGGAGAAACATGGAAAAACTACTAAATTGTGAAGGGGGGAGCTCAACCCCCTTCCTGTTGCGTGAGAAAGCCCACGTGAGTGAGAATGGGTAAGGAAAATGAAAGACATGGGTACCTAATGGCTTGGGCATGCCTTCCCAAGCATTTACTTACGCCACAAGTCAAAAACACGTTTCCCAAAGACTAATGGCTTCTCCAATTCGAATTTGACCTTCATACCCTTCCCATCCCAAGGAAATAACTTCACTTACCAACTTTAGATGACTGGGCATAAAAGACAAAAAGGGTAGTTGACCATTTTATGGGTTTTCCCTTAGACATTGGCTTATTCCCATCGGCTCAAGGGTTTGTATAATCCCGCCTTCCCTATTCCTTGTGAAATCATGCCCCCATCTCTTTAACGTTGCGGCGCATAACTAGTTGTGGCATTTTTATTAATTTGCATTTTACATGACGTCTCAAACATATCGTGCCTGGCTAACACATAAACCATCGACATCGATTTTAATCGTTGATACATAAAATACTAAATCCATGGTGGGGTCTTTGCCTTGACCTCCACACCAAGATTTATTAATGCTATTTACATCATATGCAATTCAATACCATGGGGTCAAAACCAGGGTGTTACATAACTTTCCACAGATTCCATTATGAGATGGACAACGTATAAGAGGGATTATGCTCATCTCCTTTCACAATCGTCCACAAATCAAGTGCCTCGAGTATGGTAATTAACTTGAATTTCCAATTAACATAATTATCTCCATTTAATTTGGACACTTCATAAATAAGAATCAACAAGAGGTGAATTTGCCATCTTACCTTTCATCGCCTGATCCGGAGATTCGAATTCAATTTACGACCAAAAAAACAAAATTTCAGTACTGCACCTTGCAAGCTAGCAACATGTGTTGGGGACTCGCAATGCTTGAAATCAGTCTAAGGAAGGGCTCAACACTGCACTTTTCCTTCACTATAACAACGCCATTGCATTTTATCTTCATGGGATCAACGACACCATTGCACTTTATCTTCATGGGAGGTGTGGTGTCGACGCTTAGTTCCAAAAACTAAGCTTCATGCCTTGATTGAATATTGTTTCTTCATGTAGTTCAAGTTCCTTCTGAAACCTTCACTCCTTTAATAAAAAACAACAACTTCCTCTTCTATGCACAACAACAAATAGCTTCTCTTTGATGGCCCTTCAAAGAGAGGCAGTGCTTTCCAATTCTCAATGGGATTCCAAATCTGTGAAAAACTTCCAAGCAATGATCCATGCACTATTCATCTCAGTGATCTAGACGGTGGGAAAGTGTTGATGGTTCCACATGCTCCTTCAATCGGCAATTACACTGCCTTCACATTTCATGCTTCACCAAAAAATTGGCGGCTCCTTCACATGTAGTAGGCAGTGCAGGCTCCTCCTCTTCACGCATGAGCTTCACTCTAATTCATAGGCATCTCTAGAGTCTGAACAAAGGGTGTAGCTGCTACACTCAGCTCCACTTGGGCTCCAAATATCCATGGGTGTTCAAACACTCTTTGCAATCACAACAAGCGCTTTCACATCAAGCCACAAAGGGCTCTGAGCACATACCACTCAGTGCTATGATACCAATTTAGATAATCAGAGGAAACAACAGAGCACTAGGCTCGCACACACAAGAGGAGGATCACACACTCAACTCAATTATATCACTGAATAAAAGTTACATATATAGGTAAACAATAACCAAACTATATCCACGAATAATGGATCAGATCCTATAACTTAGGATCTATCAAACCACTAATCCTATATATATAGAAATCACCATTAATACATTTCTACATTGTCACTAACAAGAAGTTGATCCCTTGTAGATATGTTCCAATCCATGCGTGTTGTTATATCCCACCATGAAAACATTCCCGTAAACTTAAAAGATTACATGAGTTATACTATTATATGATCTCAAATCCATTTTTTTCGGCCTATTCTTACCATTCATCTTCTAGTCATTATTATCGTCCAATGAAACCATTAGGACACCTTTCTATTATACAATAATTTTATATCACGGGCATTCCCAAGAAGTAGGGGACAAAAATCCTCAAGTTTGAAAGAAGCATACAAGTATTTCCTTACATAGTGATATGTGATCTATGCTAAAACAAGTTGAGGCAGTGATGATCCACATTGATTATTAGCTAGTGGTTATTGTTTTGTATTCACTGAAAGACGAAAATAAATCAATATCTTCCATTTGTAGAATTAAATTATTATTTTTGTCACCAAATAGGCTTATAAATTTCATTTACCAATTTAAAAAAAATAGTTTAGGAACATACAAGTAAGAAGGTAGAAAGAATGAGTATCATGCTATAAATTCGATTTGCTTGTTTGAGTCTCAAACATTGAACAAAAGTTTAAGATGAAAAAAATATATACAAAGATAAGATGATGAGTATATGGGAAAAAAGTTGGTGAAGTATATGTAGAATTCATATCCAGAAAAATGAATTAAATATGTGGAATTCAAGAAAAATGTGAGTTTAGTAGGCAATTTGAATAATGAGATTGAATATTACAATATATCTTATATTAAAAAAAGTTTAAAAAAATAGAAAATTATTAAATTCAGCTACATCATCAAAGTTAATAATTAACAATAAACAAAAGAGAAAATTTCCCCCTTAAATTATCTTTGGAATTTAATAAAATTTTAACATAAGTTTTTTTCACTTGAATATATACATATATATTAAATTTGAAAAGATAATGGATTATAAACTCTTACCCTGAATAGTACTTATTGGATGATGTGACCGAGTATTAAAAATAATAGAATTCCATATGAGAATTGGATATATTATAATAAATAAAATAAAATAAACTTGTAATTTTGATTACATTGAATACATTTATTTAAAAATTATTGGAAATAATAATTCCTTATTTGTTTTAGTCATGATTTGTGATTCTTATCAAATGGAGGAATATTGTTTTATTTTTGTATTTGGTCATATAAAGTAGAGATTGTTCTCCACTTAAGTGGATAGATATTAATATTTGGGAGGTTAATGTGGTTTAGTTGAAGTTTAGAGATTATTTCCAACTAGATTTCTTATTAGTGTATGGTTGAAATATTGGCTCACTAGTGTGGTTGAGAAAATTGTGGCTTGTTAAGTGTGGACCACTTTAGGTCCTCCAGTGTGGGACCTTGAAATCAATGGAGTCACCAGGGGAGATTAAACAATTTAATATAATAAATACAATTTCACCAGATGTTGTCTCCCAAGGCCATATATATATAACCAGAGAAAATAAGGTATATATATATATAATAAATTGTAAAGCAGGTACAATTTATACTATTATAGAAAATGTGGTCAGTTTAACTCTGAAGAGCTTTAGCCTTCAGTTTGTTTGCACAAGTACGTGCATCGTCTACTAAAAACTGTATCAAATTCGATAAACCTTTAAACTTGTCAAAAGATTAAAAAAAAAAATTTATGAGATTGATTCCAACCAGAGAAAATAATTCTCAAAGTACCTGTAAAGCATTAAGCCGTAGAAGAAGAATTGTTACAAGCCAACTGAAATCATTTACCATTTTGTGAAGTAAGCAGCAACATTTACCATTTTGTTTTTATCAGTTTCATGGATAAAATCTGATTCATGGATAAAAACAAGAAAATAGACACATAATATAGAAAATAACGGAAAAACAAAGCAACCAAACTTTAAATTATGAACTAATGGAAAAAGAACAAATAAATCTCTAAACCAGAGATTATTGAAGAGGAGCCCATGCACCTAGAAATCCCAAAAGCAGTGATTAGTGAAGAGGAAGCAATGCAACTAAAAACCCTCAAGCAGTGATCAAGCATTGAATAGGAGCCCAAGTAAGGTGTAAAGACTGGGCAGTGGGCATGATGGAAGAGGAACTGGTGGAGACTGGGTATTAAGACTAACTGAAGCTATATTCCCTAAAGCAGTGATTAGTGAAGAGGTAGCCATGCAACTAGAAATCCCTTAAGCACTGATCATTGAAGAGAAGCCCAGGTAAGTGTTCAAGACTGGGCATGATGGAAGAGGAACCCGTGCAATTAGTGGAGATCGAGCATTAAGACAAACTGAAGCTATTCTATATGGTGCTTATTTACAAAGCTTACAAAATGGCCTAACATTGCACTATTTGGTGGATGTAGATATACAAGTATGGACTATAATTATAATTTTTATGCAGTTTGCCTATTGCAAGTCTTTCAAAAAATGGATGTGGCTATATGATTATTATGTTTATGCAGTCTACCAACAAACTGCAACTCTTACAGCAGATGAGGAGGAGAATATATATGATTAGCTCAAATTAAAGTTGGCAGAAGGAAACTAAACAGTGCATCTTCAGGGGCATTCCGAGAATCGAACTCGGGACCTCTTGCAACGGAAGCGAGAATCATATCACAGCATATGTTAATATATTGTGAAGAAACCCTCGAATAAATTTTGAAGTGAAATAAACAAGCGGGAACAGGATTTTTGCCTTTTTCTGAAGTCGATGAAGACTGCATTATATTTGAACCCACACCGTCGATCGAGGACCAGAACTTGAACAGACTGTATGATCAAGGACCACAACTTGAACAGACTGTAATAATAATTACAATAAAAAATGTCAGAAGTGGGATTTGAAGCCAAGCAATCAATCGAGGACCAGAACTTGAGTCTGGCGCCTAAGACCATGCGGCCATCCTGACAGAAAAATGATGTTGAGAGTGGGATTTGAACCCACGCCCTTTCGGACCAGAACCTTAATCTGGCGCCTTAGACCAACTCGGCCATCTCAACGTATGAAAAAGATGTCGGCCATCCCGATATATGTAGCAATTTATGGTATGTAGAATTAGTAAAGACCGGCATGCAAATTGTGGCAGAAAACACTGGTATGTTTTATTAAAAACATAAAGCCCAACTGCAGAAAATACTGGTATGATAAACAATTAAGGTCATTACGTATAAAATGCCCAATTACAATTCAAACAACAATGAGATCCATAATATTTCCGAAAACAAAAGGGGCATTCCGAGAATCGAACTCGGGACCTCTCGCACCCAAAGCGAGAATCATACCACTAGACCAAATGCCCGTACACGTTTATTTAGACGACTTAACATACTAGTGAAGTTTCCAGAGCAAGCTTGGTCATTTAATTGCTATTATGACAGAAAAGATTTGTAATCCAAATTGATAATCGGCTCCCAGAGTCCCACAGTCAGTCGGCTTGCTGTCCACGTCTTCATCCGCCTGCATATTTATTAAATAAATAAGAAAATCGCGTCCATTTAATTTTATTTGGAAAGATACTTCACTCTTTAAACCCCAACAAGTAATTTCCATAATCACCGACCAAACTTCCAAAGCGGAAGAGAGCGCCAAGTAGTTTTGTTGCTCAACACGGAAGGGAAAAGGAACGCCAAGTGGTTACATTGTTCAAAATGGAAAGGCAACTCCTAGTTGATACGTTATTTTTTAAAATTTAATTTTTCAAGTCTAAATTGAAAATGGTGGAATCTGGATTTTTAATTGATTTTCAAAATTGGGTGAAAATGATTTTTAATGTATTAAAGTGTTAATCAATTTTTCATTAAATCTTTGATTTTTTTTAATGGTTCATAATTAATCAAAAGAGCATTTGTTCAATCATTGTTTCTTATTTATTTATATATGGACAATGGCCATGTAGTTAGTGTCAAGATAAACCTATGTAATGGGTTAGATAGACCGTGTAATGGGTTAACTCTATATGGATGTACATTTCGATGATCTAATGGATGGGTGGTGATATATAAATAGAAAATCTTAGGACTATTTGATTAGGAAAGAATTGAGGGTGATAATTAAGTCTCAGAGAATTAGAGAATTAAAGGATGATTGGTATAACTCAATGGAAGGATGAAAACAAATGGGTTCGATGAGATAAATAGGCCAAAATATACAAAATTTATAAAAAGAAGATTTAGATAATCAAAGGAAACAAAGCACTAAGGCTTGCACACACGGGAGGGGATCATACACTCAACTCAATTATATTATTGAATAAAAGTTACATATGTATATAAACAATAACCAAACAAGATCCATGAATAATGGATCAGATCCCATAACTTAAGAACTGTCAAACCACTAATCATATATATATATAGAAATTACCATCAATACATTTCTACATTATCACTAACATCTTCCCTTAATGAAGAAATGGTTCTCTACAACACCAAGTTTCTTTCTAAGATCCTCAAATGAATTCTTCCTACTGGTTTTGTGAAAATATCAATAACATTTTCACTTGTACTACATTAAGTTAATCAATCTCTATAGACTCAATATTTTCTCTCACAAAGTGATGTTGCCGCTCAATATGTTTGGATCTTGCATGATAAACTGGATTATGTGCCAACTTGATTGAACTATGATTATCAGACTGAATTCTTGTAACTTGTTCTTGCTTTGTACCAACATCTTCAAGAATGTGCATCAACCAAATGGCTTCACAAGTAGCATTGGTCATTGCTTTATATTGAGCTTATGTGGATGACAAAGAAACAATTGGTTGTTTCTTACTGCTCCATGACACGACCCTTGTACCAATGTGAAATGCATATCCATAAGTAGATTTTTTGTCGTCGGGATTTCTTGCCTAATCATAATAACCTGCCAACTGAACATCAAATGCATCAGTATATAAAAGACCAAAATTAATTGCTCCTTTTAAATATCTCAAGACTCGCTTTGCAGCTTTCCAATTTGTTTCACATGGCTTAGCCAAAAATTGACTAAGAATGCAAACCGAATATTATATGTCTGGCCTTGTAGTAGTGAGATAGTTCAAGATTCCCACTGGTTGACGATACAAAGTACCATTTGCTTCTTTAGATCCATCATCACTGTACAATTTCACATTTTGATTCGAAGGAGTTGATATTGCTTTGCATTCACTCATTTGAAATCTGTTAAGGATTTCCCTTGTATACTTGCTTTGAGTGATCAATGCCTTACCATACTCTCTCCAAAGTGCAAGTCCTAAACAATAATGCAAATCACCAACGTCTTTCATTTCAAATTCATGGGACGTGTGACTTTTAATTTATGCAATCAACCTATATGCACCACCTGTAATAATGAGATCGTCAACATGTAAAGATATCAAAGAAACATTTCCCTCTTTGTCTTTCATAATGTATAGGCAGTGAATCTTTTTTGCTTTTCATAAGACCTTGTTGTTTAAAGAAGGAATCAATCTTTATATTCCACGATCTAGGGGCCTGTTTTAATCCATAGATAACTTTCTTCAATCTGCAAACAAGATGCTGATGTCCTTTCTGCACAAAACCTTCAAGTTGAACTAAATACACTTCTTCTTTTAAATCACTATTCAAGAAAGCATATTTAACATCCAACTGGTGTATTCTCCAATTTTGTTTTGTAGTTAATGCAACAAGCAATCTGATTGTGTTTAATTTAGCTACTGGTACATATGTTTCTTCAAAATCAATTCCCTCTTATTGAGAATAACCCTTTGCAACTAGTCTTGCCTTAAGTTTGTCAATAATACCATTAGCGTTGAACTTAGATTTGAACAACCATTTAGATCCTATGGGTGCTTTATCTTTGGGCAATTCTACTAATTCCCAATTTTTATTTCTCATAATAGAGTTATACTCCTCATTCATAGCATTCACCCATTCTTCTTTATCTTTGGCTTGATCATAGTTCAATGGTTCTATGACATTCATTACATTAGTCATTAAAGCATAATCTCTAAACTTTACAGGAGGTTGAGTTTGTCGATTTCATCTTCTAGGTACTACAATGTCTGTTGGAGTTCCATTCATGATTCTTCTGCTTTTTGTTGTTTCTTCATCTGAGGTGGTATCACTCATGTTATCACTATGTTCCTGAACCTACTGTAGTACGTGCACTTTCTGAACAATTTTATCTATTTTGACATTATCATCTTAGATATGCCCTTCATCATAATTTTTCAACCTGTTACTTATATTTGTATTCTCATGAAACACAATATCTCTACTTGCAATCAGTTTGCGTGAACTAGGATGAAATAACTTATATGCCTTATGATCATCACAATAGCCAACAAAGACACATTCAATAGATTTTGCCTCTAATTTTCTTATATCATATTTAGGGATGTGTGCAAAGGCCCTACAACCAAATATTCTTAAATGACTAATTTCTGGTTTATAGCCATAAAAGACTTCAAAGGGTGTTTGGAGCTCTAATTTCTTTGTTGGACTCATGTTCTTTAAATATACAACGATGTTAATAGCTTCAACCCAAAAACCATTAGAAATGTTTTTACATTGAAGCATGTTGTGAGCACATTCTACTAGTGTTTTGTTTTTCCTCTCAACAACTCCATTTTGCTGAGGTGTATCAGTCACAGTAATTTGTTGTTGGATTCCATTGTCTATACAATATCTTTTGAATGCTCCAAAAGTGTACTCACCACCTTGATATGATATGAGAATTTTGATATATTTACCTATTTGCTTTTCAACTTTGATCTTGAATTCCATGAAGTATTTGAAGACCTTGTCTTTTCTTCTTATGAAGTAAAACCAAGTGAACCTAGATCTGTCATCAACAAATACGAGAAAGTACTAAACACCACCAAGTGATCTAGTCTACATAGGTCCACAAACATCAGTATGTATTAATTCAAAAGGTTTCCTCTTCTACGCACAACAACAAAGAGCTTCTCTTTGGTGGCCCTTCAAATAGTGGCAGGGCTTTCCAATTCTCAACAGGATTCCAAATCTGTGGCAAAATTCCAAGCAACGATCCATGCACTGTTCAGCTCAATGATCTAGATGGTGGGAAAGTGTTGACGGTTCCACATGCTCCTTCAATCGACAATTACACAACCTTCACATTTTATGCTTCCCCGAAAAATTAGTGTCTCCTTCACCCGTAGGAGGTAGCGTGGGCTCCTGCTCTTCATGCAGTAGCTTCACTCTAACTCACAAGCGTCTCTAGAGTTTGAGCATAGGGCACAACTGCTACATTCAGCTCAACTTAGGCTCCAAATCTCCGCAAGTGTTTAAGAACTCTTTGCAATCACATCAAGCCACAAAGGGATCTGACCACAGACCACTCAGTGCTTTGATAGCAATTTAGATAATCAGAGGAAACAATAGAGCACTAAGGCTCACACACACAGGAGGAGGATCACACACTCAACTCAATTATATTACTGAATAAAAGTTACATATATAGGTAAACAATAACCAAACTAGATCCTTGAATAATGGATCAAATCCTATAACTTAGGAACTGTCAAACCACTAATCCTATATATATAGAAATCACCATTTGGGTTGAGGTCAGGAGCCAGCGGTGGAGTCTGATGGTTGCCCTGATAAACGTCTGGTTTTGATTCCTGTGGGGGAGGTGTGGTATATGCAAGGTGCACCCTAGAAAAATTATGTACGATTGTGGTGGTGGCTGTACTCCCATTGATTATGTCTTGACCAACATTTATATCAGCCTCGACCCATGAGTTTGGTATCGAGGTGGTGCAATTGACAATGCTCGCTAAACAACTTAGAGAAACTCTCACAATATATATATATATATATATCACCATCACTACATTTCTACGTTATCTCTAACAAAAAGTTGCTCCCTTGTAGATAGGTTCCAATCAACGCTTGTTGTTATATCCTACCATTAAAACATTTCCATAAACTTGAAATATTACATGAGTTATACTATTATATGATTTCAAATCCATTTTTTAAGTTATGTGCATCATATCCTATATATTTATTTTAAAAAAAAAGTCAAAAAGGTAGAAAATTATTAAATTCAGTTACATCATCAAAATTAATAATTAACAATAAACAAAAATAAAAATTTCCCTCTTAAACTATTTATTAGAATTTAATAAAATTTTAACATAGTTTATTTTCATATTATAAAAAATGAGTAATTTTGATTACATTGAATACATTTATTTGAAAATTGCGTCAAATAATAATTCCTGGTTTTTTTTAGTGATTATCTGTAATTCTTATCAAATGAAAGAATTTGATACTAATATTTGGATGGTTGGTGTGAATTAGTTGAAGTTTAGAGATTCTTTTCAACTAGATAAATATCTAAGTGTATGGTTGAAATATTGGCTCACTAGTTTCTGAGTGTGAGAGAAATCGTTATATTTAAATATGTGATATTGTTTGATGAAGAATATAATTTCACCTCAGTTTTGTTTTATGTGTATGGAAATTATGTTTATTTTTTCATTTCTTTACAAAAATAGTTTAGAAACAATCTAAAAGTTTATAATTTTTTATTAAAAAGGTAAAGTAAAAAGTGTATTGATAAGCTCTTAAGAAGTTAATTAAATGTGTGTAATTGTCTTTCAAATAATTTCATAAACAAAATAAATTATTTTTCAATTATAAATAAACAAATATGATATACACAACTCACAATTATACATGTACAATTATACTAAATATTATATACTAATAAATCATTGAAATTATGTGACTTTTTACACTGAACATTAATAGTAAAGTTCACTTGGTGTTAGGCAGGGTTGCTCGTTATCATCTCCGTTGAGTGATTGAAGGTTTGAGTCGTATGATATCTAAAGCAAAGATGGAAGGTAAAATTAGAGGGGTGAAGATCTCTACTTCTATATTTATCACTCATTTGTTGTTCGTTGATGATGTATTACTGTTTTGTGGTGGGTCAAGAGATGAGTGGATGTATTTTGCAGAGATTATTAAGGTCTTCGGTGATGCCTTGGGGATGGAGGTTAGTATTACAAAATCTTGTTTTTATCATCACATGATTGAAGGTGAAGTTTGGGAAGTGATTCTTTCCTTCCTACCTTTTAAATCAAATAGATTGAGTATTGGTTTCAAATACCTAGGATTATTTCTTAAACCTAGTGGGTATAAAATAAAGGATTGGCTTTAGCTGGTGGAAAAGTTTGAGAAGAGGATAAATCACTTGACCTTTAGATTATTGTCTATTGGTGGTAGGTTGACTCTACTTAAATAATTTATTATAGGTATTCATGTGTATTGGTTCTCTCTTGCACAAGTGCTGAAATCTATTCTGAAAATGTTGAAAAGTATAATGTTTAATTTTATGTGGTCGAGCAAAGCTGGAAGAGGGAAACTTCATATGATAAATTGGGAAAAGTTGTCTATTCCAAAGGCTTGGGGTAGATGGGATATAAAAAATTTATTTTGGTTCAATAAAGAACTTTGTTTAAAGAGATTTTGACAAGGAATTTTAGGTCAGGGGCTTTGGGCCTTTGGACTGAGGTCTTACCTAACAAATATTTGAAAGGAAACCTATTAAGATGGATTAGAAAGCCTTGCAAAATTCAGAGAAATATGTCTTGCTTTTGGTCTGGATTTACCAAAGTTTATCATTGGTTGGGTAATGGTCTTGCTTGGCAAGTTGGTGATGGTACAAATATTTTGGTGGGTATAAATCCTATTGTAGGATTGGAGAAAAACAATATACTTTCTGCTTATATGAGAGATTATCTTGTTGAATTAAATTTCATTACGTTGGCACAAATCAGAAGGCCCCAATGGCTTCAAGGTAGTAACTCATATTGGCTCACTGTTGAAGACCATGGTTTGGGAAGTAGGTGGGCAGTGGAATGGACATCTTATAATTCTAATCTCAATGCTATCGGGTGCATACTTACAGATAATAGGGATAAATTAATTTGGAAATGGAATTTAGTTACGGGTATTACAACTAAGGTTGCATACAATGT
This sequence comes from Pseudotsuga menziesii, assembly GCA_001517045.1. NCBI lineage: Eukaryota > Viridiplantae > Streptophyta > Pinopsida > Pinales > Pinaceae > Pseudotsuga > Pseudotsuga menziesii. The sequence continues at coordinate 1,301,091 of LPNX010552378.1, forward strand.
GATGGCAGATGGAAATATTTTTTTGGTTCCTAAATGGTGGTATAAGGAGATATGGAAGTGGAACTTACCCTTGAAATCATGTTGCTTCTTCTGGTTTGCACTTGAAAACTGCCTTAATAATTGGGATAATTTGATGATTAGAGGATGGAATGGTCCAAGTTTTTGTTCTCTTTATAAACAAAATTTGGAGTTTGTGGATCATATTTGTGATTTGTGTCCTTTTTCGATTAAAATATGGAAAAATGTCAAGATTTGTTGAAAATAGATCAGATTTGGGGTCAACTTCCTCTTGAGCATAATTTTCATCAATGGTTTTTAAATTGTTCAAGTCATAGCACCTTACTTGTCTTTATTTCTTGGGGCATCTGGACTTCTAGGAATGCACTCTTATTTGAGAACATGACTCCTATCATGGATGACATATGTGTAAAAATCCTCAGCGTTTATAAGGACTATTAGTTTATTGAAAATTACAGACCAAAAGACATAGTGATAGCTGAAATTTCTTCAACAAAGGATGTTGTTGATTTTTTTTTATGGTGCTACAAAAGATGGTCTTTGTACAACATGAGTTCATATTTTACTAAATGAAACTCACTTATTTAAGTTGAAGTTAAATTGTGGTAGAGGAACAAATACTAAGAAAAAATTATTATCCTTATGGTGTTTATGTAAGGTGGCACTAACTTTTGGTCTTGATGCAATTAAGATTTATGGTGACTCTCTTGTCATTGTAAATTGGGCAAAGGATATTGGAATATTACAAGTTATAAATCTAGTTGATTGGTGTAGTAGAACCAAACATTTACTTTCAAGTTTTAATAGTTTGGAGATCAACCATACTTATAAGGAAAACAATGGAATTGCAGATCTGTTATTGAATGAGGCTTTGCTTTCAGAGGAAGGAATTTTACTATGGGAAGAATATATTGAGAACCAACTTGAATGCAGTGGCTCCTAGAATATTTTATGGACTTGAATAACGTTGCTTATGGTGTTTTTTTGCTAGTTAGTGTATGTGTCTCTTTTTTTAATGTATTTAGGTAAAACCTATTTGGAGGTTTACTTTGTATTTTTTTTGTGTTATGATGTGTTAAAGCTTTGGAGATCTATCTCTTGATGAAGAATGGACAATAACTTTTTGTGAAGTGTATAGTTGTAAACTTGATGAAAGTTGAAGGATTATGCTTTATAGCAAACTTACATGTTTTATTTTTATTTTTTAATTTTCATTAGTTGCATGTTCATTATACACAAGTTATTTGAACATGTAATCATTGTTATTATTATCTTATATCTTTACAATGTTGTTTTACTTTTATTATTTCCATAAACTTTTTTTTAATCATAGATAGACACAAACATAGATAGATTAATAAAAGCTAATAAAGCAGATAAGATTCCACCTAGGTAACAAGTGTTGAATATATATATATATATATATATATATATATATATANTTAACTATGTATTCAAGACAAATATTTAATTGGGCAAACCTCAATTCTAAGAGTTTTATATCATATATGATTTATCCAATTTAAATTACATTCAATTTAATGCAACTTCATCATAATTGAATTTGCATTTAGTTTTTTTTTCATTTTTTTAAATTTGAATTTGTATTTGTATGGAGAATTTCTTATTACTTTGAATGTATTTATGAAAGTTATATTTAACATTTAAGTGGTTATCCAATTTAAGTTATATTTAATTTAAGGTAACTTTATCATAATTGAATTTGCGTTTAGCTTTTCTTTTCATTTTTTTTTAAATTTCAATTTGGATAGAAAATTTCTTATTACTTTGAATGTATTTATGAAAGTTATATTTAACATTTAAGTGGTTTGTGAACGTAAATGACATAATAAAGAATTATACATAGGATCATCACATAGGAATTTTCAGCAATGGGCGAGCAAGGGTTTGATTGTAACCCTCTGGACGGTTCTCTCTCAGGTTCCAGAAGGGATGGCGCGGAGTTTTGCGCTTCTCCAAGGTACTAGTCTTTTCAGCATCCGTACCTCTTCAACCTGTTACATTGTTCACCGGCTTCGGGATGACAAGGTTTTAGGTTTCTGCTCTCTGTCCTTCCTTTATTCGTTGGGTTATTGCAGGCATGTTATTCATTTTTTGATATGGCATTGTTGCTGGGGTTTTCTTTGGATTTTTGGAGTATCTGCCGGTCCTTTTTCCCCGTCACCCCCCACTGGTTTTTCGACTTTGGTTTTGATGGCTTGTTTGTTTTCTAACTATGCCGCTCTCGACAACTGGAGTCCCTCCTCATAATTGAGGACTAGTACCAACCAGTTTAAAAGAAGTGGGAAGTATTGCTTTTTTGTCGGTTCTGTCACCTCTTGGATTAACGTCTGGGTGGCTCCTAGCATTCTTCGAGTTTGGAGGTGTGGGCTGTCCTCGTACAGCATATTTGTCCATTTGATTGTGTCTGTCGGGATGTGGCTTTTTTAGGGTTTGTGGTTTTTTGTATTAATGGCGTCTTCTCTTGGTCAGAAACCAAAGGATTGTATTATTCCCTCTCGGTTCTTACCCAATGAACCTCCCTTTTTTCCTTTAACCGGTATTTTCGACTGATATTGACCCTCCGGCTGTCCTTGGTAGGGGGATGATTTTTGATCTTTGGTTTGTGGTTTTTATGCTTCTTCAAGCTTTGGTTTGTTTATGGACTGGATGCTGTGGCTGTTAGGGTTTATCTTGACTATCATTGGATACCTAACTGATAGCCATGGGGACAGTTTTGAGGGTTTTACTCTACATTAAGCTCGCAATCTTCGACTCAATCTCTATTCCTGTTGTTTCTCTATTGACTGTTATGGGTTTATTGTCCTCGCAACCTTCGTAGTATTGAGGGTTTTAAGGCGTTTTTTCTACGTACCAATTCTATTGGGAATATTATATGACTGTGTTTTATTTGGTTGGTTTGCCCTATTTGCATTGTTGTGCATTCTGGATTATATTCGGTTCTATTTAGGGTTCGTCTGCTTCTATTATTTATGTAATTTCCCTTCCTTGCTGGAATGATTTCTGATTTCACATATGAAGTCGCGATTTATAGTTTTCCGGCGGCTTATACGTTTGAAAATTGAATCTGGAAGGTCTGCATTTGGTAGAGTTTGTTCCATTTATAGATTGCCTTGTCTTTCTGAATTGATCTCAGTATATTTGGGGTTTGGCCGTCTTTTGTTTTATAGGGATTGGTCCTATTTGTGCAGGATCTAATCTTGGCTCCTCTTCATGATGTTTAGATTTATAGATTATGTTGTTTATGTGTCCAATGATCGAATTGAATGGTCTGATATAGATTAATATTTTGCTTTTGTTTATGGCCGTCTTGGAATCTGAACTGTATCTGGCATTTGGGATCTGATAATCCTATATTATTTTAGTCTGATACTTGTTGTGCCAATATGCTATCTGATGTTATCATTATTAGATTCCTAGCTGTTTAATGCTTACTTGCCCAAAGATTTCTCTTGGATAGGCTGATATAGAACGATTCTGTTTTGCTTATTGTGGTTCGACTGGGCCTGCTGGAATGTATTTGGAATTTTTGGGGTCTGATTGGTTACATTATTACTTTCTATTTGATTATTGATATCAGAAGCTCCCTTTATATTCAGTTGATATTCAGCATTATCATCTGTTTCCAATTGTCTGGAATTGAATTTGGATTGTCTTCTATTGTTTGAGATGGATTCTGGGTTGTGATCTGTCTTTTGGATCATTTTTTGATTATGATGGGGGACATCCATGATGGGTCCCCTCAAACAAGAGTGGGACATGATTCTACAAATTATCAGAGGCGTAGGAAGGCTAAGTCCTATAAAGTTTTGGAAGGGAAACTACGCTATGTGGTTGGCCAGGATATATATATGGACAGGGTGGAAGCTCTGAGTCGTCGTGCGCTAATTGGTAGGCTGGAATATGTTTCCTTGGATAAAAAAGATTGGGTTTCTTGGGCTTTAGAGTATTGGAAACCTTTCTTATCCTACGTCCCTACTATCAGCCTGCTGGTTCGGGGATGGATTGTCTTTGTCTTCTTAGAGGAATCACATGCCTCTGAGGTTCTTAGCCGCTTATGGAGAGTGGGTAATGGTTCGTTAGTGTTGGACTGTTGGCATGTTAATTTTGACCCTGTGAAAGAAACAGTGAAAAGGAGACATCTGTGGGCAATTCTCCCAGGGCTTCCTTTCCCGCTCTGGAATCGATCTTTATTGGAAGGGGTTGGTAACACTATAGGTCGATTTGTGGAATTAGAAGATGACTTCATGAATTCTTTTGATAAAAGGAAGGAAAAAATTCTTGTTGAAATTGATATCACTAAAGGTCTTCCTGTTGAGGTAGAGATTCTCTGTCATGAGCGTTTGTTTATTCAATGTCTAGATTTTTAAGGCATTCCCTTTAGATGCAGTGTTTGTCAGGAGACTGGCCATTTGCGTAGAGACTGTCCTTCCTTTCGCCAAGGGAATGTTAAGCGCTCTTTAAATGATTTCTTTGCTAATGCCCCTTTATTTTCTCCCTCAAAGGATTGCTCAACTCCAATAAAAAATATCTCCTCTCCTGGACAGATGAATAATGCTATTTCTTTATTTGGGGAGGTGTCATATATTGATCTGGCCTTGATTGACTCAGTAATTAGCAGCAGGAAAGCTAATTCGACCTCGGACATCATTCCTTCCAGTTTTCCTCCTAGGGAGCCTGTCCTATAGGCTCCCCCTTTGACTGACTCATTGTTACAGGAGACTCCCCCCTCAGCCACTGCTCTCTGTCCTCCCTCAGCTCCAACTCACTCTGCTGAAGCTAATGATGCTCTCTTAAAAACCGTTCCTTCCTCTTCCCCTTCGATTATTGTTCCACCCATCCCTCTGTTTTTCGAGGCTGATTTCCCTCCCCTTTCTGCTTCTGGTCAGGCTAGACCCCGTTCTTCAGGTTTGTCTCCTCGTATCCCTGCAGCTTCCCCATCCTTTGCAGATCCCTCCTTGCAAAAGTCTTTAACGATCTTCTCAGACAAGACACTGCTTTCCCCTTCGGTTCTCCCACTGGACTCAATTCGTTTTGAAAATGTTACTATCAGGAGGAAGAAAAAGTCTACTAAGCCCCCTCTCAATTCTTCTGATTCAGTCCAGGCCCCTTATACCCCTCTTTCTGAGAGATTAAAAGCAGCAGAGCATCCTCACCCTTCTCCTTCTCATCGGGTCCTTAGAGCTTCGACCCCTGATTCAGTGGGTTCTTAATGCGTATCCTCTCTATGAATGTTCGTGGCTTGGGGGGTCTGTCCAAACAAAAAAACCTACGACATTTGCTGTTAGCTCTCTCTCCTAATGTGGTTCTTTTTCAGGAAACTATGTCAAGTCCATATCCTGCCTTATTTTCCTTTTCTAAGCTCTGCCCGGGCTGGGAGTTTTGTGCCCTTAGCTCTAATGGACTTTCTGGAGGCATTCTTTCTGGATGGAATCCGAAATTTATAAAATGCAAAGCCTTTCATACTGTTGCTGGTATTCTGCTTAATGCTTCGATTCGGGGATCTTCCATCAATCTCTCTATCTTAAATTGCTATGGTCCTTACCTCAATCGGGACTCCTTCTGGAATGTTGTGGCTTCGGGTGGTCTTCTTTCTCTCCCTAATCTTATTCTAGCCAGAGATCTTAATCTAACACTCAATGCCACCGAGATTTGGGGCTCCAAAGCACATCCTGACCCTTTGGGTCCTTTTTTCTCTAATCTTTTCTCTGAACATCATTTGGTATATTTGGCTCCCTCCTGTGCTAGTCCTACCTGGAGGAATGGAAGGAGCGGGGAAGATGACATCTCAAAAAGATTAGATAGATTTTTAATTTCAGAACAACTCGTCAGATTGCTTCAAAGGTATCGAGTTTGGGTTCACAGATGTGGGATTTCTGATCATTTCCCTGTGGTTTTTGAATGGAATGATATTCACAGTCACTGTGCCTATCCCTTTAAATTTAACCATTCTTGGTTAGACAATGAAGATTTTATTCAGATGGTTCATTCTGAATGGCCCCGTATACTGCCAGATCCCTCTTTGGATGCTATGAAGAATCTTCATAGTAGATTGAAATCTCTGAAGGAGAAAGTAAAATCTTGGAGTAAAATTGAAACTTTAAAGATGAAAGAGAACTCTGTTGTTTTGGAAAAGGAGATAAACTCTATTCTACTTTCCTCCCATTCAGCAATCTTAAATCAAGAACACCAGCAAAAATTGAATTCTCTTAAAAAAGACCTCCAAAGAATGGTTGATCATGATATTAATTCATCCAGACTTCAAAGAAGAATTACTTGGGCTCAAAAAGGGGATGCTAATACTAAGTTTTTTCACGCTGTAGCCTCAGCCCGCAAAAATCACAATGCAATTTGGAGTCTGCAAGATGATATGGGCAATTGGGTTACAGAGGATAAAATTCTGAAAGATCTTGCTATTCGTCATTTTAAATCCTTGTTTGAAGATGATCACTTGACCAATTTGGAAGCTCAACTCAAGGTTATCCGTCTCTTTCCATCATTTATCAGTCCAGAAAAGATTTCAGCCTTTACTAGCCCTGTCTCTTTAATGGAAGTTGAAAAGGCTTTAAAACTCTTTAAAAAAGATAAGGCTCCTGGCCCGAATGGATGGCCGGTGGAGTTCTTTCTTGATTTTTTTGATCTTTTGGGCCCTCTTCTTGTTGAAATGGTGGAGTCTTCCAGATTATCAGGCAGAGTGTCTCCTGCTCTCAACTCTACTTTCCTGGCTCTCATTCCTAAGACTGATTTGCCTGCCTCCTTTGCAGACTTTCGACCCATTTCCTTGTGTAACCTCTGTTATAAACTCATATCTAAAGTTGCGGCTATGAGGCTTAAGACATTCCTTGATGAAGCTATTTCTCCTCAACAATTTGGTTTTTTAAAAAATCGCCAAATCCTTGAACCCATTGCCATTTCCCAAGAGGTTCTCCATTCGGTCAACTCCAGAAAAAGAAATGCTCTTATTCTCAAATTGGACTTAACTAAAGCATTTGACAGAGTTAATTGGACTTTCATCCGTCTTCTTCTCATTCAAATTGGAGTTCCCCTTGTTGGGGTAAATTGGATTATGGGATGCATTTCTTCAGCCAACTTTGCTGTGCTAGTAAATGGCTCTCCATCCCCCTTTTTTTCTTCCTCTCGGGGAATCAGGAAGGGGTGCCCTCTATCCCCCCTCTTATTTATTTTGGTCATTGAAGGGCTAAGCCTATTGATTGAATATGCCAAACGAAATGGGAAGATTAAAGGTATCAAAATTTCACATCATCTCTCTCTTACTCATTTATTTTTTGTAGATGATGTGATCCTATTTGGCCTGGGTATTCTTGAGGAATGGTTAGCTTTCAAAGCCATTCTTGATACTTTCTGTGAGGCCTCAGGTATGTGCATTAATGTGAACAAGTCTAGTTTTCTGCATAATGAATTAAGTCTGGATACCATTCATAGTATTACTGATATTCTCCCTTTCAAAGTGGATGATATTCGAAAGGGATTTGGTTATCTTGGCTATTTTCTTAAGCCATCATGTTACTTGATAAAGGATTGGCTATGGTTGGTATCTAAGATTGAAAAGAAAATTTCCCATTGGACAAATAGACTCCTGTCAATGGGAGGCAGACTTATATTGATTCGTTCTATTTTATCAAGCATGCCAGTTTATTGGATGGCTTTGGTCCCGATCCCATCCTCTATTTTAGAAAAACTCAGAAGGATGATCTTTTCTTTTCTATGGGGCTCTTCATCAAAGACTAAAAAATTTCATCTTGTGGATTGGCATCTTTTGGCTCGTCCCACTTCTCATGGAGGATGGGGAATTAAGCATCTTCCTAGTTTCAGTCTTTCCTTGAGGATGAAAAGTTTTGGTTAGCCATTAATAGCAAGGGTATCTGGAACTCTCTCATTGCTGTTAAATATCTGAAAAATAAACCTCTTCATATTTGGTTTAAAGAGAAGAACTTCATTAAACGGAATGCCTCAATTATCTGGAGAGGATTCATCTCCACTTTATCCTGGATTGGCAGAGGCATCATTTGGAAAGTGGGGAATGGAGAGTTCATCAGTTTGGGTACAGACCCTATCATTGGTATGGGTTCTTCTTTTATTCTGCCAAAATATTTAAGGGACTATTTAGAAGACTATGGTATCAGTTCCCTTGCCCAAGCTCACAATCAATCTTCTCTCTCCACTGGTTATTGGTTCTCTTCTGAAGATATTGATCTCTCTGGTGAGTGGAAAATAGCTTGGGACAACTATACTAGAGTTCTGGAATTTGGCCGTATTCGTCTCAATAATCAAATTGATACTTTTTTATGGTTTCATAATAAGTATTCAGGTCCTCTTAGTGCTGCTGAAGGTTATAAATGCATAATTTCTGATCTACGTACAGAAATTAATGATTCAGTTCTGAAAATCCTATGGACCCTGAAATTACCTCTGAAAATAAATGTTTTATTTGGCTGATTCTTAGAGGAAAGATATTAACCTGGGATCAATTACAAAGCAGAGGATATTTGGGGCCCAGTAGATGTGTTCTCTGTGAAAATAATCTGGAAGATATCCATCATTTATTTTTCTGCTGTCCCTTCTCTGCCAGTATTTTCAAATATTTTGCTGGAAAATTCTCGTGCTCCTTCCCAGTATTTAGCTCTGTCCATTCCTTTTTGGACCATTGGTTTTCCTATTATGAGCAATCAGCCCCTTTCATATACATTCCGATGTTCATTCTTTGGGGAATTTGGCTTCTTAGGAATCATTGTTTATTTGAAAATAAAAAACCATCTTTCTCAGCTCTAATTTCCAGGATTGAAGGATTGGCCTTTTCCTACCCTGTGCCGATTTTTTCTCAAAAATCTCGTAATCCTAGTCCTTCCCCATTAAAAAGCTTTCCATGTGGATTCTTTGATGGTGCTGCTGCAGAAAATATTGGAGGTGCAGGATTTGTGATTTACATCAATGACTCTCACTTCTTCAGTTTTTCTATGGGATGTAGTAGTAGCACGAATACCAGAGCAGAATTATTAGCTATTTGGGCTCTTCTTAGAGTCAGTTTAATGATGGGCATTCCTTTGCAGTTGATTTATGGTGACTCCATGATTATTATTTCTTGGTTAAACAATTTTTCAGCACTTGATGTTCCATCACTGATGCATTGGTGTTCCGATATAAGATATTTGATTCAATTGGCCCCTTCAATGATCTTTCAACATATTTTTCGTGAGCATAATGCGCTGGCAGATGAACTTTCAAAAAAAGCTTTGCTATTGGATATGGGATTTGTTTCTTTTTCTGAAACATTGGATGGTATGGTTATTTCCCATGGCAGTCTGGAACTATTTTAGTAAATTTTGATTATTCTACATTCAGTTTTTGTCCAGCAGATGAGGGTGTACTTCTTATTGTTCTGTTTGAGTCCAATCTGCCAGCCTTCTTTTGCTCTGAAATGTATGTTTAAAGTTCTCTTCAGATATTATCAGTATTTCTGAATTGATCATTCAGGGATGATGAGGAAAGTCTGCTATGTTCAGACTTTGTTTCTTGATTTTCTGCTCTGCATATGTCTTATTTCATGCAGGAGATGGATCTGTTTTATCAGTTTCCATTTGGATATGTAAATGATTTCTTTTGATTCAATGAATAACAAAGACTGGTATTTTTTCTTATGAAAAAAAAAAATTATACATAGGATGTTATACTTTTAACGACTCAATCTTGGCATAATAATGTTCCTATTACTTAGAGATAGTTATTTTAATGGATAATGATTTTCATCGATCACAATATTTACAAGTTGGAACTAAAAATAATTAGTAGTGGTTGTAAGTAAGTAAACATTATTTGAATAAACTAAATTAACTCATATGAAAATGTTTTCTAGACTACAATTCTCTTATAAATTTGTATACAAAATGCAAAGGTACACTATTACAGCTTGATGATCATAAACAATTTGAGGAGAAAACCCACATTCAAACATATGAATTGATGTCTTATACAAATGAGAGTAAGAATGCGAATATTGTGCCAGAAGGTATGAAATGGTAAGTAATTCAAAGTACTAAATCCATATTGGTCTTCCCTTTCCATGTCCCTCTCTATTTCCAATCATTGATTTTCAAATTCTTGCAAGGTAAAACCTAGCCAAAAGAGCATTACATTCTATTTATATTGCATACGTTATAGAGACAAATGACACGCACTTAGTTAGAGATGCTAATAATCATATATAAACCTTGAAGTTATTGCATATTGGTGAAATCATGTCTATGTATTGAATGCAAATATTTACTTAAGAAAATACCACATCCTCAATGCTTAGAGATGTTGTATATCCAATGCCAAGAATATCTTTCAATGGAGGCCAAGTAGAACATAAACCTACTTTGTCTTGGTATCCACAACTCAGACAATCACCATGTCATTGTCACTATACATTTTTTTCTTTGTGAAACTGTATATAGAAAAATGAACCATTACGTCTCAACTTATAAAGTGGAGCATATACAGAATAAAAGACATAATAGCACATAATAAACTACCCAACATACAATAACACATATATCAAGAATAAAATCATGATGTACAACTGTTTTCAACAACTATTGTCAAAATGGTTTTGCAATAAATTATCATGCTTTTGGAAACAAACCTCTTCTAGGTTAATCTCTACTATTTAGAGATCGTGCTTGTCTAAAATTATATACGAGGAGGTTGTTTTGTATGATGTTTCTGATAAAAACTAGAGATAATTTAAAGGGATCCCATGCAAGAAATCACCCATAGGACCATTTGAGGGGATCAAGAATTGTATTCATAGCCACTAATCTAATCTAAGTGATGACCAATGTATACAAGACATTAAGATGCCTTAACAAATGGATGGATTTGATCTTTCAGATCATGAGCTACTCAAGTTTTAAAAAAAATACATATCTAAATAAATATAACCATGTTTTTAACAAGTAATTAATTTCAAACATACTTCATTTGTAGATGTTATCAGAATAAAAGCTCTTGCATTGATAATATTTTCATAAGGGATATAATGCCACTTGCATGGAAAGGAAAGGTTGGCCTTGACATGGGAAGAACTTGGTTGCCAATTTGAACTTGATAATGAGCAATAGGATTATTGAGAATATTTTTTATTATAACATAATTTATTTTAGATATAATTGGTTTTATACTTATGGCTATTTGGTAGTTGAATGTTGTAATACCCCAATTTAACCCCACAATGTAAAATTGTAATATTAATGAAAAATGATAAAAGATGGAAACAAATGGTCGGAATGACCAAGGCTATGTAAATGTGTATATTTTTTATATTGATATAAAATATCTAAATGGCTGCATGGGAGAATGACGAAGAATATATGGGGGGATATGAGTACACAAGTGAGAAAGTGGGAGTGTGCCTTAGTTGATCTCCCTAGCCTTATAAAATTAAACCAACTTATTAAACTAGGATTAAGTTCCATACTTTGATTAAACCTTATTTCATTAAATTAAGAAGGGTATTAAGGTGGTAAAATTGGCTCCATGTGGAGTGGCCACATGGCAAGTTGGTTTATGCTTATACAAGTGAGTTTTCCAGCTAGAGAGGGGTTATGTTATTCACTACTCTTGCACCATTTTGAATTTGATTATAATCCATCACCTTTGGAATCCATATTCGGGTACCATAATAGAGAATGAAGATGCCATGTATGTACATGAATCCTGCATTTCATTAAACCGAGTAGATTGGTGAGAGAGAAACCTGGCCTACAACTTGTTCCCTGGAGTCCGAAATTCAGAGGCTTCCTATCCAACATGTGCTGGAGCGCTAGAAGGGAACTGGAGCTTGTCCGAGAGATTGCTAACTTAGAGAAGGGAGCTTGTTCCTGACATTGTGCAAGTTGATGGGGAAGGAGAAATAATGACTGGGGTAGTTGTGGAGGGGGTTTAGGCACCATTGGGTTGCATGAGAATTCAACTGGATAAATTGGGATTGAGGTAGAGATTTTCCCTTGTGGATTTATAGACCCAACTCGAGGGTGTCCTATCAAAGTAAGTTTTGGATTAACAGAGCCTATTGTTGGGAGGAACGTCCTTCACATGCAGCTAGTTGGAGAATAATTACTTAAAAGCTAAGTGTTTATTTGTGTATGAATGCAATGGTTTAATTTTGTGTTTCCATTTTATTTATTTACTATTTATAAATGTCGATATGCATGGAATTTGTTTGAAATTGCATGTGTGTTCATGTTGTGTTGTTTGTAAATTAAATGAATGGATAAACTATTTTGGGCAACCGTATTTATTTATTTACATTGTTAAATGAAATAAAATGAATAAAAATGGAATTGGACATGAATGCATAAATTTGGTATGGAATTTGAGTGCATTGTCATCTCTATGGCCAAATGAGGTTGGTCAGGTACATTAGAAATGTAATTTACCATTTGAAACAAAGATTGGGCAAGAAAGTTATGGAGAAGGGAGATGCTTTGAAGGGAAATTTGAGGTAGTTGGGGGTAATATTGTTAGAAAGGGAGGGATAGAGGTATATCCATAAGCTCATGTGACTTTTATTTTTTCAAAGTATCCAAAGGGTCTTATGAAGGATGCAACATTTGAAGTATTCCTTGCTTTTTGGAGGTATTTCCTTCCCCTTCAGCTGCTCAATAACCTACTCAATTTTCTAGAGGGATGACCCTTCTCACCATCCTTACGACTTAGATGATAGAGGTAAGTCCATTGGGAATTTGGATCCTCTTAATTTCCTTCATTTTCCTAAAATAATTATCCTCATTTGGTATTGGGGCAATGTGGATGTGAGGAACTCGAGGGTTTGGGGACAAAAGTATTTTAATAATGGCATATCTAGTTTATGGGAGTTTGTTAGGCCCTTTATAGGGGCATAAACTATCTTTGTGGATTTTGATAGTGGAGGGGGTTGTGTATGTGTTGATGTTATTTGTGACTCTTTGGGGAGAGGGGGATCTACAGGGATTTCTGGGGATGTGATGGGGGGTTATATTCGTTATAATTTAAGGTGGAAGTAAATAATGTATGGCCTAGTTGGGGTGGGGGGGAGGTTGTGGAAGGTCTAAGTTTAATCGATGGGAAGGTATTTTAGGGGAGAGATAGAGGAGGAGACTCATTTTTCTTCTTGTCTTATGAAAGGGATACTAGTGAAGTGATGGAAGGGAAACTAATTTATTTTGATGGGGCTCTTGACATTGAACACCCCTCGTATAAGTGATCCACAATTTGTTAATCCTTTAATTGCAACGGATTAGTGATCCCTTCCAAAAATATGCCTTGAAGAGAATGGTGGGCGTCTATAGTCCATAGGATACTGCATTGCAAAGGATCATGGGATAAGGAGGGGGGGGGAATGTGATTATGTCATGTCCCCATAGGCTCAATATGAATGACGAGTGGGGACATGAACTGATTCAAGATTTCCAAATTTCGCTCAATAACCGCAATTACAAATTTCATAACAATAAAAATGTGTGTGCAGGTGTAGCACCAAAATACACAGTGGGAATCAATATCTAGACACACATCTAGCATGCATATGCAAGCTTAATCATTACAGGAATATAGATAAATATCCTTACACATCATAAAGAAAAGAATACTTATCTTTAAAAAAACAGATCCAAGCAACTAGTTGTGTAAGAGCAATTTTCCATCCAACCGTAGGCACTCTATCCAACATATACTCTTTTTTCTCTCAGAGGCCACCCCCAAGCAAGGATATGAGACCACTAGGGAAAATGAAACACCTACATGATTCTCTCTCTCAACCAACAACACCTTCTACTCATCCTGCTTAACCAAAACCCATATAGAGATCTCACTCAACCATCACAACCATGGCACTCCTTCCAATTGTTGAATTTTCTTAAATTGCTTAGATGCTATCTTAAAACAATTAGTCAAAAGTAGATCACTGAAAGAACAAGCAAGAACAAGAACACAAGAACACAAATATTTTCCTCGGGGAAACCACAAGGGAGAAAACCCTACAAAACTTCCTTAGTATAGAACTCAATTAGTGCAGTGTAAAACCTAGACAACTGCTTCTCTCTTCTTTCTAGCGCACTAATATTTCTCTCTCTTGCTAAGACAACTTGAGTGAGTGAGTACAAATGAAGGGGAGCGCCTGCCTATTTATATTTTTTAGTTGACTTGAACTTTAACCTAGAAGGGCTGAATTCTCTAACTGACTGGGCCCACTTGTCCATTTGGACACCACAAATAACATTTATTATATTGACACTTGGGTGCTATTGACCCGACTTACATTCAAAGGTTTACATTGATCCTTTCAATGAAACTAACAAGATCAAACTCATCTCCCAAAGGAGGATACAAACAATACATATGGAAATATCTTGCGAAGTTACAATATTTCAACACTCCCTCTAAACTAGGAAGGTATTCAACCACAACAACAACTGCTACTACAACTGTACAACTATCTGGTGAGATTCTATAGGAAGTTTTGGAACATGATCTTTCATCTTCATCATCGATATCAGATGGATCATCTTCTGTAATCTTTGTCTTTCGTACATTGTTGGACATCTTCTATCATATTCTGGATTATCTTCTATAGCATCAGTATGTGAATACCGAATCTTCTTCTAGATCTTCTTCTATCAGTATGTGAATACCGAGTCATCTTCCTGGGTCTTCTTCTCAAGGAATTGGTATGTGAATACTGAACCATCTCCTATCTCATCAGAGTATAAATATTGGATCATATTATATCTCCTCTCTTCATGAGTACTGGATCATCTTCTATACTGAATCATCTTCTTATAGTATCAATTTGTGGATATTGAGACATCATCTATAACTTCATTATCTGCAACATCTGTTCTAATAACGTCAACATCAACGACAATATCATTATCTTGTTTGTGCTAAAATCAAACAACAACTAATGGTAGTTCACCATCTGCATTACCAACATAGAAATGTTGGAACATCGATAACATCATCATTATATGAATACTGAAGTAACATACATCAACAATCATCAGTGTAACATCGCTAGTACTAACTCAATAAATCAACCGATCAGTAATCAATACTGAAGCAAATAGACATCATAACAATACTGAAAAAAACATCTGATCAACAATCTCAACAATCATAAAACATCTCAACAATCATCAGTATAACAATACTGCAACAATTGTCTCAATAATCATCAACCATCTTAGCAATCATCAACAATCAACAATATAACAATATTGTGGCAATCACCTCAACAATCATCAAACATCTCAACAATCATCATCAACAATCATCAACAACCAACTGTATGAAAATACGAAGGATACATCTTTCCCTTCAATGTCTCGTAGCAGCATCATGGTGAGTTCTATGGTAGATCCATCAGGGCATTTTTGTCTAACTTACTAAATCTTTCGAGCCAAACAATCCTAGTTAGACATATGGATCTCCCTAGGGACCAAACAAGCATTGTATGGATTACTAACCCTTTGATGCAGGAGCATCCTGCTCTCCATTAAATTCTAAGCTCAATGTTTGATCAAACCTAGAAGAGGTCTCCATATTCTGAATTAATAGTACTTAGACTATTACATTGTAAATAAATCTATGTTGATTGTTCTTCTAGATAGGTGATGGGTCATTAGGTGAGTGGTGAGTCATTAAAATGATTCATATAACTAATCCCGTGTCAAATGGTAGCATTTGATAAGGGTCAAGGCTCTCATGAGAAAATCATTGAGATACAATTGATTATGTTGCTTTATTTAGAATTAGTTAGCAGATTGTTGAGTATATTGAAGATCTGAACCATAATGGGTGCATGAATCCTATTGTATATATGTTTGTAAGCCTTCGAGAGAAAGGGGGGAGAAGAGAGTAAAGGGAGAGACAAAAGTAGCCATGAGAGCCAAAGGCAGTCATTCAATCTGTCTAAGGAGTGACCAAGTCATTGTAAATCAGGACAAGGTAGTTGGATGTAGTTATACCAAATTAAGGGGATCAAAACATACGTTCTGGGATAATCATGAATGTACAGTTTCATTTATTGAATGAAGGAAAGCCTATTTCAGAGTATCTTTGTGTGTGATTACAGTTCTTTCTGAATGTATGATTTCATGAATTGAATGATTGATGATCTCTGTTAATGATTGATAAATCGGTGTATGCGTAGTCTGAAATTAGGACTTGAAATAGTTGCATATTACAGAGGTTGTGTAATATCACGAAGAGGTTGCACAGATCTGGCAAAAAGAGATTGATTGAATTTAATTGATCAAATATTTGATCAATCAATGAATAATTATGAAGTCTGCATGGAGTGCTGCATGAATAGAATTGATTGTTCCACTAATCAATTCAACTGTGACAATCTAATTTAAAAATCTATAACTCGGGAAAATCTATGGCTGAGGACGAATTTTGCAAGTTAGGGTTACACACGAGATAAACCCGACATTCCTAAAACTAATCGTCCATATGATTTAGGATCGTAGGGTGGATATTAGAGGTTGTTGAAGATCAACGGCCAAGGTGAATTCCGTTGGAGAAAGTGCATGGAATATAAAAGGGGAGTTGGGCTGCAGAATTTGAAACTAATCGTTGTGAAGAGCTTTTAGATCAACGGACAAGATCGATCTCTAATGGTCAATGATTCCATTGGGTAGAGTTGCATGGTCTTCACACAATTCCATGGATGTGGAATTTCTATTAAATACGCTCTATTGTATTTGAAGTCCATCGTTGATCTCAGCGGACCCAGATCCGATGGTCGTCAATAATTTCGTTGATTCAACTAGCTAGTTGGTTAACAACAGATATTGGAAGTAGGACTTTATTTGAAAGAATCTATTCTGTGCTTGAATCCATTTGAGTGAGTCATACGAGATATCAGCAAATAGAAAGGAAATAGTTTAATCAAGTTTCCTGCTGATTAGATTGGGTTTTGTGTTGACTGGACCCACTAACTCCTACCTGGCATCAGTTTTGGTATCAGAGCATAGAGGATTCTATGTGAAGATTAATTGAGCTCAGATCATAGCCAAGAGGTAAATCAAATTTTGATTTTCAATTTATGTTAAAGTTGAAGAGTCAAGACTAACAATTGTGTTGAGAAGGTGTGGTTCATATTGAAAGTTAATTCCTGAGTATGAAGAAAAATGATAAGGTATTATAGGAGAATTGGTATAGTTCATGTTGCAGATAAGAAGGAAAAAAAATTGCAGACAGGGGATATGTTTAAACCAACTATATAAGTGGATAAGTCTTAAATGTATGGATTGATTGATGTTTTATTATGATTATCAGAATTTGTGGAAGTAGACAAGAAAGGTTTGATAGCAGCGGTGCAACCAGAGGAGCTATACTCGGGATAGTTACGTTCTTGATAAAGGAGACCATGTAAGCTCTTAGAAAAAAAAACAAAGAACAAAGAAGTTCTTGAGAAGAAGAAAGCAGTGGCAGAACCTAAGTATCCAACACAAGTTGGACAAACATGGAACAAGTTGAATGTTCTCACAGAAGATGTGGATCTGTAGAAGCCGACAGGAGCAAAATAGATTGCTCAAAATAGGTTCCAAAGTAGAAGAACGAAGGATACCAAAAGGAAAAGATCAAGGATAGATATATTTTTGAGGTATAATAACAGGTGTGGAGACTTGCTAAAGGTGAAGGCTTAGCTACAGTCCACAAGTGGACAAGATGAAGTTCACAAAAGAGAGGGAGATAGAAACAATGACTACTGAAGGTCATTGCAGGGGTTCAGAGGAAAGCCACAACAGAAGAAAGAAAGTCAAGAATAATGTAACAGGGAATTGATAGAGTTAGCAAGAGACATTTGGTGCTTAGAGAAGTGTATATAAGCAGTTGCAGAAGAAACCCATAGATATGATTGGGTATGAGGACAATGAAGGTAAGATGGAAATCACTAAAGGTGAAGATAAGGAAAAAGATGCATGCTATATTGAAGGAGGAACTCAGGGAAGCTGAGTCTGAGATGGAAGTTTCATATTGTGAACTTGAACAAGGTCCTTTTCTTGGAGAGGATGATGAAGCAGAGAAGGAGAGACTAATTGAAAGTCTCATGGATTCTGTAAAGAGTACATATCAACTTATAGAGGAGATGACTGTGAGGCCGAATGCGACCAAGAGGTCTTATGTTTTTTAGACTGGTGATTTGTTTTTGATTACATGTTTTGTTGCAAATGATAGGAAGTCTTTTGAAACTGCCTTAAAATTTGATGAAGTAAAATATGATGAAGAAAGTCTCTCAAATGAGGAAAGGTCTGAAGTATTGCAGCAAAAGGAACTCATTGATGCGTTGCTTGATGGAGGAACACAGTCAATTGAAGATGATTTGAAGATGAAGGTAGAAAAAGAAATGTGCAAAACATTTCTATAGGGAAGAATCAAAATTTCATTTTGATGAAGGAAAAAGTTGAACAGTGACCTTGGACTATCCTGAAGTCTAATGAAAAAGAAGATGTATAAGTTCCAAAATCATGATAGAAGAATATAATTTTGTTATAGTAAAAGTTGATATGGTATCCTATGAAGAGTGTATGCAGCCTGTATATGAGAACATTGAAGAAATAGGAGACGGTGAAAGTTTGATGTTGTGCTCAAACCAATACAAAAGGAAGATGCCAAAAAATATATCAATAGGGACTTCAGAGTCTCATGTTTCTAATTCTAATGGTTTGTGTATGAATGCAGGTATAAAAGAACACTTAGATGATGTGTTTATATAGGTTGATAAGGAAATAAAGCATATGATGGATGCTTTGAAAAAGGAATGCAAGATTAGAATTGGGCCATTAACGGAGGAATATGTTCACTATTGTGAACTAGAACATGGAATCATCTTGGGAAAAGATGGTGTAGAATAGGGACTATCTGAAAGCCTCATGAACTCTTGGGAGAGTTCAAATCAACAAAAGAATGTGCTAATAAGAGAGTCAACGGGAGATGAAAATCTTAATATTTTTGAAATTAATGAATTGTTTATATCTCTAAGGGTAACATGTGATGAATCTTGTGAGGTTGTCCTAGAGGTAAAGGAAGAAGAAGGAGAGTATCCATATATCCTTGACATGGACCAAAGCCAGAAGTTTGTTCTAGAATTGAAGGATGAGATGACGTGGTATCGTGGAGATAACAAAAGGAGAATACTTGCATGTTTTGATAATGATATTTTTGGAAGACAGAGGAAGAAATCTATCATGACACAGGAAGAGACTATATTGTCTCAAAAGGGTGATCAATACCTAGGAGAACTTGTTGTTGCAGAGTTGGATATTGAATATAAAGATAAAATTTCTAACCTTAGAGAGTATGATGAAGAAGTAAAAATGCTAGAAGATTGGTTATTCAATCCAAGGATTGAAAAAGATGTATCCTTAATTATGAAACCATAGAAATGTTTAGTGACAACATTAAAGAGGAGAATATGGGAAGTCAGGGCATTGAATTGTCTTATAATGATATGATTTTGTTACAACAGTCAAGGGAAATGGCATACCAACATAATTTTGTGGAATGTCTTGAAATAACTTATAGTTGGAGTATGATTGTAGATGAAAGGAGAAATCCTGAAGACACAAGTATGCTGCAAGTAGTGGCTAGCAGCAAAAATAAAAAAGAAAAGTAGGGTAAGCAGGTGTACCAACCAAATTATAGACTGGACATGGAGATTGAAGAATTAAGGATGCTGATGGTGAAAGTGTATCATAGAAGGAATGAGGAAAGAATGAATATTTACATTACCATAAGAAATAAACAAAACAACAATAGAAGACAGATGGTAGAAGAAGATTGCATAAGCAAATCTAGTGGAGCATTGCAACAGAAAGTATGGAAACTATGAGAACTGAGGATGACAAAGACAAAACAACATGATGAGATGGATGATCAACTACAACTCACAGTTTGGGATCTAGGAATACTGAAGATGGAAGGTTATGACTAGGAGGTCATATTTCTTTCTTACTAGGGAGTCTGATGCAGGAGTATCCTGATCTCCATTCAAGTCTAAGCTCAATTTTTTATCAGATCTAGAAGAGGTCTCCATATTCTGAATTAATAGTCCTTAGAATATTAGTCCTTAAACTATTACATTGTAAGTAAATCTATGTTGATTTTTCTTCTATATAGGTGATGATTCATTAGGTGAGTGATGCATCATTAAAATGAGTCATATAACTAATCCAATGTCAAATGGTAGCATTCAATAAGGGTCAAGTATCTCATGAGCGAATCATTGAGATATGATTGATTAAGATGCTTTATTTAGAATTAGTTAGAAGATTGTTGAGTATATCGAGGATTTGAACCAAAATGGGTTCATGAATCCTATTGTATATTTGTACGTAAGCCTTCGAGACAAAGGGGGGAGAAGAGAGTAAAAAAAGAGACAAAAGTAGCTAGAAGAGCCAGAGGCAATCATTCAATCTGGCTAAGGAGTGGTCAAGTCATTGTAAATCAGGACAAGGTAGTTGGTTGTAGTTATACCAAACTAAGGGGATCAAAATGTAGGTTCTGAGATAATCATGAATGTATAGTTTCATCGTATCGAATGAAGGAAAGCCTATTTCTGTGTATCTTTGTGTGTGATTACAATTCTTTCTAAATGTATGATTTCATGAATTGAATGATTGATGATCTCTATTAATGATTGATAAATTGGTGTATGCATAGCCTGAAATTAGGACTTGAAATGGTTGGATATTATAGAGGTTGTGTAAGATCACAAAGAGGTTGCGTAGATATGGTGAAGACAGATCGATTAAATTTAATTGATCAATTCTCTGATCAATCAACAAAGAATTATGAAGTCTGCATGGAGCGCTAAAGGAAAAGAATTGATCATTCCATTAATCAATTCAACTGTGACAATCTGAATTAAAAATATACAACTCGAGCAGATCTATGGCTGCGGACAAATACCGCAAGTAGGAGTTACGCAAGAGATGAAACCGACATTCCTAAAACTAATCATCCATATGATTTAGGATCGTAGGGTGGATATTAGAGTTTGCTGAAGATCAATGAATAGGGTGAATTCCATTGGAGAAAGTGTGCGAAAGATAAAAGGGGAGTCGGGATGCGGAATTTGAAACTAATGGTCGCAAAGAGATTTTAGATCAACAGACGAGATCGATCACTTAAGAATATCTATGACGATCAATGATTCCATTGGGTAGAGTTGCGTGGTCTTCACACAATTCCATGGATGCAAAATTCCTATTAAATCTACTCTATTGTACTTGAAGTCCATCGTTGATCTGAGGGGACCTAGATTTGACGGTCATCAATAATTCCAATGATTCAACTAGTAAGTTGCCATAAAAATAGAGATTGGACGCAGAATTTTATTTGAAAGAATTTATTTTGTGCCTGAGTCCGTTTAAGTGATTCGGATGACAGATCAACGAACAGAAAGGAAATAGTTTAATCAAGTTTCCTACTAATTAGATTGGGTTTTGTGTTGATTGGACCCGCTAACTCCTACCTGGCATCACCCTTTCAGGCCAAACAAGCCTAGGTAGATGTACCCTCCTCTATACGGAGCTACTCACCACTGCATCCATCATCCATCTACTGTAACTCCTGTTGGTTTATAGGTCAATACTAAGAGGGGGGGGTGAATTAGTATTGATATATTTTTATTATTTTTAACAACTTTTAAATCTATTATTAGAAATAAATAATAACAAGAATATACAGAACACAATTTTAACGTGGAAGCTCAATAGGGTAAACCACCACCTCGTTCTATACTGCAAAATTGTATTTACAAGATTTATTTGTAAGCAACCAATTGCTGGAGACAACAATCCCCAAGTTTCTCAGCCACCACGGAAGGATGCACCCACACCTTGGTTTCTGCCTGCACCTACAGACAAGCATACACCTATACCCTGATATTCCAGCCACTACTGGAAGGAGGATAAGACACCCTTGCAAGCATGTATCCTGCCCTAGAACCACCCTACCACCCTTGCATGTTTCTTACAATTTCTCTCCCACTGAATTCTGTCACTCCCACTAGTCTCTACTACTGATGTTTCAACACGAGCTGCAGATACATCTTCCTTCTTACTCTCACTGCTGCTTAAATATTTCTCATCATTTTAGCTTCTTTCAAACAGTCATGCCTCTTGATACTAGATAGACACATCCTTCATGGACAAGCTCTATCATGCTGATCGCACCTCTTCAAATCTTGTTTATTAAATATTTAATTTATATTTATTTCTATTACATATTTTAATTAATTAACTGATTAAAACTGTATTGACCATCCTTCATCTTTTGCAAGCGAGGCTTCCTTCACTCTTCGCATGTAGGCTCCATCTCTTCCTCTTTAGAGGCTCGAACAACACAATCAATCCGCTGCATCGGAACCTCCAAATTCACGGTCTCAACTAAACATATTACCATGAATTTCTCCACTATTTATTTTTCTCACACGATTGATCCAATGGTTCACAGATGATTCCGCCATATAATTTGTGCGGGGGCTATAGTGAAGTATCAGACCCAAAATTCCTATAGGGTGGCCCTCAATATATTTATGTGTCCACCAGGATGGGTTAATCCTTACGCATTTCCATCTACGGATTCAATATGGATCGTCAATTCCTTCGGTGATCGACCACGACCATCGAATTTCACGACCGACCTATCACAATAACACCTGCTCACCTCAGCGACACATATGTCATATCCGCCATCTGTCGACCATACGTAATGCCACATTTTTAACATCTCAACGCTTCCACACTGTTGATTTCCTTTGGACTCTTTCATGACACATTCTTCACTTTGGCATCTCAACAGTGAAGATTCTTCCGGTGACCAACCCAAAAATTCAACCATTGTTGCAGCTTGAATTTGATAAATCATCCACCGAAGAAACGTCTGCTCTAGTGATCAAACCCTGAGACTCATCCGCCGTAGCGGGTCAAGAGAAATCAAAACTCTTTCCGATATTAAAACCAAACATTCATCCGCCGTTGCGGCTTGAACTTGATAAACCACCCGCTCAGAAACGTCCGCCATTGTGGCTTTGAAACAAAGAAGCATCCGTCGTTGGATTTAAACCAAAAACTCATATGATGTAGTGGCTTGATTTTGAACACCCATCCAATGTTGTGGCTCCAATATTGACAAACCATCTGCCATAGCAGCTCAGGTTTGGACAACTATATGCCGTAGCGTCCTGGACTTTGACAAATCACTCGCTAACTAAAAATTTCTGCATCACCTGCTAACTAAAAATTTATGCCATATTGGCCCCAATATTAAACACCCTTCCACTGTGTTCATCTCTTTCTAGTCAATGCTCCCTTCTATTATCCCTCGACCTCTTACCAACTCCAACTTCATACTTCCTATATATAGACTTGCGTAGGATTGTCCAGAGCATCTTTATTGTTGTTATATACTCTTTTAAGAGATCTCATGTGAAGTTATTCAACAATGACATGTTCACCATTTTCACCATAGTATCAATACATCCCACTGACGTGCATCCATAGCTCTGTTTGTTGTTCTTCTCACATTATCTAGTTTCCATCAATGACAACCTGAATACTGCCATATTGCCAACAATCTCCCCCTTTGGCAATGATGGAAACACTATTTCCACCCCCCCTTTGACATCAATGGAAAAATATTAACTGACTCCCCTTGACTTTGGTCACTCTCTTCTCTTGAGGTGATTCCACTCCGATGCATTAGTTTCTTTTAGACCAGAGAGGATACCACTCCTAATCTTTGCCTAAGATATTCAAACACATCTCTGCTTAAAGGTTTTGTGAAAATATTTGCCACTTGTTCCTGTGTTGAGACATATTCTAGTTTAATTTTCTTGTTTGCAGCCTGCTCTCTTAAATAGTGAAACTTTATTGGAATGTGTTTCAATTTTGAGTGCTGAGCAGGGTTTTGGGATAGGCTTATAGCACTTGTATTATCACAATAGATAGTGATGGGTTCTTCATACACTATTTTAATGTCTTGTAAAGTCTGTCTCATCCATTCAATTTGTGTGCAACATTCTACTGCTGCAATATACGTTTCTTCAGTGGTAGACAGAGAAAATCGAGGTCTGTTTATTACTTGTTTAAGCTACCCGTGATTCTCCCAAGAAGAAGGCTCCTCCACTAGTACTTTTTCTGTCATCTACACAACCTGCCCAATCTGCATCTGAATAGGCATTTAGGAAGAATGTATTCTTGCTAGGATACCATAATCCAAGATCTATGGTTCCTTTTAAATACCTGAAGATTCTTTTTACAACTTGAACATGGCTCTCTTTTGGTGCAGCTTGATATCTAGCCACCATTCCAACAACTTGCTTGACATCTGGTCTTGAGGATGTTACACATAGTAGACTCCCAATCATGGATCTGTAATGTTTTGGATCTACATGCTTGGATTCATCTTCTTTGCTTAATTTGGAACTGACTGCCATAGGTGTACAAACAGGATTGCAATCTTCTAGCTGGAATATCTTCAACATATCTTTAATATACTTGGACTTATGAATAAAGATTCCCTTTTTGCATTGTACTATTTGCAATCCTAGAAAGAAATTCATTTCACCAAGAAAAGAAATTTCAAATTCTTGCTGCATTCTTTTGGAAAA
Organism: Pseudotsuga menziesii; assembly: GCA_001517045.1. Lineage (NCBI taxonomy): Eukaryota > Viridiplantae > Streptophyta > Pinopsida > Pinales > Pinaceae > Pseudotsuga > Pseudotsuga menziesii. Next base: position 1,325,794 of record LPNX010552378.1, read on the forward strand.
ATCCTCACTCAACTTTTCATCATCACTCCCAAATATAATATCATCAACATACACTTCTACAATAATCAGGATATCATCAACAATTTTACAATAAAGGTTACTATCTGCTGATCATCTTTTGAAACCTTGTGTTTGCAGATACGAGTCCAGCCTTAAATACCATGCTCTGGGTTCTTGTTTCAACCCATATAGTGCTTTCTTTAGTTTACAGACATAGTCTCCTTTATCAGATAATTGAAATCCTTGTAGCTGCTCAATATACACTTCTTCTTCTAAGTTTCCATTGAGAAAAGCTGACTTGACATCCATCTGATATACCTTAAATTTCTTGTAACTGGCAAAGGCTAAGAACATTCTAATTGCCTCTAATCTGGCCACAGGTGCAAAAATTTATTCAAAATCTAATCCTTCAACCTGAGCATACCCTTTACATACTAATATGGCTTTGTTCCTGATTACTTGCCCATTTTCATTTACTTTGTTTCTAAACACCCATTTAGTTCTAATAACATTCTTATTTTTTGGTCTTGGAACCAATTTCTAAGTTTGATTTTTTTCAATTTGGTCCAATTCTTCATTCACAACTTTGACCCAATTCCCATCTTTGAATGCATCTTTAATTGAGCTGGGCTCAATACATGAAAATAGTGCTATCTCTGTTTGATACAACAATTTTCTTCTTGTTTGTACTCCTGCATCTTTATCTCCACTGATCTGGTTTTTAGGATGATTCTTTTGAATTATCCTGGAGGGTGTCTTGGTGTCTCTTCTAGGAGATTCTTTTCTTTCCTCTCGAGTATCATCCTCTTCTTTGGTACCTGTTTCATCTTCTTCTACATCTGTTTGTGTATCAAATGGATCCTCATCATCTTCACTTTCATCAATGAATATACTCTCTTGATGTTTGAACTTCCTTGTTTTAAATCATCTACCTTAACATCAACACTTTCAACAAACTTATGTAGTCTGAAATTGTAACATCTGTATGCCTTTTTGGTAGAAGAATATCCAAGGAAGATACCTTCATCAGATCTAGCATCAAGTTTTTCGAGATCCTCATCAAGCCTTTTGATGTAACATTTACTACCAAAGACTTTGAAGTACTTTATAGAAGGAGCTCTCCCAAACCATATCTCATAAGGATTCTTATTACTACTCCCCCTAAGCTGACCTTTATTTAAAATGTATACTGTTGTGCTTACAACTTCTCTCCATTACCCATGAGACAAGTTGGATTCATTGAGCATATTTTTTGCAGCCTCCTGGACTATCCTATTCCTCTTTTCAGCAACCCCATTTTGCTGAGGTGTTATGGCAGCTGAAAATTGTCTCTTAATTCCATGAGTTTCACAGAAGAGATTGTGAATATTTTGAGGTGAAATCACCACCATTGTCTGATCTAAGACATTTGATTTTTTCCTCTGTTTCATTTTCAACCAGAATTTTAAAAGCTTTGAATTTGTCAAATGATTCTGATTTTTCTTTGAGAAAAAATAACCAAGCCATTCTAGTAAAATCATCAATGAATAACATAAAGTATGACTCTCCTTGCAAACTTTTGGTTCTTGTAGGTCCACAGAGGTCAATGTGAACCATCTCTAAAGGTTTTGAGGTTGAATATTCTTTTGTCCTGAACTTTATTCTATTTTTTTCCCTAGTTGACAATGTCTCCATATGGGATTTGAAGGTTTTGTGATCTTTGGCAAGTTTCTTACTGCCCCAAGGTTGCCTACTTTTACTAAAGTATCAAATTTAATGTGTCCCAACCTCCTATGCCATAGCCAACTTTCATATGATAAATTAACATGAAATTCCTCATCCAGTTTTGTATTCAGTATGTATACATTCTTAGGAGTTATATATGTAGCGCCAACCAATTTTCATGAGTCCTTTCTCCTAATCTCACATTTCTTGGAATCGAAAATGCAGATGTGTCCCTGATCACAGGTTTTGCTGACACTTAATAGGCTAGGTTTCAGATTTTCAACAAGCAACACTTTTTTGGCTTTGGCCTTTTCCACATTCACAATGCCTTTTCCAAGAATGTTACCTGAAGCATTGTCACCAAATGTAACTTTACCCTTATGTTTCTTTAAGTTCAAGAACTTGTCCTTATCTCCTGTCATGTGCTTTGAACACCCACTGTCAACATACCAGAGATCTCCTTTAGCTTGGAATTTTAAGGCAATGAGACATTTCTCTTCTGATGTTTTTTCTCTCCAAAGATTCTTTTTCTCTTTAATGTCCTCTCGTCTTTCTGAGATTTCCATTAGTCTACAGTTTCTTGCTTTATGTCCATAGTTATGATAGTTGAAGCATTCTAAATCCCTTTCTTGTAGAGGTGTAAATGAATTATAATTTCTACTCTTTACTTGACTAACTGTTTGATTGTTTTTGAAGTTATATTTTTTACCCTTCAATCTTTTCCTCTCATATGCTCTACAACGCATAGATTTGTGTCCAAAATTAGAGCATGCAAAACAATATCCAAGGAAAATGTAAGGACACCTGTTTTGATAAACCTTCTTTGGATTTTCCTTGAGTTCCTTCATGCTGGGTGAAAGTGGTCTTCTGGGCTTATGAGCATTCCTTGTTTTTTCTTCTTCTTCCTTCTTGGATGTACTAATAAGAGCAGCCGCATAAGATTTTGGTCCAACTTGATTTTGTTCTTGAGAATAACCTATTCCATTTTTGCTACTTGGATATATTTGTGCAGTTATAATTTCATCTAAAATTTTAGAACTGTTTTCATATTTTTTTTGAATAGATTTTGTATCAAGCCTTTTCTTTAAGTGAATCAATTCTTCCTCCATTTTTTCACAAATTAATTGTTTTTTTCTAAGAGATTCCTATATCCTTTCTTCTATCCTATTTGATTCTTGAATTTCTTGTTTCAGATTGCTCATGATTTTCTTCATCTCCTTTTTTTTTTCTTCTGTTTATGCTCTTCCTGTTGTTCATCTATAAATTTTTTCAGTTGTCTATATTTATTTTTTTATTTTTTCAATCCATTCAAAGAACTGAATAGTTCTTCTTCCATGTTGACCTCTGCTTCATCCTCTGACTCTTTCTTATGCTCAATTTCTTCGAAATCACTAGATTCTTCAATACCTAGAAAAAGGACCTCATCATCACTATCACTAGCCTCAGATGAACTGTTGTCTTCTTCTTCTTCTTTGGAAGTGTAGTTCCTTTTTTCTTTGTACTTTTTCTTATAGTCAAGTTTTCCTTTTTTCTTGTATTGTTTACTTTTTTCATCTTCATCCTCAGAGTCTTTCTTGGGATAACGACACTTGGACTAAAAGTGCCCAATTTTGCCACAATTGAAACACTTGAAGGGAAGCTTGCTTGTGTAATTTCCTGACCCCTTCTAAAGTTTTTTAATAAAATTGGCTTCTTCCACATCATGTTATTCATTGTGGTCAGTCTGAGTATTTTTCTTTTGATTTTTTATTTTCTTGGTCACTTTGAAGGATGCTTCTCCTTTTGAAGTATTATTTTGTCCTATTCTCATCTCATATGCAGTGAGGATTCAATGTAGTTGATCCATTGTCATGAGATCAAGATCATCTCATTCTTCTAAGGTGGATATTTTTGAGTCATACTTCATTGGTAGTGTTCTTAGTACCTTTTTAACCACTATTTTTTCTTTTAATTTTCCTCCAAAAACTCTAATTGCATTGACTACCTACCCTACTCTTAGAAGGTATACCCCAATATTTTCTTCTTCCTTCTTTTTAAGGCCCTCAAACTACCCCATATATATTTGAAGCTTGGATTCTTTGACTTTAGAATCACCTTCATAGATAATTTTCAATTTATCCCAGGCTTGCTTGGCAATCTTGCATCTCATAACTTTTGTAAAAATATTGTCTGTCAATCCATTCAAGATTGCATTTAGGGCTTTGGAATTACCATCATACTGACCTAGTTCCTTTGCATATGTAGGTACTAGGTCTCTTATTTTATTCTCCTCTTGAGTTGCTACCCACACCTTCCATCCAAGGGACATCAGATGACACCTCATCCTCACACTCTAGTATGCATAATTTTCTCCTATAAAGAGTGGGGGTTTGTTAGTGGCTAACCCCTTTTGTTGATCCATAGTGGTCTTTAAGTAGGATCTTCCTTCCATTGGCTAAACTGTGGTGAAAAAACCTTGCTCTGATACCAATTGTTGGTTTATAGGTCAATACTAAGAGGGGGGGGGGTTAATCAGTATTGATATATTTTTATTATTTTTAACAACTTTTAAATCTATTATTAGAAATAAATAACAACAAGAATATACAGAACATAATTTTAACATGGAAGCCCAATAGGGTAAACCATCAACTCATTCTATAATGCAAAATTGTATTTACAAGAGTTATTTGTAAGAAACCACTTGCTGGAGACAACAATCCCCAAGTTTCTTAGCCACCACTGAAGGATGCACCCACACCCTGGTTTCTTCCTGCACCTATACCTTGATTTTCCAACCACTACTAGAAGGAGGCTAAGACCCCCTTGCATGCATGTAGCCTGCCCTAGCACCACCCTACCACCCTTATGTGTTTCTTACAATTTCTCTCCCACTGAATTATGTCACTCCCACTGGTCTCTGTTACTGATTCTTCAACATGAGCTGTAGAGACATCTTCCTTCTTACTCTCACTGCTACTTAAATATTTCTCATCATTTTAGTTTTTTTCAAATAGTCACGCCTCTTCATACTAGATAGACGCATCCTTTCATGGACAAGCTCTATCATGCTGATTGTGACCTCTTCAAATATTTTTTATTAAATATTTAATTTAGATTTATGTCTATTACATATTTTAATTAATTAACTGATTAAACTATATTGATCATCCTTCATCTTCTGCAAGCGAGGCTTCCTTCACTCTTCACATGCGGGCTCCATCTCTTCCACTTTAGTGGCTAGAACAACACAATCAATCCACTGCATCGACAACTCCAAATTCATGGCCTCGGATAAACATATTACCATGAATTTCTCCACCATTTATTTTTCTCACACGATTGATCCAACAATTCAGAGATGATTCTGCCATACAATTTGTGCAGGGGTTACGATGAAGGCTCGGACCCGAAATTCCTATAGGGCGGCCCTCAATATTTTTCTGCATCTGCCAGGATGGGTTAATCCTTATGCAAGTCCATCTATGGATTCAATATGGATCGTCGATTCCTTCAGTGATCAACCATGGCCGTTGGATTTCGTGACCGACCTCTCACAATAAAACCTACTCACCTCAGCAACACGTCTGTTATATTTGCCATCTGTCGACCATACGTAATGCCACATTTTTAAAATCTCAATGCTTCCACATGATTGATTTCCTTTGTACTCTTTCATGACACATTCTCCATTTTAGCGGCTCGACAGTGAATATTCTTTCGACGACCAAACCAAAACTTCAACCGTTGTTGCGACTTGAACTTGATAAATCATCCACCGAAGAAACGTCTGCTATAGTGGCTCAAACCCTGAGACTCATCCGCCGTAGTGGATCAAGAGAAATCAGAACTGTTTCCAATATTAAAACCAAACATTTATCCGCCATTGCGGCTTGAACTTGATAAATCACCAGCTCAGAAACGTCTGTCGTTGCGGCTGTGAAACAAAGAAGCATCCGCCGTCGGATTTAAAACGAAAACTCATCCGATGTAGCAGGTCGGTTTTGATCAAACATCCGCCATATTAGCTCGAGTTTGAACACTTATCCGATGTTGTAGCTCCAATATTGACAAACCATATTCCATAGCGGCTCAGGTTTGGACAACTATTCGCTGTAGCAGCTTGAACTTTGACAAATCACCTAGTAACTGAAAATTTCCCCATCACCCGCTCACTAAAAATTTCTGCCATATCGGCTCGAATATTGAACACCCTTCCACTGTGTTCCTCTCTTTCTAGTCGATGATCCTTTTTATTATCCCTCGACCTCTTACCAAATCCAACCTCAAACTTCCTATAGACTTGCGTAGGCTTGTCCAAAGCATCATTATTGCTATTATATACGCTTTTAAGAGATCTCTTGTGAAGGTATTAAACAATGACATGTTCACCATTTTCACCATAGTATCAATACATCCCAATGGCATGCATCCATAGCTGTATTTGTTGTTCTTCTCACATTATCTAGTTGCCATCAATGACAACCTAAATACTGCCATATTGCCAACAACTCCCTCTTTCGAGAGAGGTCCTTTAGGACTACACCAATATTTTCTCAAAAGTATTCAACCTTTACACATGCCAAAGCCTTAGTCAATACATCTGCTACTTGTTCTTTTGTAGGAACATACTTGAGCTTTGCAGCTCCCTTCTGCACCATATTCTAGATGAAATGATATCTAATTTCAATGTGCTTTGTATTTGTTGTCAGGAATATTGCACCTTATGCGGACAGAAGCTGTTCCTCTGGTCTAAATGGTTCAGATGTAGAACAAATAAGTGAATGAAAAAGGGTGAGAACCTTCCCTGAATGTTGTAAACACCTGGAATAATGCTTTGATGATGAACCTGTGTACCTGCAGAACATGTCAAACAAATAAGAACATCAAAGCTACCATAACATTATTTACACATCCATACTAGTGACTAAGGAATCTAGTAACATATACATCCAATATCAATACAACAGATATGTGGGACGGAAATCAGATTTGCATTAAGAAATCAATGAAGAAGCTTACACCAATTGCCTTACTGTTGAAAAAATACTCCATAAGACAAACACCTCATCCCCGATAGCTCCAACTTGCTCTCTTGTTCTCTCCAATGGATTGGGATAGATAGTCAATTCAACAACATAACATTACCATTCAGTTCTCTCCCTCAACTATGGGACATGAGCTTGTATTTATAGGGCCCAATGGATAGGGATAGTTGAGAGAATTGTGGGTGAGATGGCCATAAGATCCTACCAAGAGGGATCTCAACTCCAACCAACCCATATTGATAGAGATAAGGGAGGATACGAGGCTCATGTTCTAGAAGCCTCGAGAATCCTCTTTTTTCCATTTTTACCAAGGGTACCGCTTATATTCCTTTATGACAGAGTAGTGAAGGGTAAGAACTACTTCAAGAACAAAGAAAATATGCGGTAGCACCGCTTTTCTATAACAGCGCTCAGGCGGTGTTGAACAAGGTACCGCTCATCAGCTAAAGGGAAAAAGCAGTGCTGGGGTTTTTTATGTAGAATTTATATCTAGAGCATGTTTCTACTCCAAGTTTGGGATTTCAGGGAAAACATAGGTGTTAAGGATCTCATCACATGTTGGTGACATGATTTGGGTATAACAGAATGCCCCCCAAAGCATGAGGCTTAGAGGGATACGATAAGTAAGAGCTTTGAGAGAACAAGTTGTCACTTCAAGGTAAGAGTCAGCTTGATCGAAGAGTGTCATCGAGTAGGCATCTACAATACATCAGTATTTTTGACTCATAGACAAATGTAACCAACTCATGGCTGCAGACCAATATAAAGCAGATCCATGAGAGGAATAAACAACCATGGCTACTAGAATACAACGTAGATCCATGTGACAGAGGACTCAAACTTGGACATAGATACTAGACATACAACGTAGATCTATGTCATACAACCACAAATTTGAGCATAGCCATGACCATACAAATGTAGATCCATGCTTGATATACAAAAATCCATTGCAACGTAGGGAAAGCAATGAGTGCTAAACAAGTACTCAAGGTATTTGTCTCATTTTCCACAAAGTACGATTCTATCCATGTGATTACAATGTTTTGAAGTTGAACATGGTAGAAACCACTTGATTACCGACCAATGATGTAAACTGTTAACAAGTGCGAGGGATATCACCATTGATGTCAATGATTCCCAAGTTACCCTAGTACAATCTACTGAGTGTGAATAGATGTCTTGATGCCAAACACCCAGTCAATTCTATCGATCAAGGCTCAATGATGTGAAACTATGTCGAGAGCGAGAGAATTTGTCATTGAGGCATACAGATCTCAAGGTACTAAATTTGTTTCTAAGACTACTTCCTGGATGATGAGATGATGTCGACAGGAATAGTCTCATTGAAGGAGGGCCATGATGAATCCCACATCGACAACACGAAACTCGGAACAAAGTTCTAGAATGATGTAAATGAGGTAACCATAATACTAACTCAAAATTATTGACACAGAGACTATTTTGACTGTAGAGGTAAACTTTTTCAACTTCCCTTTGAACATCGGGAGGCACGACAAAAGACTTGGCAGCATGACTAGACCAGACAAACACATAGTGTGACGGTGGACAATGCATTCTTTTGAAAGACTCAAAGGAGTGACATGAGTCATGAAAGTGGATCATCATGGAAATCAACTGAATACCCAATTGACTGAAATGATATGCAGATAAGTGCCATATTCAAAGGTAACGACAAACTGCCATTTATTTGCAAAATGATTCCCTTCCCTTAATTCCTCACCATGATTGATGAGTGCCTCTTTTTCATTTTTAAGAGTTCAAAGAGGGTAACAACACTCATTGTAGCTCGTTCGAAGACAAGTCCAAACTCATATGTTTTACGAACCAGAGAGAGGAGGGGTTCATTCCCAAAAGAGGGTCTCTCAATGTTTAATTTAACAAGTCCAATGAAAGTTAACTCAGTATCATTCATGTTTAGAGAGTCTGAACGACCATGAAAGAGTGACTCCACAGGGTCCTTTTTCATAAATAGTTCATCTGAACCGAAAAAAGTGATAACCTACCATTAGATGAATGACTCTTCAAGTGCTTTAACGAGCGTGAAGAAGACAAGATCGCTCGACAATCTTTTCATATTTAAGGAGCCCGAAAAGATTTTAAAGAAGACTCCACTAGGTCTATTTTCATGATAAGGGATTTTATGAGTCTGAAAAGAATCAGAAAAGGACTCAGAACTTTGATGCTAAGTTTGGAGAGCATGACCAAAGTGTCACAATAAATGTTAAAAGACTTTTTCCGTTTTATGGTAGTACAAAAAAGTCAAAAAAAAATCCCAAAACTTTTACTGCTACCGCTCTTTATCCTGCAATGACTTAAAACACAACTGTTAAACTCTCCAATAAAGGACATTAGAGGATCATGACTGAGAGATTTTAAAAACTATGACATGCCAAAACCTAGAATGCTTATAAAAGTTATGTAAATAATAATAAAAAAAACATTTTACCATTTACCAATAGTGGAGAGCCTTTGGAGAAGTTTCTTGGCCAGATTTTCAGTTGGTGATTCTGAGAGCATCTACCGTCGGATCTACGTGTTGTCAGTTCCAGGTAAAAGCTTGAACCCTGCTCTTTCATTTTTTTATTTTTGGGGGTGTTTTGGGAAATTCGAGCAAGCCCTAAAACATTGAATGTGGGAACCACTCTTATCCCTTGCAGGATAAGTGTTACCCCGCAAGAACTGCACCTAAAACACTTCACTCAGGCGGTGCCATCGCATGTCCTCAATGAGGCTCAAGCGATGCTGGCCGTGGGTAAATAAAAACATATGTATAAGGAAAATTAGCCAAATTTTGATGATTTGGAAGGTTGATGATGTTTCTAATTTTCCTTATGATTGTTTTTGGTAGGTTTCCATTGGTAAAAAATGGTTATTTGGAAAGAGAGGCAACATGACAATGATGATGCATTTTCTGAAAGAAATGCGGGATGTATAGCTATGTTGAGGGACTATGGTATTTTGAAGTTTTTCTGCACACCTAGCATGGTATCACATGAGTGTTTATTGGAGTATATTCTCAGTATGTGGAATCCAGAGCAATAGTATTTTGAGGTGGGTGCTCATTTATTGACAATTGATGTAGAAGATATCTACTTCTTGATAGGCCTATCAAGAGGGGTGCTCCCATCTCTTTGACTAGTTCCTGTGGAGGGGACATCACCACCCAGGAATTAATAAATTGACATTGTATTCCCGGGACCAGAACATCATGGAAGAAAATTCCCATCAAAGCAGTGGTGGATGGTCCTCTTCGCACAATATTATTTACAATGGAGAGAGTGGCAGGGAGCCAAGGGGTTCATTAGGCATCTAGAGCACATATGCTCTGCTCTATAGAGGCTATGCCACCCACAGTATTCAACTGGGCGGAGGCTCTATTACCAGTTTTCAAAGATCAGCTGACCAATTGTCAGTAGGGAGAGTTGAAGTAGTTCGATTTTGGTTCCATTCTAGTGTGTTTATTTTTTGAGTGGGTCCCCCAATTGAGACCCTGGGTAGTATTCACAGAGTTGAGGGCGAGAGACCCTTGCATGCTAAGGTGGGTTTGGATCATGGCCCACATAGGGGAAGGTAGGGGCAAGGTGAAGTTTAGAGACCCATTTTTTCGACGGCTGAGAGACCAGCTCCTCATGGTTGAGGACTACGCATACGCGGGTACTGACTTCAGTGGTGACCCTGATCTACCTCTTCCACCTGGTGCACAGTGGGGTGACATTGGTAAGAAACAAAAACCCTAAAATGGAAATTGTGTTTTTATGTTTTATATTTTTTATGTGTAGTAACGAGACTTAAATGTTTTCATGCAGATGTCAGAGCAGCATGACCTGGGGGATCCTCCCCACTAGACAGGCGAGCCGGAGCTTGTTTTGTTCCACAGGGTGATGATGTGACAAGGGGGCTAGAAGAGAACCTCAAGAGGTTAACTCTAGACATACCAGATTCCTTGATTGATGACCTCCCACAGAGGTACCAAAGGCCCACTGTAGGAGTACCAGGTCATTTCAGTAGACTGCTACGTCGAGTATCCCGGGCGGTCATGTGTTACCACGAGCATCACTAGATGATAGGGTGCATGATGTATTATTGAAAGCTAATAGATAGATTCAGGATTTTTGTATGATGATTTTTTTCCTGAAATCCTGAGCGCTTCAAATGAGGTCTCGTGACCTATTTTTTGTAAAACATTATATATATATATATATATATATACACACACACACACACATAATTCTACTTTTGGTGTTTATGCGTCTCAAATGGAAAATGTATTTACATGAGTTTATGTGTCTTTTACAATTTATTTATAGTGAACCATGTTTGATTTTCACGTCATGAATGGGCAATATGCCAGTCTAGGATGTAATTTGCCAATGAATCGGCAACTGCATTATCTTCCCTAGGGATATGCCTATAGGTAATAGCTTCAAAAGACCTCTCCAATAAACGTACCCTCCAGAAGAGACGGAGAAGCATGGGATTCCAGATAGTATAGACATGGTTTAAATGACAAACCACTAGTTATGAGTCCATCAAAACTACCAAGTTACGAACATCTTAGGAGGCAAATTCAGTCAGAATACCTATGACTGCTTGATACTCGGTGATATTGTCGGTAGAGGGACCAATACAAACCACTCCTGAACTGACCAAATTGTAAGCTGGGGAATAGAGAACCCAAGCAGCTGAGGCAAGATTCAAGGTGTGGCAGCAAGCACCATCAGCAAAGTCGTAGAAATCCATCTGCTCTGCATGACCAAAACATGGTATAAACAGATACGGATACTAAACTCAAAACCATATTGAAAATACTTAAGCACACTAAAAATTCAAGTAATATACATATATACAAGGTACTATACAAGAAATATCTAGGCATATTACCTCTTTAGGTACAACCCATTGCGAGGTTGTCCTAAGGGGATTCCATCATAGTCCATGAGCTCATGGGCCCCTTTCTCTAGAACTTTGGAAATAACGAAAGGACCGTATGACATGGATTCGAACTTCCGTTTCCCTAGTTTTTCATGTCTTTGATTATAGGTTAAAACTAGATCACCCTTGTTAAAGGCATGAGGTTGGACAGACTTGTCATACTACGCCTTGATGCATTTCTTGTGTGCCTCATTGGCTAAGGCAACATCTCTTCTAGTTTCGTTAAGGTTGTTCAAGTAGATAAATCTTTCTTCCACTGCAGAAGTGTCTGGGAGAATTTCGATGGCAAGTTTCAAGGATGGAATTTGACATTGAATAGGCAAGACAACTTCTAGTCCATAGACAAGCTGTAAGGGTGTAAAAACAATAGTTGTTTTTACTAAAGTCCTGTAAGCCCAAAGAGCGGAGAAAAGAATATGGTGCTAGTTGGATTTATGGTCTCCAACCATACAACGTAGCATTGTTTTCAAAACTTTGTTAATGGCCTCAACTTGACCATTAGCTTGTGGATAATAGGGCGTTGAGTTTTCATGAGGAAAACATAGCTTGGCATTTAATTCCTCCATCATTTGATTGCGGAAATGTGATCTGTGATCAGTGACTATGGACTGTGGGACTCTCAATCTTGCTATCACATGATTGAACATGAAGAGAGTGGAAGTCTTACTGTCCTCTATATATGTAGGCACAGCCTCATCCCATTTCGTAAAATAATCAACGACTACGATGATGTAACCATGCCCCCCGACTGAGGTAGGCTTACAATGCATGTAATCAATCCCCCATTTGGTGAAAGGGACAACGCCAATAACGGGGTGTAACAAAGCAGAGTGGGTGCGCTTTTTAGGATAGAAATGTTGGCAAGGTGGGCATTTCTTAACAAACTCATGACAATATTTAAAGATTGAAGGCCATAAATAGCCAGTGCGAAGGATTTTCTGGGCTGTAGCCATCCCAGATAGATGACCGCCACATGCTCCAGAGTGGTAGTCATTCAAAACTTGTTCAGCTTCCTTGTGGGTAAGGCATCGTGAGAGAACGGAATCGATACCATGTCTATACAAAGTGTCATTCAAGATGAGGTAGTATTTTGCGTGGTGACAGATACAACAACGATCGTCACGGGATAAAGTGGGATGAAATATTTGTGTTTGGTGATAAATGAGAAAATATCCATACCATGGGTCAGTAGTGCTTATCAGGAATAGGAATTCATTCGGGAATGAATCACTAGGCTCAGATTCCGTCGAAGCACAGGGAAGATCACACATAACCTTAGCAAAGACCAAGGATTTATTTGACGTAGCTTTGGCAAATTCCAGATCAAACTCTTGTAGGATGACTATCCATCGGGAATACTTTCCCCCGAGCACCTGACGAGTTAGGATGTAATACATAGGGTTCTGTTTTGCCAATACAATGGTTGTGTGGAGAAAAATGTAGTGACAAAATTTCTGAATAGTAATGACCATGGATGATGATAATTTCTCCACACGTGAGTATCAAGTTTCAGAATCCATGAGATTCTTACTAACATAGTAGATCACGTGCTCCTGACCGTCGAGATTATCTTGCACCAAAACCATAGCAATGGTAGTAGTGGAGGCATCAATGTATAAGAGAAAATACTTTGAATAATCTGGGGGGTGTATCACGAGTGAGTGAGTCAGAGCATGTTTGAGATTATCAAAGGATCGTTGGGCTTGGTCATCCCAAAAGAACGGAGTGTCCTTCTTAAGGAGACGCATATAACCGTATGTTTTCTCTGCAAAATTGCAAAGGAAACGGTGGAGGAAGTTTACCTTCCCTTGCAAAATTTGGAGTTCTAGAAGATTGGTTGGGGCTGGTAGGGATAGAATAATAGCAATTTTCTATGGATCTATTTGGATTCCATCCTTAGAAACCACAAAACCTAATAGGCGTCCCGTCTCGACACAAAAAACACATTTATGAGGATTGAGCCATATGTTATAATGACGACATCTCAGGAAAATGTCTCTAAGATGACCACGGTGGTCCTCCCGTCACTGTGAATGAGCTGGGAGGTCATCAAGGTATGGTTCTACAATATGTTTTATATCATGAAACGCATAGGACATAACACACTGAAAAGTGGCTCCAACATTTTTGAGGCCGAATGGTAACTTCCTGTATGCAAAGGTTCCCCATGGGCAAATAAATGTTGTCTTGTGCTGATCGGTGGGTAAAATCTCAATCTGATTATAACCCAAAAAGCCATCCATAAACGAGAAGATGGCACTTCTGGCACAGTTGTCAATAATCTGGTCGATATGGGGAGTGGGAAATTTGTCTTTGGGACAAGCTTTGTTCAAAACTCTGAAATCGATGCAGACTCTAATGGTGCCCTTCTTTTTATTAATAGGGATGACGTTTGATATCCATTTCGTCAGGGGTATGAGATAAATAAATCCTGCTTTTAGAAGTTTTTCTATTTCAGCTTTGATAGCTGGGAATTTTCGTGGATGGACTTGTCTCAGTTTTTTCCTGATAGGTTTTGTAGTGGGATAGGTTTTTATTTCATGAACCATAATGGATGGGTCTATCCCCGGAAATTCTTCGTAGGACCAGGAAAAGACAACTTGAAATTCTTTGAAAAGTGCTATGTATGCTTCAGATTCTTCTGCTGAGCAGTTTATCCCAACATGAACATGATCAAGGGTTCCAGGATTGGCTAATATGTCAATTGGATTTGTTTGAGTAATGTTGCATAGGTTTCCTTCAGAATCCATGTTCAACAACAATATAGGAGTTTGAGGTGTCTTAACAATATCAGTAGTAAAAAGGGATGCAAAGTCATGGTCTACCGAACTAGTGTTGGGGAGGAACGAGGATCTATGGTGATGATCCTCCCATATAGGTTCATTCGTACTCATAATCTCCATAATGGACTCATTAAAAGGAAAAGTATGGGAGAGATAATCCAGAGTAGAAAGAGAGGGTTCTAACCAGTAGGGAAGGTGGTAAGGGTCCGAAGCCACTAGATGAAGGTCATTAGTGTGGTCATTGAAAAGGGTTTGGATAACGTTGTACATTGCTTCATGTGGACTCAACGAGGTGGAACCAACAATTTGTTTGCCCTTTGGATCATAATCAAATGAAGAGATCATATTTACCATCGTTGTTTTTGTGTTAGGAGGGTTTGACGAAAAAATCTGCATAAGGGAAGAATCCTTCAACATGCCTACCCTAATCGACTGGGAAGGAGGAGGGGACTAGCCTAACATAGGGATGTTATTAGCCATATGGGATGGTAACATCCAACATACAGAAATCGAGCTGGTCAATGGTTATAATCCTCCTAAGATGCAGAAATTGGACGGTTTGAAATACCGTCGAAGCGACAACAGTCATGGCATAAAACTAATTTCTTCCTAATAGGAGGTTGTAGTCTAACGGGGCATCTACCACTTCCACTTGAATGGAAATGGTTTTATCCCCAAGCTCAACTGAAAGGGCTGGTATGATACCATGGGGCTGGAAACCTCGTCCATCAAAGGCTTTCAGAGTCATTGGTGATGTTACAAGCTCGGGAGAGCCAATAGCTTTCCAACAAGACAGGGACAAAACCGAAGTTGAAGATCCTTCGTCTAAGACAGTTATAAAGACCTTCTTTCCGACTACTTTCATTATGATTTGGAAAGTGATTTTGTGAGGTAGTCTAGACTTATAGTTCTCGACATTAAAATGAATCAAATTAGTGTTGTCCAGGTCTAAAGTTCCTAACGCGGTTAACAAGTTTTTGCATTGCATTGGACAACTTTGGAGTACTTCCAAGGTAGACATTGCACATGGTTACTAAGAAAGATCTTCAACTACATTATAAAATTGGGCAACTCAGGCATTAGGATTAAAAACAACCTTCCTAAGAGTACTCTTGGGTGGGCGTAAAACCATGTCGAGATTAGGTTTCTCGATGATTAAGGGACCAGTAGACGAGGAATTGGGAGAACCAATAGAGGGAGCTTTTCCTAAAGAAGAATTGTCTTCTTTCTTGTCTATGGGTTTGTCATAAATCCAACTTCGAGTTTTCAAATTAATAGTGTCCGAGGACATCATGCGAATTTCCTCTGAAGAACTAGAATTTCCCTGATTAGACATGTGGTCTATCAACTGTTGTTGAGAGGGAAAAGGATCTGTGAGAATTGTTGGCGCGGGATTAGTTTTTAGAAATTTATTGATTTCTTCACAACGAGGACACTCTTTCATGAAGTGGTCACCTTCGCATAGCAGACATGGATATTTCACTTTTCTTTTCCCTTTATCATTCTTGTTGATGGTTGGTTTTGGATTCTCTTGCGGGTTTCTAGGTTTTTTGTTTTTGGCTTTACCTTTCTTTTTATTGTTGTTGGGCGTTTGTGTACTTTGAATGAAATTTATCTCAACAGAAAACTTGGGAGTTGAAGGAGTAGGGGTGGAAGTTTAGGGTTGCTTGGCAGATTTTGCTGTTGGTGGGGACTGGATTGAACCAACAATCCCATCAATAGGGGTTTCTGCTGGTGGCTTGGCAGGATCGGTGCTTGGGCGAGGAGCTTGAGGGATCAAGTCATACAACGTTTCGGACTGGGAGTATACCAAGTCCAGATATTGGGATTGACTAATGGCTTGCTCTTTGGTAAAAGCACCGCCCATAGCCACATCTCGGGTGATTCGAGGCAACAAATATTTAGTAAACCAATCAGCTAACAATTGATCTAGGATAGGAGCCTTAATAAGTATTCTCCGCCTTCTCCACTCATGGATATGATCTGATATGTGGGTGGAGGTGTTATGACGCAGAGAAGTTAAGAGATCTATACCCATTTCATAGCGGATAGGAAGCTATAAGTGTGTAAGAAAGACAATTACCAAAGAACCAAAATCCACAAATGATGTTGTGGAAGTTCAATGTACCATTTCGCGGCGGTACCGATCAAAGTTCTCCAGGCCCTCCAGGACCATTAGGAGGGATGCCACTAGGCCTCCCAGGACCACCAGGACCGTTGGGACCATAAGGAGGAAAGACGCCAGGCCCTTCAGGACCATTAGGCCCCCCAAATGGAGGACCTCCATAAGGTGGTCCTCTGGCACCCCGCGCAGTATGTATAGGTACCCCTCCCATAGCTGGAATGTAGGACTAGTTGGGTTGCCCCCATGGAGTGAAAGTATTACCAGGATATGGAATTCCAGTGTAAGGAATTCTTGTAGGGGTGGGTTGGTAATTGATATTTCCTACAGGTACTTGATTTGCTATGTAACTATACTCCCAAGAGTTTTGATTTCTTACAGGTTGTGCCCCCAAGGGATGACCTGAACTGGATGGGGTGTTAACCACATTCATATGGGTAGGAGGGACATAGATTGTAGATTGCTCTATACCAGAGGTCTATCAGCTGCAAGTCCAGTGACAGGTAACATAGGTCGTGCTGGGGGTTGCCTCCCAACACTAGAAGGTGTTGATGAAACATGAATTGAATGCTGATCCCTAGGTGCGGAAGACCCATGAGGATTTGGAACAGACATAATATGGGAGGTGGTGGGGTTGGTAGTTTGACCTAGATTATGTGGAGTCACAACGCGATCTAGAATAGGTTCAATGGGTTTCATAGAATCAACAAGTGAATGATATCCCGTAGGCCAAGGGTCCGTATTACAAGGAAAAACTGCTGAGCGAGGTGGTGGTGTACCCAATATGTTATCTATTTTCTTCTCAAGTTCTCTTGCATGGAGAATAGCTGCCTGGTATTGTCTACGTTCTTCTTCATTTGTTGAAATTTCTTCAGAAGAGGTTGGGTGGGTTCCAAATGAAGCAATGGCCTGTCCCATAGAGGTATACCAAAACGTAGCATTGGGACCATAATATGGACGAGTAGTATCATCAACATGGCCTTTTATTGGAGAATGGAAAGAAATATTACCCCTAGAAGGTTGTTGAGCCAAGGGAGGACTGTGCGAAGGATATGGATCTCCACTTTCTGCAACCACATTTTATCTCGCTTGGGAGTTGGTAGCAGCTCCTTGGTCAATAGCTTCCATAGGATCTTCTCCCGAAACAAGAGTAAAATCAAGTTGCAAGCCCCATACTCTTCTAGACTGTCTCAATTCAGCCAGTTTGTATAGTTCCTATCTAACCTAGGGTTTCAAAACTAGAAAAAACACACCAAAAATTCCCCTACTCAAGCTACAGGCCAAACAAGCAAACTTAAATGATAGGAGGAGTTCAGATAGTTTGGTCTCTCACCAGGATTGTCAAGAAGGTGCCACTCACAATATACCACAAGGGTACGTGTGTAGTAATCTCCCCGAATGTTATTTTCGATGTATGGCTCCAAGTAAGACGACCAAAGGGATTTTCTTTGATAGATAAGGTATCCTAGTGGGGTCTCCCGATATACAAAAGGTACGTGGGAGCTCAAATAGGTAGTAGTGTTGTCTAATGCACAATTGTTCACAAGGGGCCTTCGTATATACAATCGAGTACGTGAAGTACCTTTCTATATACCTCAAGGGTACATAAAAGGCTGTTTGATATACTGATGGTACGTGGAAGAACCGCACGAGTCCTAAGATGTAGTGCAGATGAGTAACGACAGCTCCTATGCTTAACGACGCCCGAACACATCTCTAGCCTATCACTCAAATTTTTATGTAAATTTTAAGCCTATAACTATCATTAATTTTAAAGTGGACAATTAGGTGAATGCATGGAATTTTGACAGAAAAAGTAAAACCATGTAGATATGTAGATGCAAATATTTCACTTTACTGTTTGAGGTATGCCTACTTACGCGAGGGAGAGAGAGTATTTTCTTTTCGTTTTGAAAACCAAAAATTCCCAAACAACTAATTTGAACAAATCAAATCCAAAAACAAGCAACACATTCCAAACTCATTTTCATTTTTGAAAGCAATCAACTGGGTAAGAGTCTCGTTTCCTAAAAGAAAAACAAAAAACACTCTACATGCATATGCAATCTATTTTTTCGATTTTTCTTTGAAACATAGATAGATCTAACTTAAAACTACACTATTTTTTCTTTTGATGAGATAGTACTAATGCAAGAGAGACAAAAGATCAAAAGGAACCTGAAAGCTTATGAGGCTAATCAGAGATCCAATGCCTGAGGATCAGTAAAAATAATGACCTGATCTCAAGAAAAAATTTTCTTTTTAAAAGCAAAAAGAAGTCCTCTATGGAAAAAATGAACTTAAGATGATAATCAAGTGGTTTTTCTTTCAATCTTTATAAACAAAATGAAAAGAGATCTAACCGAAACCTAAGATTTCATCAATTCCTTTCAGAATCACAACTAACAAGCATGAAAGCAAACAAATAATCAACAATCCTAACTTAGATTTTGAATTCTTTCAATCAAACAATTTTTCACCACAAAATTTTCAACCATGAGCATCCAGATTCAAACAATCAATCCTGACAGTGTAGGGTTGAAAGCAAGCAAAACCCTACTTTTGCATAAAGTCACAAAAAATCAAGTTCTGGAACAAGGCCTACTTGGCACCGCGTTAGAGGGGTCTTTGACAGAGCGGTTCTGGACAAGAACCGCTTCTGGATCACTACACTCAGGTGGTGGCACCGCTTATGGCTAACAGGGTTCAAGCGGTGGCACCGCTTATTTCCTACAACACATGCGCGGTTCCCTGAATAAGTCCAAAACACAAAGAGAACGATATTTCAAGTTAAAAATTGTTCAAAGCAAGATAAACACTGATGAATTGACAATAAAACATAGCATATAAAGTCAAATCAGTTCAGATATGAAAGTTTTAAACCAAACTTCACTAAGTCAAATGGCATATCTGAGTGAAAAGAGTTACATACTAGAGCCTGGATTCAGACAAGTGTTCAAGAAATAAGGAAGATTATATCAACTAAAATTTGCTTTTATCCCTAGCAGAGTTGCCAGATTTGTTGTCAGGAATATTGCACCTTCTACAGACAGAAGTTGTTCCTCTAGTCTGAATGGTTCAGATCCAGAACAAATAAGTGAACGACAAAGGGTGAGAACCTTCCCTAAATGTTATAAACAAATGGAATAATGCTTTGATGATGAACCTGTGTACTTGCAAAACATGTCAAACAAATAAGAACATCAAAGCTACCAGAACATTATTTACACATCCATACTAGTGACAAAGGAATCTAGTAACATATACATGCGAGATCAATACAACAGATATGTTGGACGAAAATCAGATTTTCATTAAGAAATCAATGAAGAAGATTACAACCATTTCCTTAGTGTTGAAAAACTCCTCCACAAGACAAACACCTCATCCCTGATAGCTCCAACTTTCTCTCTTGTGCTCTCCAATGGATTGGGATAGATAGTCAATTCAACAGCATAACATTACCATTTAGTTCTCTCCCTCAAATACGGGACATGAGCTTGTATTTATAGGGCTCAATGGATAGGCATAGTTGAGAGAATTGTGGGTGAGGTGGCCATAAGATCCTACCAAGAGGGATCTCGACTCCAACCAACCCAGATTGATAGGGATAAGGGAGGATATGAGGCTCATGTTCTAGAAGCCTTGAGAATCCTCTTTTTTCCATTTTTACCAAGGGTACCACTTATATTCCTTTATGACAGAGTAGTGAAGGGTAAGAACCACTTCAAGAACAAACCACATACGCGGTGGAACTGCTTTTCTATAACAAGACTTAGGCAGTGCTAAACAAGGTATCACTCATCAACTAAAGGGAAAAAGCGGTGGTAGGGTTTTTTTTATGTAGAATTGGTATCCATAGCATGTTTCCACTCCAAGTTTGGTATTTTAGGGCAAACATAGGTGTTAAGGATCTCATCGCATGTTGGTGACAGGATTTGGGCATAACAGTATTATCATGAAACACAATATTTTTTGTCATCTTAATACAACTATGATTATCACAAAAGATATCAATGACATCTATCTCTGTATTGAATAGTCCTGCTAACATCTTTCAAAGCCATACTACTTCACTACATGCTGTAATGTATTCAACCTATGTCGTACTAAGTGCAATACTGGTATTCTTTCTACTAAACCAAGAGATCATGCTTGATCCCAGACTAAAACAACATCCTGATGTGCTTTTTTTTAATCTTTGGCACTTCCTCCCCAATCTGAATCTGCATATCCATGTAATTTGATCTCACCACTAGATGCATATTTGAGCCCATAATCTAAAGTTCCCTTTAGATAACTCATCTCATGTTTTTCCCCAATAAGGTGAATGTGTTTAGAATTCACCATATAATGATTTAAGGCATTTTTACTGAAAAACATATATCTGATCTTGTATTGGTTAAGTACATCAGTGAACTAATAATCTGTCTATATAAGGTGGCATCAACTGCTTCTGAAGTATCGTCATTCAATAGCTTCAAACTTGTGGTCATCAAAGTAGTCATAACTTTACAATCTAACATTCCAAATATTTTTAAGATTTCTATTGTATATTTTCCTTGGTTTAGGAAAATATCATCTGGATATCGCCATACTTCAAGACCTAGAAAGTAATGCATCATTCCAAGGTATTTCATTTCGAATTCTGCGACAAGCTTCTTCTTACATTCGATAATAGGTTTATCTTCTCCCGTCAAGAACATATCATATACATATAGTAAAAAAATCATAATTCCATCATCATCAACCTTATAGTAGAGGTTGGAGTCTGCTTTAATTTTAGTAAAGCCTAAGCTCATTAGAAATCCATTGATCCTTCCATACCATTCTTTGGGTGCTTGCTTTAGTCCATACAATGCCTTCTTTAGTCTACATACATGATTCTTCTGTTCATTAATATTGAACCCTTGCAGTTGTTCTATATAAACCTCTTCTTGAATCAAGCCATTTAGAAATGTCGTCTTCACGTCCATGTTATGGATATTCTACTTCATGTTAGATGCCAAGGCAAGGATAGTTCTTATTGAGGTGTATCTAGCTACTGGTGCAAAGGTATCTTCATAATCAATTCCCTCTTTCTGAGAGAATCCTCAGGCTACAAATATTTCTTTGTACTTTTCTATAATTCCACCTGCTGAGTGTTTAGTTTTGAATATCCACTTCGAGGATACCACTGACTTGTTCTTTGGTCTTGGTACTACTTCCCACACATCATTCTTTATAATAGATTGGTATTCCTCGACGATTGCATCATCCCATTATTTATGTTTTATTGCTTCTTCAAAACATGTTGGTTCTTTATCAACAAGATCACACATCAAAGCCATATAACCGGGGTATGACTTTGGTTTCTTCCTTTCTCGGATTGTTCCTTCAGGAACACCATGTCTTTTTTCTTCTTCAATTACTTCCTGAACCCAGGGAAGTTTTCTCTTTCGAGAAATCAACTCATTTGGTAAATATTTAGGTAGTTGAGGTTCTGACATATCATGCTCTTTAGGTATCTAGACTTATTCTTCATGTTTGACTGATTTAGGACTTTCAACAGTTTTGGGAGTTTCATGCTCCTCATCATCTTCCTTATCTTTCTTTGATTTTTTGAAGGCTATATCTTCGTCAAATATGACATCTCTGCTAAGTTCAATTTGATGGTATCCTATGATATATATTTGATAATCTTTTGATTGTTCACTATATCCTACGAACAATCCCTTCTTTCCCGAAAAATCTAACTTTGACCTCTTCTCCTTGGGAATGCGAATGTAAATAGGACATCCAAATATCTTTAGATGACTTACCTATGGTTTTTCTCTGAAAAACATTTATCCTAGAGTTTTGTTCCCAAGGGCACTATGGGAAATTCTATTCTGTACAGATACTGATTTTCTTGCTGCTTCTTCCCACAGGTACATTGGAAGATCTTGATCATGTATCATAGATTTCACAGCTTCCATGATAGATCTATTATTTCTTTCTGCCACACCCTTTTTTTGTGGATTGTAGGGAATGGTAAGCTCCCTCTTAATCCTGACTTCTTACAAAAATCATTGAATTCATTTGATGTGAACTCTCCTCCATTATCTGACCTCAGAATCTTTATTTTCTTCTCAGAGAGGTTTTCTACTAGGGCCTTAAACTCCTTGAATATTTCAAACAATCCAGCCTTCTTTTTCAAGAAGTATATCCAAGTATTTCAGGAATAGTCATCAATAAAAGAAGCATAGTAGGCACACCCACTTAATGAAGTGGTTTGCATTGGCTCGTAGATATCTGAGTGAATAATATCTAAGATCCCTTTTTCCTTACTATCACTTTTTGGAAAAGAATTCTTAGTATTCTTCCCTTGTGCACATCCTTTGCACACTCCTTCATGTTCTATATGAATTTTTGGTAAACCATTCACAACCTTGCTTATAATTGGAAGGGATTTGTAGTGAACACGAGCAAGCCTTATGTTCCATAGATACATGGGTTAATGGTACTGGTTGCTAATGTTGAATCTGAATATCCTTTAAATTTGTAGAGTCCTCCTTATTCAACTCCAATCTCCACTGCATCATCTATGGTTTTACCTTTTGTCCACATGAGGACGTTTCCATCTACAAAGGCAATGCTAAATCCTTTCTTATATAAGGCTGAAATGGAAAGAAGACTCTTCTTTAGTCTTGGGACATACATAACATCTTTCATTTTCATAGGCCTTCCATAATCCAATTTATAGAATGATTCTCATATTCCTTTAATGGGATATTGGGAATCATCTCCAAGCATCACTTTGTGTGGAGATTCCTTTTGTTCAAGGCATGAGAGTGATTCCTTGTAACCAGTCATGTGCTTGGAGGCACCACTATCAACTAACCAGGTGTCATTTCCTGATGAGACTGATCCCGTTAGAACAGATATTAAATCATATTCTTCACTAGAGTCTTCATCCTTCTTTGCTTCCTCTTCAACTTCTTGATCACTATCTTCAACAACACGGGCCTAAAACATTCTCATATTTTTTATCCTTTCTTCTTTCATGGGACAATTGATGGCAATGTGTCCCAACTTGTGGCAAGTGAGACACTCAAAATTTGAGAAGTATCTCTTGGGTATTTTAAACCCTTGAGTCTTAGGAGGATGGTCATGACTCTTCCTTTTTCCTTTGGTGTGGGAATTCAAGGCTTGATCTTCATTGTCATTTATCTTTTCTTCTTTGGCTTATATCCTTTCTTATTCTTGAACACATTCTTCCCATAACTTCCAGAATTTGGTTAGTTTCCTTCTTGAGAAATTTCCTCTGATAAAGAATTCCCAATTGGAAGGCCATTTAAGGTTGTCATTACAATCTATGATTCTTCAACCATATCAGCAATGGCTTCTAGCTAATCCTTGATTTGAGCTACTCTTGTAAAGTAATATTTTATAGTGTTTGAATTTTGAGATCTAACACTTTTGAGTTGATTCCTTAGGGTCATTTTCGTATTAATGTTTCTCCCT
Source organism: Pseudotsuga menziesii (assembly GCA_001517045.1). Classification (NCBI taxonomy): domain Eukaryota; kingdom Viridiplantae; phylum Streptophyta; class Pinopsida; order Pinales; family Pinaceae; genus Pseudotsuga; species Pseudotsuga menziesii. Next base: position 1,349,871 of record LPNX010552378.1, read on the forward strand.
TCAAATAGACCTAATAGGGCATCAAACATTTCTTTTGGAGTATCCCTTAAGGATACTTGAGGAATCAATTTATGTTTGATAGAATCAGTTATTATTTTTGTTATGATCATATCCTTGTTATGCTTTGACTTGGATTCAAATTCTTTTGGTTCTTTCACTTCCTCTTTCACAAACTTGTCTAGATCATTCTCTTGGAGGATGAGCATGATCCTATACTTCCATGCTTTGATGTTTTCAACCCCTTCAATATTTTCATCTAGCTTGGAATTATTTGTCATCTTTAGAATACTGAGAAACTCAAATGGAACAAGGAGGAAATATACTCACTTGAAGAAAAAGCATCTCCTGACTGACCTCCTTCTCGATGTCCTAGGGTTTGAAGCATAAACCCTAATTTTGCAGCTAGGATCACAGGTGGAGCTGAATAGTGGAAAAAATGCACCTCCCCAAGGTGAGGTAGACTGTATCTTCCTTTTTATGAGATTGATGATGAAACCTTAGGAAAACTGAAACCCTAGTTTGTCCTAGCAGCAATAACTAGTCCAAAATTGAAAATTCTTGGAATTTAGTTTTGTCTCCACATAAATATGCACTCTTTAGAGGTGAGTTGGGAGAGCCCTCTTTTCTTATTGATCTATCGAGTTATTTATTCAGAACAACAAACCCTAGCTGTGCGGTGCTTCCTTTCAAGGTGGATCTGATACCATGTTGAATTTTCTTAAATTGCTTAGATGATATCTTAAAAAAATTAGTCACAAGTAGATCACTGAAAGAACAAGCAAGAACAGAAACACAAGAACACAAGAACACAAGAACACAAATATTTTCCTCAGGGAAACCATAAGGGAGAAAACCCTATAAAACTTCCTCAGTATGGAACTCAACCAGTGCGGTGAAAAACCCAAACAACTGATTCTCTCTTCTTTCTGGAGCTCCAATCATTCTCTATCTTTCTAAGACAACTTGAGTGAGTGAGTACAAATGAATGGGAGAGCCTCCCTATTTATATTCTTCAGTTGACTTTATCTCTAACCTAGTAGGGCCAGATTCTCTAACTGACTGGGACCAGTTGTCCAATTGGACACCACAAATAACATTTATTATATTGACACTTAGGTGCTATTGACCTGACTTACATTCAGAGGTTTACATTGATTCTTTCAATGACGCCACTAACAAGATCAAACTCATCTCCGGAAGGATGAATACAAATAATACATCTAGAATATCTTCCGAAGTTACAATTTTTCAACACCAATTTCCCCACACAACACAAGGAAGGAATTCCACTTCAATGATCCATAGTTCCCTCAGGGAATCCAAACCTTGCCATGCTTACTAGTGTGTGCATTAAGAGCTCAATCTGTTGTATGGTATTAAAGAACCTCTTGTAGTGTCAACTATGGCTTCTCAAGCATTCATATGTGGTAGAACTTAATGGGTAAGGGTTCCCAACTTTCCCAACCTTTGTGCTCACTTACAAGCATCAACCTTCCCTTCCAAAAATTCATCTTTGTCTCTAAAATCAAATTTTTGGGTTCAACACAGTCTGGTAATGGTCATGAACAATACTAGGGGACTCTACGTAGTATAGGAACATGCATGAGAGAATGATCAAAATGGTTTTTACCCTAAGGGATAGGATATGATGGTGAAAATACAACTGACATAAATTATAACCATCGAAGAAAATGACTCCTAATAGCTAACAAAACTGTCACCATCCCCATGCTTCAATAACTACATGAAGTGACTTTCCCCACCAACCTCACACTTGCATTCAATGATTGGGCTAATAGTAAAAAACGAATTATTGGATAATTTAAAACTCATGGAAAAGTTTTGGATGAGTTCTAAGGTCAACACTTGGAAGCATGGGATTTAGTTTCCCCAAAGGCCCTTCTTCCTCTTCCCCTATGGTGGAATCATATCCCCTCTAGTTCTATTTATGCAACCATTTTGGACCATTCGATTAATTTTCAACATAATATTTATGATGCATTTCAAATTGGCATTATAATCCAACCATATAGTCCAAAAATAAAAATATATACACCATACATGCCTAGCCATTCACTAGTCAGGCCTTAGCCTTGAGCACCACCTTAGGAATCCATACTCACATAATTACATTATTTACATATTTTTGGTTAAATAAATTCCAAGTCAAAATTGTGGTATTATAGATTGTGTGTGAAGTTGGAAAATGGTTTGGGGTTGGGAGTTCAGATTTATTAATTATAGGGGTAGGTATCGGGGGTTAATTATTAGATGGAGAAGTAGGTATTTTTTCTGCTCTAGCTATTGGAATTTTGATTCTAGTCCTCCATTCATAAGAATTAGGAAAATATTTACTTTATTTAACATATATGGACCAATATATACTAATAGAATTAGCTATTGGAAAGGATATTTATTTGGGATTGGCCTAATTTTGGGCATATTGTGATGGGAGAGACTTTATTTTTTCTCTAGTAAGTTCAAAGGTATGGGGTCCATTTACTTATATGGATATTACTTAGATTTATTCATGAGGAAATTTGAGGAGGTGGGTTTGTATGATATTGAATTTCTAGATTTGAAGCCAACTTGGAGGAATACAAGGGTTGAGTTTGATTGGATTGCTAAAATATTGGAAAGGTTCTTGTTGTCTGGGTCTTTTCTATAAGATAATGTTAGATTTAGGAAATCGATAGCTTCTGGGGGGGGGATTTAATCATTTCTCTACGTTCTTGGAGATGACCTTAGTTGGGAAAATTTCCCATATCTCTTTTAAAATCAATATAGGGTCTCTAAAGGAGGAGGATTGTGTCATTTTATTAAGGGAGAAGCAAACTCCTTTGATGAGTCTTTAATGGAATCTACTTCTCTTCAATTTAAATACAATTTGAAATAGGTCAAATAGGCTACAATTTCTATGGCTCACTTGAAGAAAGTGAGGGATGAGAAGGATTTAGTGGATGTTGAGAGAGGATATATATAATGGTGTGGAGGGGGATGGAGGGTTATTTTTGAGGTGTCAAAATCTAAAGCTATATTTTTGGAACAGAAAAAGGGAACATCTTGTTGAAATGGTGGCTGCATGGAGGTTAAATAGAAAATCTCTTTAACTTTTAAAAGGTTATGAAAAATCCAAAATTTTCCATCATTATGTGAGTCATAAAAATAATATAAACCCAATATGGAAAATGGTTATGCCATATGGGTTGGAGGTATTTATCTTGAGGACCTACCCAAGTTAGGAATGGAACGCTTTGAGAATATTTATAAGCTAGAGAATAAGGATTTCATAGCTGAGGTGGTTAGAATGATATCCCTTTTCCACTTATTTATAAGTTATTGAAAATAATTTGGTTTTAATGGAGGTGTTGAAGGATGAATTACAATCTTCACTCAATATATTTTAGAAGGATTAAAGCCTTGGTCTATATGGTTGGCTGGTTAAATTTTGAAACACTTTGAATGTTCATGAAGCTTACAACTCCACTTTCATAGCCCTTATCCCTAAATTTGACAATCATGTCTATTTTAAAGAGTTTATACCCATTATCTAGTGCAAAAGGGTCATTTTTTAATGTTATACTAACACCACTTTTAATGCATGAAATTTGGAATTTTTTTTTGTTAAACCTTATAAAACATGTGTCACAACTTTGGCATAACTTTGACATGTCATTACATTGTCGAAATTGAGACATTATTCTTTTCCTACATGGCAAGTCATCCAGAAATGATTTTTGGACTCAACATTGGGATTTTGACATAACTAACATAGTTCTGACTCCAAGTACGTCCATGTGTTTCCTTTATAGTATATATAACAGGAGCCTAACATCGATATTGTGACTACCTACTAATAAGGTTTTGACAATCGTTATGACTTAAATGATGATGATCGATGGTGGAAGGATCATAGAAAAATGATGATAGGATGTTGGTACATTGATGATCTCTCTGACATCTTGTCATCAGAACTATAGCACAAACATATCAAGGTCATCAAAGGGTCCTAGTATATTGATTACCTAATGTTGGTATATTGATGTCCTGTCTGACAATAGTTGACAATCACCTATTGTCAGTCCTATAACCCAAATGTCATTAATACAATGATGGACGTTGGTCTTTAGATATGATCAATATTTGTCTTTTGTTGACTAGTCATCTTAAACATCATGATTTGGTTTGATGCTTACATGTTGTGGTACTAAAATTTGTAGTTTTTATTGTAAGTCCTACAACCCTCATTAGGAACCTTAGTGCCTAACAAGATCCATACTTTCCATGAAGGAACTCCCAAATACAAAAAGTTGAAATATTTCAAAAAATTATGTTTCAATATTTCATTTTTTTCATATCATCGACATCTTTTTTTCAAAATATGAATCTTCTTAGAAACTAAGCTTCCAAAGGATGAGTGCAGAACCTACATTAAAAGTTATGGGCTTTCTTACCACAACCTATTATCAACAAACCCAACCATGATGTTTACAAAGTGCAGTCAACAAAATCCAAACATCGACCACCAATATACATTAACTACGAGCAAGCACACAAGAATAACCAAACAAAACATTAGTTATTTGGAATTTGAGGAAATATAGTACATTGATAGCTCAAAATTGTAAAAGGATCATAAGGGTGGATGCAAAACAATTAAGGCAAAATAGACATAGGTAGATGTGACTTTGAATTCTTGTGTTGATTCATTTCAATCGATGAAAATTGATGTTGGGAGTACATATGGAATATGATTTTAACTTTTTCTTGTAATTACTGAGAAATAATAGGCTCCTCCCTTGTGAGAGAAACCTCTTTCTAAGCATATCTTTGTTCTTCTAGTAAATTTCGCTAGGTTTCCCTTTCTTTGGTATAATATAATGGCACACCAAAATTATGGTATTGAGACATTAGTTCTTTATTATGTTGTGGTCTCTTTTTCATAATTTATTTATGTTATAAGATTGCATACTTCATAATGATCCTTTATTATAACAAATATAGGTTGCCTCATTTGAGTGTTATTTTCTTCTACTTGATTTAGTATATTTTCTTTAAGTATTGTATATAAAAATATGAGAATATTAAAAAACAATTACATGTAAAGAGATCCTTGTTAAGCATTCCTATACTGATCTTCTTGCCTTATATAGAATGAAAATTCTACTTACTCTATTTGTTTTTTTAAAGTTATTGATTTTGCTACATGCTTCTTTGATAACAATATCTTGGTTTTTCTTATAGATTAGGGTTCTCAACCACTCATTCTTATTATTTAACTAGAATATTGCTTACACACTATTTGTACCACACATATATTATATCTGGCTTTATCTAGCAGTGTAGAATAAGAACTATCTAGAGGTTAAATTACCTTATCTCTTTAACTTGTCAATTTACTTCACGTTGCATTCCCTAAATTATACCCATCTCCAACCTATGGATTTCATCACCACTGGTTACATGATCACCCATGTACTTTTTGGATTTGTTCATCACAATTAAACCTTTTTTTAATATAAATAAGCTTTGTTCCTGAATCATTCCTATCTCATATTACCTTATTATTTTCTATTACCTAAAGTAAGTAAATAAAATATTCAATTTAGCCCTACGTTTTTTCATAGGACTCTTGCTACCCATGTGTTGTATTGTGTATTTACAACACCTAGCTAGTAAGCCTACATACTACCTTAAACAATTGAGCTTCCTTCAATCCTTTAGAAATTTAAGGCGAATAGTTTCACCAAAGGTACCTTACAAGGTTGATATTAATGTATGCTTATATCATGTGTTTACCTTCATTGCGTATATCATGTGTTTAACTTCAACATTTTCCCTTTAATAAATTAGTTGTATTATTTTTAATAGTCGTCCTCCTTCCTATTTATGTAAATTCACTATTTTTATTAAGGATATATTGGGTCACCTTTTTGACTTGGCTAATGTATCATTGATGACCACCTCACTAACCCTTCTAGGACCATGAAGGACTCAAACCCACTCTCTAAACCTGTAAAAAATATGGTAACCTAATCTCTCAAAGCCACCAACCCTTCCTCAGGCTAACTTTATATTCCACAACAACATAAAATACAAATGGATATACATATATGTGCATGAACATAAAAACAACATAATAACAAGATTCATTCACACACAACATGCATAATTAGGCATATTCATAACCCGAGAACAAGATAACATAAACATTGCATAAACAAAGTGAATAATGAATATGTATCTTCATTGAAATCTAGTCCAAGAAATTGGTTGTGTAAGGGCCATGTTCCACCCAACCATAGGTATCAACCTTTGATACCACCCTCGATTCAAGTAATGAGGACACCAGAGTGAAGGACACTTACATGTTTTTCTCTCCTAACCCAAAACCTATTTGCTCTCTATGATTATTCAAATTTTCTTCCATAGCATCTAAATGAATCTCAATCAGCCATAACAATCATGGAACTCCTTCCAACTACTCCACACAACATAAATAAGGAATTTCCCTTCACTGATCCACATTTCTCTAAAGAAATCCAACCCATAAAGTGCTTACCAATGTGTGTAGTAAGAGTACAAGTTGTTGAGTGCCTTTCAAGCATTCTAGGTATAAATCAACCATGGTTTCTTAAGCAGAAAATAATAGTAATTAAAATGGTTCATATCCTTCTTGGCCTCTAGTCTCACTTACAAGCATCGTCTTCACTATAACACCAACAAATTCCTCTTTGCAATGTTGGTTTCTTGTTATTTTCCCCCAATTTTGTCATTGGAAATGGATTTAACAATATGAAGCTATGTAGAGATTCCCCTATGCACTCCCAATGCACAAATCCCTAATTCAAATTTTTGGTTGTTACATGGCTTGGTAATGGTAAATGGAAATGGAATAAACAACAAGAGGAAAAACTCTACCTCTTATGCAATATATTGTCACAATATACTATTCCAAAAGTATGCCTAATAAAATATGGATGATAGACTCCAAAGGAGATGAGAGGATGGTGAAAAATACCACTAGGATAAATTCTTACCCATAGAAGAGAGAACTCTTAGAATAGTCATAAAAGTATCATCCCATGCTTCCATAACTACATGAGAAGTATTTCCCCACCAACCTCACACATTCATCCCAAGATTGGATTTAATAGTTAGAAAGAAGTAAATGGATCATTTAAGGCACATGGAAACAAAAGGATAAGTTCTAAGGTTGATACTTGGGAAAAATATGATTAAATCTTCCGTAAGCCCCCTTTCATCTTCTGCTCTAGTGAAATCATTACCCCTATTTAGTGCTCCTTACACTACCGAATTGGACCTTTTTTTAATATTTCATCAAAACGTTTACACAGCTTCACATCATTGTGATAATCCTACCTTATGGTCCAATACATGGATACTTGCATAACACAGGCCTATCCATTCACTAATTGGGCCTTGGCCTTGAACTTCACACTAGGAATCCATACTGGCACAATTACATATTTTGATATAATCCAATTCAATAAATTACAAGTGTCAAACTTAAGGTTTTACATCTAGTTAGTTAGACCTTATATTCATTACTCATATTACATTGGGTATTACACCCATGGATTTATTCTTTGATGTTATGGATTGTCTCTTAGAAGACACCATTGATGACATTTCCTCCACTTAGATATCTAGTAGTCTTCTTTTCTTACTATGTTGAAAGGTAATCCTAATTTAAGTGGACCTAGTTAGTTCTAGTATTATATCCATATCCTTGAAATGTTACCCCAATATATTTTTATAAAGTTGAGATAGAGACCATAATGTTGACCTTATTGTATAAGCCATGTATCACTCTACCCTTTAATAAATTGTTGGGTATGTGTCAAACCTGGGTTTGACACAGTTGATAGATATTGGTTATGTGATAAACCTAGGTACACTAGGATATTAGTAGGGATGATTTGTGCATTGAAATAGAATGGAGAGCAATTCGAGAATTGAGAATTGAGGAATTTAACAACCAGAACTTTGAGCTATGGAATCTAAAAATGGAATATCTTCTTGTAGATCAAGAACACTAGATTGTTATGGATATGAGTACACAACCCACTAGATCAAAAAAGAAGGTTGGGATAAATTAGAAAGAAGGGGGAGGAGTACAATTCAATTGTACTTATCAGACTCTTTGTTGTTGAACGTGTCTAGAGAAGATAGTGCTTTAAATCCATGGAAAAATCTAGGGACTTTGTATCAATCAAAACCCCTAGTAAAAAAGTTGTTTCTACAAAAGAATCTATATCACTTTAGAATGGATGATAACAACACATTAACAAAGAATTTGAATGTTCAAAATATTTTGGTTAAATATCAAATAGCCTCTATTGGCGCTACAATGGATGAAGAAGAAAAATGTATTACGTTATTATGTTCTTTGCTAGATTCTTGGGTTAACTTGATTGTAGCAATAAGAAGTGCTAGTCAAGCAACCTTAAAATTTGATGAAATATTAGCATCCTTGCTATCAGCAAAGATGAGGTAGAAAACCATGGATAATCATAGTATGGATTCCTTATTTGTGACAGGTCATTTTAAGGAGAGAAATAAAAACATGGGATCGAGGGGGAGATCTAAATATAAGGGTAGATCTAAATCTCCAAGAAAATATTTGAGGAAGTGTTAGAAATGTGGTAAATATAGGCACTACAAAAATTATTGTAGATATAGGAATGTTGAAATAGATAAGGGATATGATGATACCCCTTCCATAGAGGAGAATAACTCATAATAAGAAGGAGAGGATGTGTACCTATATTCCACATGTACATGTTCAGATCGTTATGGATGATTGACTCAGGTGATCCTTTTCATATGACTCCTCATAAGGATTGTTTTGTGAATATGGAAAGTACAATGGAGGAGACGTGTTCTTAGGACATGATTCAACCACAAATATCATTGGATGTGGAAGAGTTTAGTTGCATTTCAAGAATGGAAGTATTAGAACTCTCCCTGGAGTATTACACATTCCACATCTAGAAAGAAACTTGATCTCCATCAAAATATGGGTGATGCATGCATCTAAATTGTATTCGAAAAATATGGCATGCAAAATGGTGCGAGGAACAATGGTATTAATTATTGGAGTTCATAATGGAACTCTATACAAACTATCAGAAGCACTATCATCATTGAATGTAGCAACTATGCTATGCTTAAGGGGGGAGATAAAGAAGATAGAACCCTAACTGACTCTAGAGGAAATACAATGCCATGGAATCAAAGATTGGGGCATATCAGAGAAAAGGTCCTTCAAGCATTACAAGGTAAAGGTATGTTTGATTGCACACTAGATTTGGATTTATGTGAACATTGCATATATCGAAAGAAAATTGAGTAAGATTTTCATTTGGTGCTACAAGAACAAAGGGAATTTTAGAGTTAATACATAGTGATGTGTTTGGAATGATATTTGTTCCATCATTAGGTAGATCTGTGTATTATATTTCATTTATAGATGATTTCTCAAGGAACACATGGATAATTTTCTTTAATATAAATCCAAATTATTTGCTAAATTTAAATAATTTAAGGCTCTTGTAGAGAATTATACATAAAAGAAAATAAATGTGTTGAGGACAGATAACAACGAGGAGTTCTATGGGATTTCATTCAAAGAATTCTATAAGAAGTGCTAAATAGCAAGGAATACGACTAATCCATACACACCTCAACAGAATGGAGTTGCAGAAAGAATGAATAGGATGTTGATGGAAAAGGCAAGGATCATGCTCAACAATGTTGGTATATAACAAGAATTATGGGAAGAAGCAGTGGATACTGCATGTTACTTGGTAAAGCGACCACCCCCAACAACATTGGTTGAAAAAAATCCACACGGGGTACGGACTGGTAAGAAACGCTCTATTACATATTTGATTTTTTTTTTATTGTGACGCTTATGTACATGGTCCAAAGGAGAAAATGAGTAAGATGGATAATAAATATGAAAATGTATCTTTATCGGTTATACAAATGGTGTAAAATGTTTTAATATTTGGAATCCTATAACTAAGAAGACTATTTATAGTCAAGATGTTGTTTCTAAAGAGGTCAAATATGTTCCCAAACATGAAGTGACTCCAACGAAAAATGAGACATAGAAAATAGAGTTTGAGTTAGAAGATGAAGAGTATGACTCAACGAAAGAAGTTGAATCAAAAGAAGAAGAACCTCATACCCTAGTTTTGAGGAGATCATTTCGAGAAATAAGGAAACCAAAAAGGAACCCCCTTTTGATTTTATGTCTAGTTTTTCTTGATCTATTACTGATGATAATCCTAGAAATGCAAAGGAAGTTGTTGATTCAGAGGATAGTGATCTCTAGAAGAAGGTCATGGTGTAAGAAATTGATTCCTTGGACAAAAATGAAGCTTGGGATATATTTGAATTACCAATTGAAAGAAAATTCATTAGTAGAAAATGGTTGTTTAAGAAGTTGAATGCATAAGGTAAAGAGGAGAAGTACAAAGCTTGCTTAGTAGCAAAGGGATGTTCTCGGTAGAGGGAATTGATTTTGATGAAATATTTTCTCTAGTTGCTAAATTAACTTCTATTATATTGCATAGTAGTATGGAAGCATGGGTTGTATTTAGATCCCTCAAACACATAGGATTCATAAAGGTTTATTAATATCATTGAGCTCATGATAAATGAAAGTGAGATAAGTTATGTGTTAGGTCATGCTTTTGTTTTCCATCTTTTAATACTTTTGTTTATGTTTTAAAGTTTGGTTTTATTCTTTATTCCTAGAAAATTTTGTTTGATTGGGATAGTTTGAGTTTTTTCCCTTTAGCTTTCATGTTATTTGATTTTTTAGTTTATTTTTACAAGTTTTGGTTTGATTTCATAATCAAAGGGCTTATATAAGGCTTATATGGATTAAAAAGTCTAAAAATAACATAAAAGTTTAATTCGGACTCCTAAACCAAGTGTAAACATATATCATGAGATTAATTTTTGAAAATAATTAACTTGAATTTTCTTGTAGCGCAAGCCAAAAACAAATGCACACAGGCGCTACAAGAAATTTGTGCAAGTTAAAAATCATCATTCAACATTTCAGATATTTAGTTCTCTATGTCGTCAACACTACGACAACATTTTGGTATAAAGCTCCGACGAGATAGTTGCTAGAGCTTCCAATCGCTGATCGCGAAGCTAGTGGTTTAAAGTGCCGACACTGTGGCAGCATTTAGGTATAAAGCTCTGATGTGATAGTTGCTAGAGCTTTCGATTGCCGATCGTAAAGAGATTCTGATCGTCGATCGCGAAGCTAGTGGTTTAAAGCGCCGACACTACGGCAGCATTCTGGTATAAAGCTCTGATGAGATAGTTTCTAGAGCTTCTGATCGTCGATCATGAAGCTAGTGGTTTAAAGCGCCAACACTGTGGCAGCATTCTGGTATAAAGCTCTGACGAGATAGTTGCTAGAGCTTCCGATCATTGATCGTGAAGCTAGTGGTTTAAAGCGTCGACACTGTAGCAGCACTCAGTCTTCAAGTTCCGATGCATTAGTGAGTTTAGCTTTCGATCGCCGATAAGCTAGTAATTGGAAGCGCCGATACGTTTAGTCTTGGGGTTTCGATCACCGATGCTAAGAAAGATTAGTTTTTAGTGATGGGAGACGTCCATACCATGACAACATTCAAATATTAATCACTGTGACAAGTGTGAGTATCATCATGAAGGAGAATCGTGGTGGTTTCTTGCAGAAATGTGGCAATAATGATAGCAGACCATAATGAGACAAAGGCGTTTTGAATCACATTTTTTCCTGAAATGCACATAGAGCAGGTGGATATCGTGGTGAAAAATCAGTACTTGAAAATCGGAATTTTGAAACAGAGTAAAATTAGGGCTTTGGAGAGCGGTCGTCTAGAGTGTCAAAATGGTCAGAGAAGATTGGGGCATGCAGTTCAACACTTGATAGACAGGAGAATAGGATTCCAACAGCTGGATTAGTCATTTTAATAGGTAGGCTACGAACTGATTTCCAAGGTTTATTAAATTGGGGTTTTTCTAAACAGAAGATCAATGATTGAATTGAGGGTATATTATTAGTTGTTAAGCCTAATTGATACTAAATGATGGATGCTCAATCATGAAGTTAAAAGTATTGTTCAGCTTAAAAGATAGTCAGATTGTGTTTTATTTATATAATCTATTTGACAATATTTCAAAATGAAAAAGAGTGGAAATACCAATAGAGCAAAACCCTCAGACTTAAGTTGGGTCAAAAACTTTCTAGATTGTGCACAATTGTTTGTACAAGCAGGATGGTTAGTGTTCTTTGAAAAGATTGAAGGTTATCATTTAGAGGTTTCTTACAAGTTTGCTCAATGTTTAAACAAGGATGTAGTGTCTTTTGACACTTTAAAGTTCAAACTAACCAGGGACTTACTAGCAGAAGCAACAGGAATTCTAGATGAGGGAGAATTCTGGTTCAAAAAGGTGCCCTTCACCTTTGATGCACAAAGATATCTGCTTCTACGTGTAGTAGCAGACTGGGGAAAAGGTGTTCCTATTCAAAACTTTAAACCTGAGTGGATTGAGCCTATCAAAATCTTACAAAGCTATGTCACTTGTGAGGGGAGATTTTCCTTTGTGTTTAAGTATCATTTTAGATTCCTTCAACATCTCAGTCATGAATCTAAAATGAATCTTCCTTTCTTCTTTTTGAAAAGCTTACAGAAGATGTCATGTAGGGTGAAAGAACACCAAGATCATACAAAACAATCAATTTTTCACCATGGGCTCATAAAACTGATCATAAGTACTGTATTGCAGAAAAGAGAGAAGACATGGGAGTACTTCTTATTATGGTCAGGTTTCAAAACTGAGAAGGAGGATTAGTCTCAGAAGAGACAGTTGGATAAGGGTCAAAGTTTGATCAAGAAACTCAAAAAGAATGTCATAGTCAAAGATGAAGAAGTTGATATACCAGGAGAAGCTTCAAATCAGGAAAATGAAAACATTGAGCTTGGACAGCGAGTTAATGTTGAGGAAAGCAAAGTTTTACGGTCAGAGTTGAAGGAAGTTAAGCCAGTGGATGATATGTTACCTGCATAATCAAATCAAAATGTAAGGGAAGAGGTTAAGGAGCAGAAGTAGAGCCCCATTACAGTATCATTTGAAGAGGATGAAAAATACCTATCTGATGAGGTTAGAGTTCCTGCTAATAATGAAGCTAGGGTTTGTTCTAAGCAAGAAGTATACAGTCATTTTGAAAAGGAAATAGTGTCAAGAAGGAAAATAATGAATTTTGTTGAATTTTCTTCAATAACTCATCAAGGAAAGGTTCAGAAAATAAGTTAGGAGAGGTTGGAGCAGTCTGGAGACCTAAGACAAGGCCGGAAAACAAGCTTAGGTTAAACATGGAAAAGTTATTAAACCCCAAATTGGCTAATGAAAAGGTTGCAGTAATAGAAGATTCATCACCTCAGGAGAAATTGGAAGATAGTGAAGATGATAACAAAGAAGTTATAAAAGGTAAAAAACCAATAGTATCAAAAGAAAAATCAGTCTTTACTGATACTAAGATTTCAAACATTTTCATTGAGGTTCGAAAACAGATGATTCAGGAACAACAACAGAATGATATAAAGAATTCTTGTATAGAGAAAAGAGAGATAATTGAAGAAGAAGTTCAGTGCAGTATTGAAGTTGAAGAACAACCAGAAGTTCCTGTAACCTTCACAGAGCTTATGAATGAGGATGAAGAAATATACAAGAAGCTAAAAATACCATGGATACCTGAAGGGATGCAAACAATATCAGGAGATAAATGTATTGATTCTGAAAAGGAAAATCTACAAAGTAGCATTAAGAAATACGAGCATCAAATTGAATATATGCATGAAACCAATGATGGATTAGTAGCTGCAAATAGGAGACTTAGAGAAGACTTGGAGGAAGTAAACAGTCACTACCAAGAATTGATTGCAATATCTAAAGAGGCTCTTAAAAGAAAAATACAGACATGTAGAAATAATAGATCAATGCTATGAGCAATGATGCTAAGAAGAAGCACAGGAAATAGATCTTGCTACTAAGAATTCTCACAAGCATACACAGGAAAAATAGCGAGAAGAAAAGAGACTGAATCACATGAATGAAGAGATGAATATTGGTGTGTATCCTTCCATTGAATAATGATGAATAATAGTGTACATAAATACTACATCCCTCATAGGAAAATTTAATTGTATGGAAACAACTCATAAAGCTCAAAAAGGATGACTTACCAAAATAAAGAAAACCCCCATAGGTGGCTAAAGCACTTACCAAATCTATCAAGGACCTCACGAATTGAAAAAAGAATGAGTGAGTTGTCAAGGAGATGGAAAAAAATTGCTAATCCTAGAAAATGGAGAAAAAATAATGGAGGATGGGTTGGAAACAAAAGCTCCCAGTTTCCTAGTTGACTAGGTTTTATCTTATCCATAGAAAAGCAGGAAAAGCAGAAAAAAGCAGAATCTGCTGTAAAGTCCTGTATACTAATTTTGGATGGTAAAAAGGTGGTCAAGATCAACCCATAATTGGAAATAAATCATTCCTAGGATATAGATGGCATGTATTGACTTTAAGGTACAAGTGGATGCCAACTAATTAAGCTAGTGGGTGAATAATTAATCAAATAATGATCAATTATTTTATCCTAAGTTGTGAGTGGGTTTAATATATTCCAAAACCCCCCTATAATTCTGACTTTATGATGGTATGACAAAAATTATAGATGCATATAGGGCCTAGAAACAAGGCTATGGTCACCCTTTAACAATTATTATGTCCAAAAAAGTGAGGAAAGAGGCAAAACCACATGGGGAAAATCCTCCCTCAAGATAGGACAAGGCACGAAATTTGAAATATGTCTTCAAAATATCTTCATATTCACTTTAATGAGCTGACTGAACTGCTTCTGGATGAAGGACTTGTTAAAGAAATCATGAACTCCATGATCATGCGCTAGAGTATAGAACCTGCAAAAAGGAAGAGGAGAGACTCCTTGTATCTCATCAACTGATGAAGTAGGAGCATTATTTGAATGCTTCTTGCTGATGTCAAAATATGATCTACAAACATAATCTGAAATGGAAAAGAGATCTGTGCATAATCCTTTCCAAAGAGTACAAAAAATAAGGCAATTTATTTCACACCCAAAGCCCTGAATAGCTGCAAAATTGTGATGTGAATCACATGTCAATATTCCAATCTGATGTAGCACCTGTATAGATATGATATGAGGCTGATAAAACTCTGATATATCATAAATATTAACATATGGAATAGAAAGGACACAGGCTTCAATGGCTCCATGAGGATATAGGGCTAGACTAGAAGAATTATGAGCAACTGGGGAAAACTGATAGGTGTAAAAATCTGAATGATGGATGGGCATAAGATCTGAACCATAAGTGTTTAGAACAGATCCAAAAATGTTTAATATCAGTCCATATATGACTAAGGTCATGAATAACCAGCCATTGAAAGCTAGGAAAGACTTCAAATCATGTAAGATAAATATCACTGCATAAGAGACCAATGAGGAATCAACTAGTGAATGAGGAATTTGTATATTCTTAGGATTATTCAAAGCTATGGAAGATGGTATGGATGGTGGTATGATATGTGTATAAACCTACAAATATGCTTCGAAATCAGAATCCAAAGGATCACATATAAGCATATCAATAGATTCATGGGAATACACTGGTAATGAATCCTCTGTATGAAAAGAGGAAATAAGGGGATGTTCAAAATCTTCAAAAAGGCTCTGAGTATTGATGCCAAGGAAAAAGGAGGATATTCTGAAGCACATGAGATCAATTAAGGTAAGTGGTATGACACAAAGAAGGCTTGATGTGGCTAAGCAAACATACAGGAAGTGACTAGGTTGCGCACCATCAATGAGAGAGGTATGCATAAGGTGTGAAGAATCTGGAACATAGATCTCAAAATCTAAGATAGGAGATTTAGAGAACAATGAATGGGTTATAGGATCATAATCAATATCAGAAGCAGCTCCATATGTTACTTCTTTTTCATCAATAGTATCAAAAGAAGAAAAATCACCTTCAAGAGACAAAAAAAGATGGCTCTTCAATATTTGCTTCTTCATTGAAGGAGGAAGCATTCGAATCAATGAGGGTAGCAGCAAAATGAATTGTATCAGAAAATTATTCATCATGAGAAAATTCATTAGATAATGTAGAGGCCAAGAAATATTGAGAGAGAGAACAGGAGGAGATGCTAGATTTGCTCCATGATTCATCTTCAATTTCTTGCAAACCAAAAGCTTTGCCCAAAATTTTCCAAAGCTCAAATTAAAATTCAGCAGAATCTATGAGATGATATATATTTGGAGACATTCCCAAACACATAATTCCATAAGCTCTATCACAATTATTTAGCCAATCGATCTTCTCTTCATAAGACTCAGGTTCACTCAATGCACCAATGGAGACATCAAAGAGACATTGCCTCTTCAAGTATGCACTCATCTTTGGCTTCCAATCGACATAGTTGAAAGGAGATAGTAGAGGAAATTTTGAATCCATATTGAAGTTGTTGATATGCTCTAAGAGATACTCTCTGCAACCTGCAAAAAAAACTAGGAGAAAATCATGTAAGCTAGACAAGCTCTTCTTCAGAGAGGGATAGGAGATTGGATGCACTCCTCAACTTTGTAGAACTTGATCAACCTGCTGCTATGATACCATGTAGAAATAATAGATCAATTCTATGTGCAATGATGCTAAGAAGAAGCATAGGAAATAGATCTTGCTACTAAGAATTCTCACAAGCATACACAGGAAAAATAGAGAGAAGAAAAGAGACTGAATCACATGAATGAAGAGATGAATATTGGTGTGTATCCTTCCATTGAATAATGATGAATAATAGTGTACATAAATAGTACATCCCTCATAGGGAAATCCAATTGTATGGAAACAAATCATAAAGCTCAAAAAGGCTGACTTACCAAAATATAGCAAACCCCCATAGTTGGCTAAAGCACTTACCAAATCTATCAAGGACCTCATGAGTTGGAAAAACCATGAGTGAGTTGTCAAGGAGATGGAAAAAACATGTTAATCCTAGAAAATGGAGAAAAAATAATGGAGGATGGGTTGGAAACAAAAGCTCCCAGTTTCCTAGTTGACTAGGTTTTATCTTATCCATAGAAAAGCAAGAAAAGCAGAAAAAGCAGAATAAAACAGAATCTGCTGTAAAGTCCTGTATACTAATTTTGGATGGTCAAAAGGCGGTAAAGATAAAACCATAATTGGAAATAAATCATTCCTAGGATATAGATGGCATGTATTGACTTTAAGGTGCAAGTGGATGCCAACTAATTAAGCTAGTGGGTGAATAATTAATCAAATAATGATTAATTATTTTATCCTAAGTTGTGAGTGGGTTTAATATATTCCGACAAGACAGAGAATCAGTTTACAGAATTAAGGTAGACTATCCAGGATCTAACTCAGCAGAATGAAGAGTTAACAAAGAGGGTTATATACTTGGAAGCAGACCACTTGAAATCTAGAAGGAAAGCTCAGGCTTTGGAGGGAATTGCTCTATTAGCTGAAGTAGCAAAAGACTAGTAAAGTTATTTAAGGAGATTAGTTATTTATATTAATTCTTGCACATGATCTAGGAACTAGGAATCAAAATCATCAAAGAATTATTAACATATCCTCATGAATTGGAAATAACTGGAACCAAAATAGGTTTCCTCTCTGTATATTTTATAAACAATAATGGGTTACAATTTCCATGCTGAGAAATGGCTTAACTCCATGAAGTATTCGAATACCTAAGGGACAATTCGAATTCAATGAGTGAGTCTAGCTTAACTGACTCTTTGCCATGCAATCTCACTCAGTTAACCACTTGACTAAAACCCTAATTGACTCACCAAACCCTAACTGAAGTTGGAGTGCAATAAATGACTAAATCTCAACTAAAGGAGATCAAACACATGTCATAGCAATCCAACCATTAAGTTCCAGTTCTGCATGACTCCAATGAACCCTGATGAAGTTAACTGAAGCTGAACTAACCATCAGAAGTTGGTGGGGTCGCCTTGTTGACTCCAGTTCATTAAATAATAATAAATAATCACTAAATAATATATTTAATGAATGGAGGCACCTTAACTAACTGTAACTGACTGGTTGAACTGACTGTAACCACCAGTTAGCAATTAGGTGCATTAATGTCACACAGATCACCCCTGGAGTGCTCCAGTTAGCCTCCTTGACTATAGGAGAAGGATAAGTTAGCCTCCTTGACTGTAGGTAGGCGTGGGTGTGACTGGATGATGGCAATTAATGCTCCACTGATGTCAATTAAACTTAGGATAGTGGTTTAACTAGGCCAATTTGACCAAAAGAGTGTGTATGATGGTAAATGTCTCCAACACCCCCCCTTAAGCTATACTCAGGAAGAGTTTAGAAAACATATATGCATAAAAATTATAGGGCCCTGGAAACTAAGGCCATAGGTCACCCTGTACAATAAAGTAACTGCTTAATATAACCAAGGAAACGGGGAAAACCTCATGGGAAAAATACCCCCCCTCAAACTAAGCAGTAAATCAAGAATTGGTTCTTCTATGCAGCAGCATCCTGAGACTGTGCATGTGAACCTCTGAATAAAAACTACATGAATATGTTTGGAGGAATATTCCACTTTGGAAGAAAAACAATGCACTCAACTGAATCAGAAATATAAACAGCTGCACGGTGAAAACTGGACCCATGTAGAGCAACTGAAATCATCTGAAGAGAGAGCAAAGGTTCTTGAGGATTCGAACCATGTGTGGAACACTAAAGAAACTGATATGTTGCAGCCTTGAACAACAAACCATGAGTTGTAAAATCATCCCCAAATCTTAGGAGCAAGTGTCCATGCGGATGTAGAATGTCTTCCTCTTTACTAGTTCTGTGAGAAGATGAGCTTGTGACCAAAGGTAGAGAATCCCTGGGACTCTGGAGAGCGAATGATTGAGCTCCATAATATGATATAGCTTCATAAATATCTAATGATTCACAAAATAAAATATCATCAACCTCACAAGAGGAAACTAACACCAAATCCCCAGCAGCAAAATTGAAGAAGAACTGTGGTACTTGATTTTTCACACCGGAATTGGTGAGAGCAGCTACAAGCATGGATGAAAGCTCTTGGATTTTAAAATATGAAAAAAATAATATCAGATCAGAATGTAAATCAGATCTAAATAATTTCACAACAGATCCAAAGCTATGAAATGAAATCAAATCCCCAGCAGCAGTTTTGTAGGAGACTTGTGGTACTTGTTTCTTCACACCATTGATGAGAACAGCTACAAACAGTACTGAAGGTTTATGAACCTGAAATTTTGAACCAAGAAATATCATATCAGATCCAAATAATATCATATCAGATCCAATAAGGTTCATATCAGATCCAAAATTATGGTCAACCGAGACGATAGATGCACAGTTTTCTTCTTCTTCAAAATTCTGAATTTTGGTGCATGCAATCCTGCAGGATTTTACTGGAAGATCTAGATCATGGGGAGCGAATGTGTCACTCTTATAATCTGATGTTTCTTCTGAGATATCCAAGGTATCACATATTTTCACACCAGCAGCAACATTAGAGGAAGAAAAATAAAATTTCTCCTCACTTTCGGAAGCAATTACTGGTAAATTTTGCACAGAATTCAAAGGAAAATCACCGGTGAATGTTTGCATGGAAGTGTAGCAACATTTTTATTCAATATCAGAGATTTGAATGTCTTCTTCTATTTCAGGAATATGAGAAGATGAGATATCATAGATCTCATAAACTTCTGGAGCATCAGGAGAAGGAGTCACTTCATGGAGACTTTCTTCAATTCAAATTGAATGTGTAGAAGATTCTGCTTCATCTTCATCTTGAACAACTTCATCAGAGAGAGTAGAGGCCAAGAATTTTGAGTAAAGAACTCTTGTGGTGCTGGCTGTGATCTCCAAAGTACTATTATGATCCTCATTGTGCTTTCCAAAGGTTCTGTCCAATATTGTCCAGACTTCCTTTGGGTATTCAGAAGAACAATATAGGTAGTACAAGCTATCATCAAGGGCCAGACCTATTGTTCCAAAATCTCTATCACAGTCATTTAGCCAGTCATTATCATTCTCATAAGACTCTTTTCCAAGTCCAAGAGACACCTCATAGAGACCTCGTCTCTTCAGAGATGCAATCATCTTCAACTTCCATTCCAAATAGCTTGTGAATGGGGTGAGAAGAGGGATTGATGAGTCCATTCGAATTTGTACCTGTTAAGACCTACAAATCAAAACAAAAGGGACACCGTAAGGTCAGACAGACTACACATTCTAGGATTTCATCACACCCAGCATAGTCAATCAAGCAAGCTTGATCAACAAGTTCTTTACTTGGGGTATTAATTGGTAAGCCTTGGCTTCTGGTGCAGTGCTGGATTTTTGAGCTATTGCTCAAATTTCATGGAGAAATCTGTCAAAAATATTGTTTTTGAGAGATTGTTCTTCGTCCCGCCGCATGCTCTGATACCATATTAATTCTTGCACATGATCTAGGAACTATGAATCAAAATCATCAAAGAATTATTAACAAATACTTATGAATTGGAAATAACTGGAACCAAAATAGGTTTCCTCTCTGTATATTTTATAAACAATAATGGGTTACAATTTCCATGCTGAGAAATGGCTTAACTCCATGAAGAATTCGAATACCTAAGGGACAATTCGAATTCAATGAGTGAGTCTAGCTTAATTGACTCTTTGCCATGCAATCTCACTCAGTTAACCACTTGACTAAAGCCCTAATTGACTCACCAAACCCTAACTGAAGTCGGAGTGTAATAAATGACTAAATCTCAACTAAAGGAGATCAAACACATGTCATAGCAATCCAACCATTAAGTGCTAGTCCTGCATGACTCCAATGAACCCTGATGAAGTTAACTGAAGCTGAACTGACCATCAGAAGTTGGTGGAGGTGCCTTGTTGACTCCAGTTCATTAAATAATAATAAATAATCATTAAATAATATATTTAATGAATGGAGGCGCCTTAACTAACTGTAACTGACTGGTTGAACTGATTGTAACCATCAGTTAGCAATTAGGTGCATTAATGTCACACAGATCACCCCTGGAGTGCTCTAGTTAGCCTCCTTGACTGTAGGAGAAGGCTAAGTTAGCCTCCTTAACAGTAGGTAGGTGTGGGTGTGACTGGATGATGGAAATTAATGCTCCACTGATGTCAATTAAACTTAGGATAGTGGTTTAACTAGGCCAATTTGACCAAAAGAGTGTGTATGATGGTAAATGTCTCCAACAATTTATTAGTTTGAAAAGTTATTTTATTTTATTTTTGTATAATGTTAGTTTATATTGAACAATTCGATAGATGACTTAAAAGTAGTTAGGGTTCAGTTATGCAATTGTTTTTGAAAGAATAGGATAAATGTAAGTTTGAAAGAGGACAAAGGGTTCGATTTTTGCTGACAAGGGGAGGCTATCAAGATTTGTTTATGAGCTAAGTGTAAAGACTCTTATGTGTTTTTGATGACTGAACTATAAAATATATGCACTATATGCCCTTTTGATTATTGACTGGTTTCATTTCTAATTTGTGTTAATTACTCAGTTGGTATATTCATTTTGTGTTTAATGTTTTTATGCTTGAAATGCTTGCTAACTGTGGGTGAAACTCAGTATTTTGTTTATTCTGCTGGATTATGGTTTATATGTTATACATATCAGTCATTCAAATGCTCATGATTTAGTGTTTTCTTTGGTCTTATGAATGTTTTCCCTCTTGTCTTCAAACTGTTCAACCAAAACCCTAAAAAACCCTATTTTACTTTATTGTGTTTATTGAAATTGTGTTGGCTTGTTCTCTTGTAGTCTGGGAACAATTTATGGCACAAACATCTTTGGAACCATTGCTGGGGACGAAGTTGAAAACCTATTTTCCTTGGGATACTTATCATTTCACTGGTTTTTAGAGGTGAACTTAAACCAACAAATTTAGAAGACTACTTTTCACCAGTATTTCACAGTGGCTACTAAGGGAGTTGGAACAAGGAACAGACCTAGTTCACCTTTACAGCTGGGTGTTTCAGACCCTGAACATATATTGAAAATATATAGGAAACTCAGAAGGTCTCAGTCATCACCAGCCCTATGTAACCCTAATCAGTTATATATTTCATCACCTTTTTTTGTTCTGATGGGAGAAGAACAAGAGTCATCTTGGTTGAAGCCTACAATTCTTGTTGGTAATTTTCAAGTTTTCATTGATCCTCAATATTTTAAGAAAGCAAAGACAATATCTCCTAGAAAAATCCCTTTATTTCATCTCAAAGTTGGTAAAAATCCATTTCAGCCAAGTTCTAGTCAAGTCTTTCCATCACCTAAACCAGTTAACTTAAAGATGGCAACCCAAAATCAGCCATTAGATATGATGGACCGAATGGCGGTAGCTAGGCGTGCACCTTTAGTTTTACCTCAGCCTTTGAATGCACTTCCTGGGGGTGATTACCAAAAATACTTGCCTAGGTTTAATGGACAAGGTGAAACTACAGCTGAGGAGCATTGGGATGCTTTTCTCAGCTATGCTGACAATCAGAATATTGAGGCCAAGTATGTATGGATGAGTATGTTTGTATAGAGTCTTGATGGAGAGGTCAGAAAATGGTTCAGGGAGTTGCCTGCAAATTCTATCACTATCATAGAAGAGCTTCAGGACCTTTTCATGAGACAATGGAGTGATACCAAGGATCACACATATTACATCACTGAGTTTGGATCCCTTAGGAGAAATAAGGATGAAACCATAGCTGATTTTTCGAAGAGATTCAATAAAATGTATGGAAGAATTCCTGCAGAGATAAAACCTTCAGAAACATCTGCAAAAATCACATATGCCAATGCTTTTGATCATGAATTTTCCCTACTTTTAAGAGAAAGAATACCTGTTACTTTACTGAACATGCAGGATGTAGCATTAGAAGTGGAGTCCAATATATTAGCTTCTAATAGATTGAAGGGAAATACAGCTCAGGAGATAAATGACAGGAAGGGAAAGAAAGAGGCAACTCCAGGGGTTTCAACATCCCACTCTACAGAAGGAAAAATTGATGAAATGGCCAAGCTAGTTAATATCTTGACAACAAAATTAAACAAGTTGGAATTAGAGAAGAATTCAAATAAACCTATTCAAGAGGGTGATAGAAACCCTAATAATCCAAACCAATTCAGAAGACAGGCTGTGCCTCCTTTCATTCCCAGAGAAAGAAGAAATAATGATATTCATCGAGAAATGAGAGAAACTGAGGATCAAAATGTACCACCCCCACTTCAGAATAATGTAATTGATGAAGAAGAAATCGAAGAGGAAGTGTTCTTTGAGGATACAGACCATGATATGAATTATTTTGGAGAGCAGTTAACTGAGGGTTTTGTCACTGCAGAAGAGTTTTTAAACTTAGAATATTATGATGCTAATATGTTTGAAATAGAAAAATGATTTAAATCTTGAAGTGACTGCTATAACTGTTGATACATACCAGACTGAGCCAAAGAAAACTTTAAATTTGAGGTCAGGTCCAAATCAAGTAGTTTAGAATCTAAAGAAAAATGTAGTTGTACCTCCTAAACAACAGCCTGATCCTGTGTTAGAGAAAAAACAAACTCAGGATAAACAAAAGAAGAATCTAGAAGTTGAAGAGGTAAATAAAAGTATGCAAAATTTTAACCTAGAAAATGAATTAGGAAAAATCAAGATCCCTATGCCCTTCACCGAGTTGATGAAAAATCCTTCTTATAAAAATTCAGTTCTGAAAATGATTGGTTCAGCAAACAGCTAGACTCACTTTGATACAGTGAATTTACAAGAAGAAAGTCCTAAAATCTTTATTGGATTAGCCTTGGCAGAAAAAAATGAAAATGAAGAAGGTGCATCACCTCCTTTTTACATCACACTAACTATTCATGAACAGATGATACATAATTGTCTTTTAGATTTAGGAGCATCACATAACCTAATGCCAAAAGCTGTCATGGAGGATTTAGGTTTGAGTATAAAAAAACCTTATCATGATTTGTATGCTTTTGATTCACGAGCTGTAAAATGTTTAGGAGTGATTACAGATATGGTTGTCAGTTTAGCTCAGCTATCAATGAAGAGTGTGATTATGGATGTGGTGGTAGCAGACATTACACCTAAGTTTGGACTGCTCCTCTCTAGGTCATGGGCCAAGAAAGTTGGTGGAACACTACAGATGGATTTAACATATGCTACTATTCCTGTATTTGGAGGAGAAAACAAAAGGTTATGTAGAGAGTTACAATTTTCCTATATTGTGACGGATGACAAGAACCCTACAAATCATCCCTTGTATGCTGTTGACAAGGATTTGGGTACTTGTATGTTGCATTTTAGTGATGATGATAATACTGCTGGTTTATTACAGGTTGAAAAATAAAATCCCATTAAATGCACTAGGGAACAAGAAGATGAACTTTGGCAATTATACTTTGATGGATCATCATGTAAGGAAGGCGCTGGAGCAGGGGTTCTTCTAATATCTCTTGGTGGTGAAATAGTAAAGTTAATGTATAAATTGGAATTTGTTACCACCAATAATACTACAAAATATGAAGCTTTGTTGTTAGGTTTGAAAGCTGCAAAGTATTTAGGCATACAACAGATTTCTGTATATGGCAACTCCGAGTTGGTTGTTCAGCAGGTGAGCAACAACTATCAAGTGAAACAAGATTTGTTGAAAGTGTACCATAATGAAGTATGGGATATGATAGACAATTATTTTGTGGCTTTTAACATCACTTTTCCTAGGGATCATAACCAAACTGCTGATTCTCTGGCCCTAGTAGCCACACATTTTAGGATTCCCAAAACAACACAGCTAAAGTATCCTATTGAGGTTAGGTACAGACCTTCTGTGCCTGATAATGTAAAGAAGTGGAAAGTTTTTGAAGATGAAATTGAAATAAAAAGGTTTTTAGAGCTGACAGGTGAGTTTTCAAATTCCCTAATTGATCAAGAACAAGATGACGAGGTTGAATATTTTGAAGATATTGTAGAAAATGAGATTGCTGGTCACAAGGTTATTGAACTTAAAAGTAATTTCATTCCTAAAGGTTTGGTGCCATTAGAGAGAATATTTTCAAAAGATGATACACCTTTAAAACCTGTTGTATAGTCTTCAGAAGAAAATGTGGTGGACTGCAATATTGGTACCCCTGAACATCCTAGAATGGTGAATATTTCAAAATCACTCACAGTAGAGCAGAGGAACAGGTACATTAAGTTGTTAAAAGAGTATGTTGATGTTTTTGCTTGGTCATATGAAGATTTGAAAACATATGATACTGGAATTATACAGCATAAAGTGCCTTTAAAATCGAATGTTAAACCTTTCAGACAGAAATTAAGGAGGATAAATCCAGCTTTGTTTCCTGTTATCGAAAAGGAGGTGAAAAAGTTATTAGATGCTAAGATCATTGTTCCCCTCAGGTATTCTTCATGGGTTTCCAATTTAGTTCCTGTCAGGAAAAAGAATGGTGAAATCAGACGGTGTGTTAATTTTAGAAATCTGAATAGGTCTTCATTGAAGGATAATTACCCTTTACAAAAAATAAAACAAATATTGCAGAAGGTGGTTGGTGCACAAATAATTTCTATGGTTGATGGTTTTTCAGGATATAATAAAATTGCCATGCATCCCGATGATAAAGAAAAAACAGATTCTACCATTCCTTGGGGAGCTTTCATGTATGATAAAATGCCTTTTGGATTAATGAATGCTGGAGAAAATTTTCAAAGAGCTATGGACATAGTCTTTGTAGGGGAAAGAGATAAGTTTGTAGCAATTTATTTAGATGATATTACAGTCTTTTCACAATCAGATGATGAGCATCTAAAACACTTAAAACAAACTTTTCTGAAATGTAGAAAATATGGTTTATCTCTTAATCCAAAGAAATCACATTTTTCTGTACAAGAAGGTAAATTATTGGGTCATTTAGTTTCAGCTGATGGAATAAGGATTGATCCGGAAAGGGTGAAAGCAATACTGAAAATAAGTTTACCAAGGAGCAAGAAGGATGTACAATTTGTCATTGGTAAAATCAAATTTCTGCGTTGGTTCATACCAAATTTTGCTGAGACTATCAAACATATTACATCCATGTTGAAGAAATATCAGGAGGTCAAGTGGACTGTAGAAGCAAAGAACTCATTTGAAAAAATTAAGATGGCTCTTACTGAAGCTCTAGTATTAGTAAGTCTAGGTTTTACAAAGGAATTTCTAACTTTTTCTTTTGCATATGAAGATACATTGGTTGTTGTTTGATTACATAAGAATAAGGATGGTCTTGAACAACCTATTGCATTTTTCAGCAAAACTCTTCGAGATTTAGAGTTGAAATACATAATTTTAGAGAAGCAGGCTTACTCTTTGGTAAAATCTTTGAAATTTTTCAGAATTTATGTTTTGCATTCCAAAGTAATTGCTTATGTGCCTAATGCTGCCATAAAAGATGTTTTGAGTCAGCCTGACAATGAGGGAAAAAGAGGGAAGTGGATTGCTAAAATCATGGAATATGATGTGGATATTAGACCTACAAAGCTAGTAAAGGGACAAGGTTTAGCTAAATTGCTAGTTGATTTGCTAAAATCATGGAATATGATGTAGATATTAGACCTACAAAGCTAGTAAAGGGACAAGGTTTAGCTAAATTGCTAGCTAATTCAAACTTCCAAGCTTTAGGTCTACATCTCATGGCAGAACAACCAACACAAAAAGAAGTTCAAGCAGAGCGGGAGAAAGAAAAGATTATGGATCACTATGCAGAATCCACATGGTATGCAGATATTGTGCATTTTCTTTTGTACTTGCAATATCTAGAACATTTAGACAAGAAAGCTGCTAGGTATTTAAAATTGAAAACTACTAAATACTGTTTGATAGAACAGTAGCTATTTTGGAAAGATCCAGGAGGTATTTTGCTTAGATGTTTGGATAAACCAGAAATTGAAGGTGTAATCTATGAATCCCATGAAGGTGCATGTGGAGGACATAAGTATTGGAAGGAAACAACATATAAAATTCTAAGAGCGGGATTTTATTGGCCCTCTTTATTTTTAGATGTATATCAACAGGTAAGAGCATGTATCCCTTGTCAGAAATTTGCCGGTAAACAAAAGTTGCTGTCATTACCTTTAAAATCAATTGCAGTTAATGCTCCTTTTTAGTAATGGGGTTTGGATTTCATAGGAGAGATAAATCCATCTTCTTCAGGGCAGCATAAGTGGATTTTGACTTCTACAGATTTCTTTACTAAGTGGGTAGAAGCCATTCCCACAAGGAATTCCATAGATAAGGTGATCATAGATTTTATTGAAGAAAATATTCTTAGCAGATTTGGATGTCCACAGAAATTATTGACTGACAATGCCAAAGATTTTAAATCTAAGGCTATGGTAGCATTTTGTGAAAAGAATGGTATCCTGTTGAAACACTCAACTCCTTATTATCCTTAGGGGAATGGTTTAGCTGAGTCATCTAATAAAGATATCATTCAGAGTATCAGGAAGTTACTGAAACATAATAAAAGATAATGGGATTCTATGCTAAAGTATGCATTATGGGTAGACATAATAACAGTTAAACAAGCAATTGGAACTTCTCCTTTCCAATTAGTATATGGTATAGATGCAGTTTTTCCTGTTCAGTTGGGCATCCCAGTAATGAAATTTTTTCAGGATTGTCGGGAAGAACCTAATGGTATGCAAAGAATAATTTATGCATTGATAGAGTTATAGTAGAAACGAGAAACAATGGAAGAAGAGGCTCAGCTGTACGGGTTAAAGGTCAAAGAAAAATTTGATAGGAAGATCAAAGATAACACTTTTTTCAGTGGGAGACATGGTTTTGAGTTGGGATGCTAGGAAGGAGCAGAAAGGAAAGCATGGCAAGTTTGATAACCTTTGGTTTGGTCCTTTCATAGTATCGAAGTTTCTAGAAAAACAATACTTTTGTACTACAGACTTTGGAGGGTGAGGAACTGTCTAATCCAGTTAATGGACGATTCCTCAAGCATTTTTATAGTTTTTGAGATGGATAGTGGACTTTCATTATATATACCGGTATGATTAATAGAATAAGGATTCCATAACTCAATGAAAATTTTGCAGACTAGCAGGTAGTAGCACAGAAGGCACTGGTCTATAGGTTCTTAAAGCCTCACAGAGAGGACTTCATCCTGCAGTAGGAGCCAGATGTTAGGTCATGTTTTTGTATTCCATCTTTTAATACTTTTGTTTATGTTTTAAAGTTTGGTTTTATTCTTTATTCCTAGAAAATTTTGTTGATTGGGATAGTTTGAGTTTTTTCCCTTTAGCTTTCATGTTATTTGATTTTTTAGTTTATTTTTACAAGTTTTGGTTTGATTTCATAATCAAATGGCTTATATGGATTAAAAAGTCTAAAAATTAACATAAAAGTTTAATTAGGACTCCTAAACCAAGTTTAAACATATATCATGAGATTAATTTTTGAAAATCATTAACTTGAATTTTCTTGTAGCGCAAGCAAAAAACAAATGCAAACAGGCGCTACAAGAAAGTCATGCAAGTTAAAAATCATCATTCAATGTTTCGGATATTTAGTTCTCTATGTCGCCGACACTACGGCAGCATTCTGGTGTAAAGCTCTGACGAGATAGTTTCTAGAGCTTCCGATCGCCGATCGCGAAGCTAGTGGTTTAAAGCGCCGACACTGTAGCAACATTTCGGTATAAAGCTCCGATGAGATAGTTGCTAGATCTTCCAATCATCGATCGTGAAGCTAGTGGTTTAAAGCGTCGACACTATGGCAGCACTCAGTCTTGAGGTTCCGATGCATTAGTGATTTCAGCTTCTGATCGCCGACAAGATAGTAATTGGAAGCGCCGATACGTTTAGTCTTGGGGTTCTGATTGCCGATGCTAAGAAATATTAGTTGTTAGTGATGAGAGACGTCGATATCGCGACAAAATTCAAATATTAATCACTGTGACAAGTGTGAGTATCATCATGAAGGCGAATTGTGGTGGTTTCTTGCAGAAGTGAGGCAATAATGATAGCAGACCATAATGAGACAAAGGCATTTCGAATCACGTTTTTTCCTGAAATGTACGTAGAGCAGGTGGAGATCATGGCGAAAAATCAGTACTTGAAAATCATAATTTTGAAACAGAGTAAAATTAGGGCTTTGGAGAGCGGTCATATGGAGTGTCAAAATGGTCAGAGAAGATTGGGGCATGCAGTTCGACACTTGACAGACAAGAGAATAGGATTCTAATAGCTGGATTAGTTCTTTTAACAGGTAGGCTGCGAACTGATTTCCAAGGTTTATTAATTTAGGGTTTTTCTAAATAAAATATTAATGACTGAATTGAGGGTACATTATTAGTTGTTCAGTCTAATTGATACTAAATGATGGATGCTTAGTCATGAAGTTAAAAGTCTTGTTCAGCTTAAAAGACAGTCAGACTGTGTTGTATTTATAGAAGCTGTTTGACAATATTTCAAAATGAAAAAGAGTGGAAAGACCAATAGAGAAAAACCCTCAGACTTAAGTTGGGTCAAAAAATTTCCAGATTGTGCACAATTGTTTGCAGAAGCAGGATGGTTAGTGTTCTTTGAAAAGATTAAAGGTTATCATTCAGAGGTTTCTTACAAGTTTGCTCAATGTTTAGACAAGGATGAAGTGTATTTTGACACTTTGAAGTTCAAAGTGTTTTTTGACACTTTGAAGTTCAAATTAACCAGGGAGTTACTAGCAGAAGCAACAGGAATTCTGGATGAGGAAGAATTCTGGTTCAAAAAGATGCCCTTCACCTTTGATGCTCAGAGATATATGATTCCAGGTGTAGTAGCAGACTAGGGAAAAGGTGTTCCTATTCAAAACTTTAAACCTGAGTGGATTGAGACTATCAAAATCGTACAAAGCTATGTCACCTGTGAGGGGAGATTTGCCTTTTTGTTTAAGTATCATTTTAGATTCCTTCAACATCTCAGTCATGAATCTAAAATGAATATTCCTTTCTTATTTTTGAAAATATTACAGAAGATGTCATGTAGGGTGAAAGAACACCAAGATCATACAAAACAATAATTTTTTCACCACGGGCTGATAAAACTGATCATAAGTACTATATTGTAGAAAAGAGAGAAGACATGGGAGTACTTCTTATTTTGGTCAGGTTTCAAAACTGAGAAGGAGGATCAGTCTCAGAAGAGACAGTTGGATAAGGGTCAAATTTTGATCAAGAAAATAAAAAAGAAGGTCATAGTCAGAGATGAAGAAGCTGATAACCTAGGAGAATCTTCGAATCAGGAAAATGAAAACATTGAGCTTGGACAGCGAGTTAATGTTGAGGAAAGCAAAGTTTTACGGTCAGAGGTGAAGTAAGTTAAGCCAGTGGATGAGATGTTACCTGCAGAATCAAATCAATATGTAAGGGAAGAGGTTAAGGAGTAGAAGCAGAGCCCCATTACAGTATTGTCTGAAGAGGATGAAAAATACCTATCTGATGAGGTTAGAGTTCCTGCTAATAATGAAGCTAGGGTTTGTTCTAAGCAAGAAGTATACACTCATTTCGAAAAGGAAACAGTGTCAAGAAGTAAAAGAATGAAGGTTGTTGAATTTGCTTCAATAAATCATCAAGGAAAGATTCAGAAAATATTAGGAGAGGTTGGAGCATCCTGGAGACCTAAGACAAGGCCGAAAAACAAGCTTAGGTTAAACATGAAAAAACTATTAAATCCCAAATTGGCTGATGAAAAAGTTACAGTAATAGAAGATTCATCACCTCATGAGAAATTGGAAGATAGTGAATATTATAACAAAGAAGTTATAAAAGGTAAAAAACCAATAGTATCAAAAGAAAAATAAGTCTTTACTGATACTAAGATTTCAGACATTTTCATGGAGGTTCGAAAACAGATGATTCAGGAACAACAACAGAATGATATAAAGAATTCTTGTATAGAGAAAAGAGAGATAATTGAAGAAGAAGTTCAGTGCAGTATTTAAGCTGAAGAATAGCCAGAAGTTCCTGTAACCTTCACAGAGCTTATGAATGAGGATGAATAAATATACAAGAAGCTAAAAATACCATGGATACCTGAAGGTATGCAAACAATATCAGGAGATAAATGTATTGATTCTGAAAAGGAAAATCTACAAAGGAGCATTAAGCAATACAAGCATCAAATTGAATATATGCATGAAACCAATGATGGATTAGTAGCTGCAAATAGGAGACTTAGAGAAGACTTGGAGGAAGTAAACAATCACTACCAAGAATTGATTGCAGTATCTAAAGAGGCTCTTAAAAGAAAAAGACAGACAGAGAATCAATTTACAGAATTAAGGCAGAGTATCCAAGAGCTGACTCAGTAGAATGAAGAGTTAAAAAAGAGGGTTACAGACTTGGAAGCAGACCACTTGAAATCTAGAAGGAAAGCTCGGGCTTTGGAGGGAATTGCTCTATTAGCTGAAGCAACAAAAGACTAGTAAAGTTCTTTAAGGAGAGCAGTTATTTGTTAGTTTGAAAAGTTATTTTATTTTATTTTTGTATAATGTTAGTTTATATTGAACAATTCGATAGATGACCTAAAAGTAGTCAAGGTTCAATTATGCAACTGTTTTTGAAAGAACAGGATAAATGTAAGTCTGAAAGAGGACAAAGGGTTCAATTTTCGCTGACAAGGGGAGGCTATCAGGCTTTGTTTATGAGCTAAGTGTAAAGACTCTTATGTGTTTTTTATGACTGAACTATGAAATATATCAGGGATAATTTTAGCCTAGTGGGCTATTTTTCCATGTTTTTTTCCCAAAAAAGGTTCACCATTTTTCATTTTTTGAAGCCCTCTTTCGCCCAATTTTGATGGGGTAAAATTTTTTCACCCTAAAAATTGCCAAATTATTATATAAACGATATAAAATCCTTGGAAATTAAAATATTTTTTGAAAAATATCACCAATTATTTTATAGTTGGTGTTTTAAGAATTGGTAATAATCGCCAACATTTATACACTTTTAAATAAGTATGGTTCAAAATCATCCCTGAAATATATGCACTATATGCCATTTTGATTATTGACTAGTTTCATTTCTAATTTGTGTTAATTACTCAATTGGTATATTCATTTTTTGTTTAATGTTTTTATGCTTGAAATGCTTTCTAACTGTGGGTGAAACTCAGTATTGTGTTTATTCTGCTAGATTATGGTTTATATGTTATACATCTCAGTCATTCAAATGCTCATGATTTAGTGTTTGCTTTGGTCTTATGAATATTTTCCCTCTTGTATTCAAACTGTTCAACCAAAACCCTAAAAAACCCTATTTTACTTTATTTTGTTTATTGAGATTGTGTTGTGTTGTTGTCTTGTAGTCTGGGAACAATTTCTGGCACAAACAGTATGCATTAGTAAATACTAGAATTTCTTCAAAACAAGAACATTAGTCCATCAATGAAACTAAATGGAACCTATATAAGCATGTGTGCATTAATTGGTAAAAGCTAAATTGATTATCTAATGAAAATATAAAAGAAATTAATTGTAAAATATTTACAAAATAACAAAAAGGGTGTTAGCAATAATTTTATGAGAAATTAACATCTAGTTGTTAGCATAAAAATGTTTTGTAATCAAACAAATTGACATATTGCATATTTATACAAGCAATGATACATACAAGAGACAAGGAATGGTAGACATAATAACACATACTTATATTACTCAATAACACATAAGGTTTCATACATCCAACCAAACTGAGTCTTTATTCAGCTCTACAACCTATATATAAGATTTACAAGAAGTTACAAAACTAACAATCAGTTGAACTAACCGACACGACCTATGAGGTCGACATAATCTATTGTTTACAATTAGTCAACTGAAGGACGTAGTTGGCTAACCGACTTAGGCTCCTCCAACATCTCCCCCACCTCAAAATATTTCTTCGTCCCAAAGAAATGGGGAGATGACAATATTTCTGTCTGAGTATCTAAAAACCTGTGTTGTTCTTCATTATGGACTGTTGTGGCTGGTGGACGCCTGTTGCTAAACACATGCTTCTACAATAGCTTTAGCGATAGTTGCTGTTAGAACTATTCCCAAACGCGAAGTGCATTTTTTTATGTTGATGGTAAGAGTAGCGAGACTCGACAAGTTCTCCATCTTTTTATGGATATCCAAGTCTAAGATGTTAATCATGTCAGTCCCCATTAGTTTAGTTTTTTCCCTAGCAATGGAAAATATTTGTTGAAGTTGTGGTATGATTTTGTCGATGTTGGATAGACTAACTCGGGCCTAGATGATCCACTAATGTTCCTGTCTCTCTAGTTTTTCAAGTTTATTGATTTCCAAAATAAGTTGATCATCAATGGTCTATGCCATTGCTTCACGGGTAACTGGTCGAATGGTTTTGTAGTGGACTGATGAGTTCATAGGTTTTTTGCATTTCTTCAAATACTTGACTGGAGTAGGTATACCAGTTCCACAAGAAGTCTGTAGTGATGACATATTATACAACATATTGTACTAACATGTTGCGTGCTTCTATAAATGTTGTGTATTGATTTTTGAGTAGGACAATAGTTTCCTCATCCTGCTCTTGTTGCATTTCTTTCAACTACTCCTGAAGTGTCGACACAACACTTTCAAAGATGAGGTAAGCTTTTTTGAGGGGCTTGTTAGAGTTGGTCCTTGTTAACATTGTAATAATTTGTTGTGCCAATCTCTCACACTTGGCTAAAAATGTGTTTTTATTTTTTCTTAGTTGATCAATTTTTTCTTTTGCTTCCACTCTTCTGTGTTTATATTCCATGTCAATTGCATATATTAGTAGATCCATATCTTCTTCTTTGGATTTCTATGAAGTAACATGGGTGGTTGCTATTGTAGCTATTGTAGACAATGTTGTTGTTTCTGGTGTTCTTTCTTATGTTTCTTCTTTTCTCTTCTTTGTTTCCTTTTTCTTCTTTATTGTTCCTTACTATGTTTTCCAGCTTCTGTCTGTGGTTCTTGTAGGATTTATATTGCTGCCTTTTGGATTTGCTTGGTGGCTGGGGTTGTAACAACAAGACTAGGGAGGATGGTGTTGGTAATGCCATGAGAATTTATGATATTGATGGGAATATATTTGGTGGTAGGTGATGATAGTGGTAGTGGTGAAATAGGTGGTGGAAGTAAGTTAGGATCGACTAGCAAGCTTATTGTCTCATGCAGTAAAGGTTGCTCAACATTGCTTGTCAACGCCAGTTCAGAAGTCAATTGTAATATGGTATCAGATGGTTTGACAATGGGTTCAGTGGAGCATGGTTCATGAGATGGTGAGTGTTTTGGTGATGTTGGCTGGTCGACATGTTGAGGGATGAAGGAAGAAATTTTATTTTCCACAATTATGCTTGTTGGGTCAGGGGTTTTCTATAGAATGGTTTCAATGTATCCAACAATTTTTACATTGAGTATGGATGATTGTGGGGGCTCGACAATTTCAAGAATGGCTAGGGTGGAATTTTGTGCTTCCTCGACTAGAACAGGTATTTTTACTATCATCCTTTGGCAGTCGGGGAGGAGAGATGTTAGTTGGCTGATAAATTCTTGGAGTTCATTATATTTTTGAATGCGAGCCCTTAGTGGTGCTGGTAACTTCTATAGATATGGATGGGTTAAGGATAGGGATGTGGTAGTTATCGAAGTCGATATAGCTTCTTCTTCGAAAATTGGGGTCAAGGATGGAGGGGGTGGACTATGGGTGAGGTTGACATATGGTGTTGTAGAAAACCTAACTTTCTTTTAGCTTGTGTCTAGTCGGCTTGGTTGCTCCTCCTCCTCTGTGATAAATATTCCTATTTGTTCATCGACTGGGATATTATTTTTGGTGGCATCCTGCAAGATTTGAGTTGCACTATCAAAGAGTTCCGCATTGCCATATTTAGTTGGATCTTGAAGAATGATCTTGTGTTTCCCATTTCCTTGTATTGTACTCTTCCTGTTATTTCAAGATTTAAACAATTTGTCGGCCACTCGACGTATATTTTTCTTGGTGAGGGCATATTGTCGTAGTGGGGTATCTGATTGAGTGCTTCCCTTGATCTGTTTTGATTTCTCTTGTGGCTGATGTGGGGTTTTTAATGCAATCCTAAGAGGATTTATGTCTCCAGTATAGTCACATTGGAGTGTGAATGTGTTTAACTAGACGTAGATTTCATAGTCTTCTTCTTTTTTCTGCATTCGTTAAAGGTTTGACCATTGGTTGATTGACTCTTTTTTCTAGGGTTATAAAGGAAGATGTATACAATTCAGTAAGAATATATAAGCAAAATTCAAAGGTAAGATAGGTTCATACCTTATTTACTAAAGGCTGATCCAAGCTTTCCTTTATCCCTCCTCTTTCTCCTCAATCCAAGAGACCTGCAAAACAAGTTTCAACCTTCCTTAAACCAACTTGATTACATGAAAGGAGACTATATTCAATAAAATATGAAACCATAATCTGATAAGCATCAACATGTAATCATAAACATATATACAACATCAAACCGACAATGATTTGGGAAGGGAAGAGCATCAAAAATTTATAATCAAGTGGAAGAAGTATGAAGTTTACCTTCTCCTCATGCAAGGCACCTCTTGAAACCTTTAATTGGTATCTCTAGCTTCTCTTCTCCAAGAATATTAGCCTCCAATATATGAAACATAGGAAGATGGAATATAGGGAAAAGGTAGGGGGGATGAGAGTCCCAATTT
Organism: Pseudotsuga menziesii; assembly: GCA_001517045.1. Classification (NCBI taxonomy): domain Eukaryota; kingdom Viridiplantae; phylum Streptophyta; class Pinopsida; order Pinales; family Pinaceae; genus Pseudotsuga; species Pseudotsuga menziesii. Next base: position 1,385,778 of record LPNX010552378.1, read on the forward strand.
CTCTAGCATAACAATGCAAATGACAAGTACCCTTTCAAGGACCCTTGTCCCTCTCTTATATACTTTTCTTAAGAGTTAGGGTCGAATAGGGATCAATTACAACTGAAAGAGCAACACCAAAACCACCCAAACCACCTTGGCTTCAATATTTGTAATTTTTTAATATTTTTTGGCCACTTCAGGGTATACTCGTGGGTTTGCTTCACAAAAGCGGCGAGTGAATAGGGTAAACTTGCAAGTTTTACTAGGCAGACTCGCAAGTGGATAAAAAGTCAATTTTTAGGGTACTTGCATGAATTTCCAGGTGTTGGTGTATTCTGAAAAGTTTTTCCTTGTTCTGATACCTTTCCAATGGTCTAGAGAAGAGGTTAAACATAGTTACAAAACTATAGATATGGTGCCTCCAATAAATATGTCTTTTTAGTGACTAACAATGGATTTTCAGGAAGTGTCGTCATGCGACAAAAGCATGTAAAAGTTGTCACAGGAATATATGTGTCATTTTAGGATATAAAAGATGCCCCCTAATGTATGAGGTTAAGGGGAAAGATGATAGCCAAAATATATTATAAAAAGGAAACAACTAAGTCATGGAGTCGAAGAGACAGAGAATCCAAGATCATATGTTCGAACAAAGGTACGTGAAAGAGATATAAATGTTAGAAAAAACTGATCTTCAGGACATACATGTCCATATACAAATGATTGCCATAAATATACAGGCGGATCCAACATGTGTATTACTGATGTAACTTTCATGGCCGCACAATATGCAAAAATGTGCCATATGAAATCTAAATGAGTCATGGCCACAAATGAACAAGGTGGATCCATGCTCAATAATCGATCATAGCCACAAGAATACAAGGTGGATCCATGTCTCAGAAAATCTCATCTGGAGTGTGACAAGGTCTTGCACAAATTGGGAAATAAAAAAAGATGATGATAATACTTTCGGCCCAAGGTATTCAATCTAAACCACCCAAAGGTATGAATCCTAACCATGTGAATAAAGGAGTTAAGCTCAAACATGGAGGAAACTGGCTGTTTACTGGTCATTGATGAGGACTGTTAACAAATGCGAGGGAAACCACCATTAATGAAAATGGTCCCCAAGGTATCTAATACATTTTGACAAGTGTGAATAAATGGTCTTGAAGTCGAACACCTGAAGAATTCCTTGAGTAGGAGACATTAAGGTATTCCTCGTACCCAATAGTGAGGGAAATTTCAACTGATAACTACAATCCCCAAGGTATTGTCATAATCTCTAAATCCCATTCTTATATCAAGATGTGTTGAATTCAATAGGAAGAGATCCGCTGGAAGGAAGGAATTAAGGAATCCTTCATCATCCAGCACGAGGCAAGTCAAAGACTGTTTAGATCTGGAACTGGTACAAAATTTTGCAGCAAGGGCCACTGAAGACTTAATGTAATGAACTGATATCAGGGAATGACTGACACAAAAGGTTAAGGAAACTGCAGAATGGTCGAAACATGTTTGATCCTTGAACAATGAGAATGACACAAAAGTGACTTAGGTAGCTTTTGACACAAAAGGATTGACGATACAAATATGCAATGTAGGAGACATTGACAGACTCTCCATGTAATTGGAAAAGTAAGCAACTAGAGGAGTAAAACTATGAGATCAGGCTTAATCCTAAAGCCAAAAACTAGAACCCAAATATTGATAAACTAAAAACTGGTGCTTTGTTCAAGGAAATAAGACTTTCTGCCATGATACAAAAGACATTTGAATGAACTTCCCTTTCCCTCTTTCTTGTAAATATTTAACGAGTCCAAGAAAGCAAAATCAGCACCTTCTTCATTGTTGACAAGCTCAAAGATGAGACAAAATAATGCTTGATAAAGCGCTGATTTGTGGATTTTCTGAGCCCTTATTAGTGAATGATCAATGATGTTTTCATAGTTTGAGATTCTGAAAACTCCAAAGAAGACTCTAGGGGGGAATTTTCTCAAGGTTAGTCTCCTAAGTCCGAAAAAGAATAAAAAAATATAGAGGATAACTCTCTTAGCTTAGGCTAACCAAGGTATGCCTTTTTCATAGTTAGTCAGCAAGGTCTGGAAAAGGGGTAAACTATCACCAAACCGATGGTCCTTCAAAAGAAAGTAGAACAATTTAGTTTTAACGAGTGTGAATGGAAGCAAGATCACTCGATGCTTTTGTCCTAGGGTTTAAGCGAGCATGAAAGATGGCATAAAGAACTCTCAAAATATTTTTCATGTTTAAACCAGAACACGAATAAGCAAAAATTCAGGTCGAATAGGTTCCTATTCTGTAAGTTTAGTCCTCCGAGACCATAAAAGAGATAAATCTAAACCCAAAGATACACTTCTAGTAAAAAAAACTAGAGTATTCCTTTTTCGTAATTAATCATGGTCCGAAAAAGGGGTAAACTATCACCGATGTGAATGTTCCTTCACATCCTTTAATGAGTTTAAAGGGACAAGGAAAATTCATAAATATAGTCATATTTAGGGAGTCAGACCAAGGATTGAAGATAACTCCATACCTTTCCTGAAAAGTTTTAATGAGCCTGGAAAACTCAACTCATGGAATCCTTACTGTTTTTAACGAGCTTGAAGGAAAGCAGAAAGAATGCTCTAGCTAATTGCGAGGATTTAAGTGTCAGAGGCGTGCGAAAATAGTTCCATGCATGAGGAACATACCTAAACATAATGTAAGGAACATGAGAAATATAAGGACAATCGAGGTACATCTCCTCCAGGTAAAAGGTGTCAAGTTGCAAAAGAAAAATGCTACAAAGCTGAGCGAAAATGAAAACAGAGATGAGGGCTTATATAATGAGCTAAAAGCATGGAAGCCAACATCATGCTCATAAGCGCAATCATAATACATGCAAATGCAGTTACAAATTGAACAACAAGGTGACAGCAGTAAGTAGTTGTGAATCCAACTAATAATCATGTCTCCAAGAAACAACAATATCAAGATCATATTCAGAAGAAAAGATCTGATGCTGGTCACTTTGGTAGATACACTTGAAACTTGTCTTTATTCTACAAAATATGTAGTTGAGGTAGAATCGATCGAATAATATTCTATAGTGCCAAGGTCTGAGGATTTATAACCAATAAGATAAACCTCAAGAGGAAAGCTAAATTTGATATGGGTGATAGAGTCTGTAGGAACAAGCTCAATATCATAGGAGTCGAAAAATATACAAAAAGAATCATAGTCATCAGGATCACCAAATTGTTGTTCAATGGGAGAGTCCAAAGACTCGACAATGAAATCATAAAGGATTGATCATCGAATGGATCGGGCTCAATAATCAATTCAGGGTTGGATTTAACTACAACTGATTCAACATCCATGAGAAGATCAGATTGTATCAAAGACTCTAGGAAGAACTCATCTGAAGGAAGGAGACCATCCCAGATATGACACATGTCTAAACATTCAAATGGATCAAAAGGGTGGAGAGCGGGCTCTAGATTCTGCATAGGGTAGATCACTTGGTCAACTATTTGGACCAAGTCCCAAGAAGGTAAGAATGAACACATAGGATTATTATCAGTAGATGGACATGGGGGATATGAGGCTACATAACTCATCCATGGCGGGGCAGTGTCTACCAAAGCACTGGGAATTAACAAAGGACAGACTTGGTCTCTAATTGGGTCAGGAGAGGGATGAATAAATTCCAACTGATCGACAAAAACAATGCTTTCTCTATGAGGAAAGTACATCATACGAAAGAGCATTGACACTACAACTTGCATAGTAGAAACACAATCACACCTGAGTAGCATATTGAATTCCAAGGGGTCCTCTATCACCATAAAATCAACTAAAATGATATTCCCACCCAAAGTAATAGAAGTTTGAGTAAAATTTCCCAAAGCTTGACTAGTTCTTCTATCAAAATCCAGTAATTGACTGTCAGTTGACACAAGGTTGGGAGATCCAATGTCTCTCCAATCACAAGCATATAAAATGCTAATAGAGGTTCCTTCATCTACAATACAACAAGAAATCATGTAGTTTCCAATTTGTACCTTTATTTGAAAAGGTGCATCAGAAGGAAGGCATAGACTAACTAGGTTATCCCAATTGAAGGAAGCAATCTAAGGACTTGGTAGGGATTCATTTGAAGTGAAGTCAATGCCCCCTTGTGCGGAAGGTTATGAATTAGTAGTGAAGAAAATATGACTAGTAGAAGATTCAATCTCCAAAGGAAGAGTGGGATTGATCTAAGATGACATCAACTCAAACACTTGATGAAGGTAACTCTTTGAAAGAAGAGTGGGATTGAACACATATTGCATCGGTTCAATCACTTAGTAAAGGTCTCCAAAGGAAGAGTGGGATTGACCAAGGATGACATTGGTTTAATCACTTGATCAACCGAAGGTTGAATATATTATTGAGAAACTTTAGGTTCTTCAAGAACGAGATTTCCTTGGAACCATACTATTTGTACCTCTGCAATAGTAGGGCACTAATGAGTAAGGTGGTCTCCCTCACAAATCCTGCAATGGAACTTCGAATTTTGTTTTGAGTGATTGGTTTTCTCAATGGTGTCAACATGAATTGAATTGGTTGAACGTTTCCCCCTAGCATGACCTCCAGAGGTTGGGTGGTTAGGTCCAACATGACTTGCAAAGGCTAGGTGGTTAGGTTCAACATGACTTGTAGAGGCTGGTTTTTTCCCCCAGCATGAATTCCATAGGTTGGGTGGTGAAGGTGAACTTGACTTGCAAAGGTTGAGTGTGTGGCCCCAGCATGACTTCCAAAGGTTGGGTGGTTGTTTCCAACATGACCTGCATAGGTTGGATGTGTGCCCGTAGCATGACTTCCATAGGCTGGGTGGTTAGGGTCAACATGACTAGTAGAGTTTGAGTGGGTGTCCCCAGCATGAACTACAGAGGCTGAGTGATTGGGTCCAACATGACTTGCATAGTTTGGATGGGTTCCACCAGCATGACCTGGAGAGGCTAAGTGGTTGGGTCCAACATGACTTGCAAAGGTTGGGTGAGTTACCCCTCTCTTTTGTGTCTTCTTCCTATTCTTCCTTCTTCTATTCCTTTTAGAGTGCAAGCTACTAGTATAATAAATTTCATCGCATGAGGTAGAAGGAGGAGGAGAGGTTGCTATAGGTGATGGGGAGACATTGTTTTGATGCCCTTGATATAAGGTGCTTTCTTGAGAAGTATCAAGAGCATTCAGGACAGTTGGAGTGGAAAACAACCAAACCAGTAGCCTTAGGGTGAATCTAGGTAGATTCAAAGTGGTCATGAAAGGAACACCAACATTCCCAATGAAAGGAAAAGCACAAGAATCCCCTGGCATGGGGGTCCCCTGATTGGTGTCCATATGGGTACTAGCCATAGTTTATGACTTGACAAGAAATCAAAGTCTGAGGTCAACTGGAAACGAACAACACAAAGAGAACACCACTGGAATAAAAATCTAAGTATCCAAACCAGGGAAAAAAAATAAACCTTCCAAAGGAAAGTCTGGGATGATGATGGCCCAGAAATAACCACTTAAGGGTGAAGAATAATTACTCGGGGTACACAATACACCGCCTTGGGTCCAAGCGCTTGAATCATGAAACTGCTTTCCCAAATTGTATGTAAGGGATTTCCTCCCTATCCTACCCTAGGTATAGTGGAAATAGTCTTCCACCATAACCTATGTAGAGTCCTATAAGTATATATACTAAGGCTACCAAAATCACAAATAAATTTTGGCGAGATAGTCCTTAGTCCAATCGATGCACATGGGTAGGGTAACTAATCCCTAAGCTCAAACAGTACCAGGCACCACACGGGGCCAGAAGGAGGTACTAAGTAAGTCCCCAAACGTGCATCAACTTAGGTGTATTCTCTACTTAGTATAGGAGGTGTATCTCCACATATCTGTATCGCATGACCTCGTGCTTGACTCTTGTGTTAGAGGAGCTTTCCGATGTCTTTCTTTATGAAATTAGATTTCTTGAATGAAAATCCACTAGGTTTGAGTTTAAATTTTTGGCCAGTTAAAGATGTCCCTAACTTAGACTAGTCTGTGTCATCCCTAGAAAGAAATTGTTACTAATACATTTTAGACATTATCATTCTTTTTAAGGGTTGTTGATTACTCAAAGGTAGAAGAGGTGAAACCAATGGTGTTTTGACTTGAAATAAAAAAGAAGATGACTAAACAAAAGAGAAATCAAAATGAAATGCAAAGTTCTATGTCTCTTTTCTTTTCAAAACAAAAGAATGAAGTCCACAAAAGAAAGACTTTTTTTTTGTATATTCAAGAAACAAAGACATGCAATGCATTTAAGATTAAACCCTAGCCTACATGCATATAAAACAATTACTTGTTCTTTTTTTTTTACTTTTTCTTTATAAATGAGAAATTAAAGCAACCTACAAACTAATGCATGCAAATAATATAGACAAAGTAAATGGAATTATGCTCTATACCCCACAAACAGACCCTAGGCTTCCCTAAATCCAAATAGAATCTCACATGGAAGGGAGGCTTGCAAAGGAGAACAAGCCAACCACTTTGGCATGAAGAGGTTAAATAACAAGACTAAAATAAACAGAGACCAGGAAGCTCTTAGGTTCAGTCTAAACATGATAACATAGGTTTCTTAACACCTTGGACAACAAGGTCATTCCATGGGAGGAGGTGGGGGGGGAAGCAAGAAACAAGTACAAAAAATTCAAAAGGACTTACAAATCAGTTAAAAATAACCCTCAAGAGGAGACACCACTTCCTACTGGTCATACATAGACAGGGGACATAACGGGAACCCACAACCAAATCAAACCACCCCAAACAGGCCCAAAAAAGGGTGAGAAAACATTGAACAAGGGAACTCATGAGTTTCCTTAGGAAAAGTAGCGAGTGTCACCCATAACTCACATGTTTCCTTAAGCAAAGGCACAATTACATCCAGAAATCGCTACTGTGCAGTGTAATAGCTGCGAGTGGGTGGTGGAAGGCATAAAAATGTAAGAAACAACCTTAAATAGGAAAAGGAGGGGTCCTAACAGACTTAAGAGTTACTCCCAACTTGCAAGAAGGACCTAAAATCTTAATTAAACTATAAAAGAAGGCAAGGATACCCCAAAATAGACAAGGCTCCCCAACATAGTCGCTCGTTCTGTTGTTAGGGAAAATGTTCCTATGGCTGGGGGTTAAGAGGCCACCAACATACTAGGGGTATAAAGACAGATGTATACAGTTTTGTAAGAAAATATAAGCAAGATTCAAAGGTAGTATAGGTTCATACCTTATTTATTGAAGGTTGATCCAAGCTTTCCTTTCTCCCTCCTCTTGCTCCTCAATCCAAGAGACCTACAAAACAAGTTTCAACCTTTCTAAAAATAAATTGATTACATGAAAGCAGATTGTATTCAATAAAATATGAAACCCTAATATGATAAGCATCAACATGTAATTAGAAAAAGAGATACAACATTAAACAGACAATGATTTGGGAATGTAAGAGAATCAAATATTTATTATCAAGTGGAAGAAGTACAAATTTTACCTTCTCCTCATGTAAGGTACCTTGTGAAACCTTTGATCTGGATCTCCTGATTCTCTTCTCCAAGAATCTCAGCCTCCAAGATCTACAACACAGGAAGATGGAATCTAGGGAAAAGGCAGGGAGGATGAGAGTCCCAATTTATCCAGCATAATAATGCAAAGGCTAAGTCCCCTTTCATGGACCCCTCTCCCTCTCTTATATAATTTTTTGAAGAGTTAAGGTCAAATAGGGATCAGTTACAACTGAAAGACTAGTTACAAAACCACACAAAACACCTTGGATTCGATATTTTTCATTTTTTTATATTTTTTGGCTACTTTAGGGTATACTCACGGGTTTTCTTCACCAAAGGGGCAACTGAACAAGGTAAACTCACAGGTTTTACTAGGAATACTCGTGAGTGGGTCAAAAAGTCAATTTTTAGGGTACTTCCAAGCATTTCTAGGGGTTGGTGCCTTCTGAAAAGTGTTTGCTTATTCTTATACTTTTCCAATAGTCTAGAAGAAATTAAATGGACTTACAAAACTCCATATATGGATCCTCCAATCAAGGTGTATTTTCAGTGACTGACAATGGATTTTCATGAAGTGTCATCATGCGATGAAAGCATGTAAATGTTGTCATGATCATAGATGTGTTATTTTACGCTATAATAAGGGAGTATATCCAATATGGTGTTAGATTTCTGACTAAGCTCATAAAAATCTCCTCAAACGAAGGGTATAAATCAAGTTCTTTTTTTGTGCCCCCAACACCTTGTAGGTACCAGATCAATGTGTGGTCCAACACAAGTTGGATATGTGTCGTCGGTGGTAGAATTTGTCGAATATTCTGGGGTACCTGTTATCTAGATGTTTTGATTTTTAGGGCCTGAAACCAAGTGTCTAACCAAATTTTTGATGTTGATGCTCCCATTTGGAAACCATTCAAAGATAATGATTTGAAATTCCACATTATTGGTCCTTTTTGGGCAGTGAATTCCTTATCTCTAAGTGGTCGAATATGGTACATGGATATCCATATTATCAATGAAGGAAATCAGATTTGAGCACCCTCCTACTAACATCTTACACAAATATGGTTGATGATCTCGACTAGGTGGTCAGCCCAACAATATAGTTTTCCTATTATCGCAACGTTCTGGGCTATATTGAGCATGTCGATCTTGGGTTCAGAACCTATTATCGTACTTGTGAGGCATTTAGACAATTTTTGTGGTTATCTATTGTGTGTCATAGAGGATTTGGTTAACTATCATCCCTCTTGAATTTTTTTTCTGTTGATGTACCTGCTAGTTCTTTGACCATGGTTGGATTTAGTCAGATGGGTACAGGTGCTCCTTTGTTTGACAATCACGTGATTTGATGAATTAGAACACCATTGATTTCGACAAGTGTGTTGAAGTAGAACTTCCCATTATGGAATCCGTTGATGATGAATTGCACAACAACTTCTTTTGTCCCTGCAAAGCTATCCATTAGAGGTGCATTCATATAATTAAGGATTGTGATGGCTCACAATTTCCATGCTTCTTCCCTCCATCGACCGCCTGATTTCATTCCCCACTCTTTGATTTCATTCCAAACTCTCTTCCATTGTTGCTTGAGAAATTTGGCATTGTGTATATTATGCAATCGAATTTCCAAAGGTGTGAGGGCTCTTTCTAACTGTCTGATTTTATTTGTTGTTGAGATGGTAGTTGCAACCGACTTCTTTGGTTCCATTGTGTCGATGAGATGCTCTTATTCAATAGGTTGTGATATGTGCTCCGGTGTTCCGATGCTCTGATGCTCAAGCTCTTTGCAGAATAAAATCCAAGTCTCTTGCAATGCAACATTTATAGTATAATTGTTTTGGGCGAGAGAAGGCATAGTGGTTGGTGGTATGAATTGTGGTATTGATGGTGGACTTAATTTCGAAAGACAAGTTGTCAGTGTTTCTTTAGATGCATGTCAAAATTTGTGCTCTAGGTGTCGGTGTTCATGATGACTTAATTGGACCATTTTTTCAACTTTGTGTCAACAAATTTCTTTATAGTGATGGTGTCGGTAATGTCGAGGTGATCAGAAATATTCATACCTTCTCTACTCATGTCGATGATTGTGCCTCCCAGTTTGTATGTTTTTCTCCCTGCCTCATCCTTGTCAAAAGGATTGATCCAAGTTCTTGTCATGATGACTTTTCTTTGTAAATTTTCTTGTGTTTGGTTAGAGTTTTATAGGATTTTTTTTCAATTTTTTATAGTTACACAACCATTTTTTTTAAGACTTTGTATTGTTTTAGTCAGGCCCCATTAAATAGTTTTCGAAATACGTTTCCCTGTAGTGTTTTTAGTCGAACTGATTTGTTAGTGTTGATTTCTTCAACAATGTATGCACCCATCCATTTAGTGTGCAGTTTCTTAGGTTTTCCTTTTACTCGACTATTTGATTGTATTGCAATGTCTCCAACCGATAGATTTTTGTTTTTGATATTTCTATCGTACGAGGCATTTTGTTGTTGTTTTTGGATTTCTTGGTATTGTATTGTAATTAGTCGATGTTATTCAAGTTTGGATAGTTTCATTGGTAATTCATTTCTATAATTTTCGACATCGATGTGTAGTATGTCAACAATCAGAGGATTTTGTTAACGAAAGTGTAAGGGTACAACTGCTTCTTGTCCATATACAAGTCAGAACGATGTAGTCCCATAGAACATTTATATGTTGTTCTATATGCCCATAAGAAGATAAGTATCTTGTCATCCCAATCATCTTTGTCGGTATTACATATTTTTGTTAAGCCTCTGGTTAATGTTTTATTGAAAGCTTCAATTACACCATTAGATTTAGGATGATACATTGTGCTTTTCTAGTGTTCAATCATGAATTGTTTTCTCAAAGCTTCCATTGTTTTATTTACAAAATGTGACCCCTAATCGCTGATCAAGGTCAATGGAAATTTGAATCTTATGATGATGTTCTCGTCTATAAATTTTGCGACTATCTCACTTGAACAATATTTGACTGGTTCTGCCTCTTCCCACATGGTAACGTATTCGACTGCTGTGATGATATATCGTGCTCCTATTCATTTACCTAGTGTCAGAAGTGGCCCTATGAAATCAATCGCCCAAATTTAAAATGTTAATATTGGATTTATAGATATTAAATGCATTTTCTTTCTTGGTAGAGGCTGACCTAATCGTTGGCATCAGTCACACTTTCTCACAAATTCTCGTCAATCCCGGTGTATGGTCAGCCACTATAATCCCGACTGTTGGATTTTTTTGGCTGTCGTGTCACCTTGAAAATGTCCTCCGGCTAGGCCGTAGTGTGCTTCATTTATTATAATTTCTCTTTCATGGTCAAGAACACATTGTTGTAAGACATCATCTAATCCAATTTTGTAAGGAAATCTGTTTACTATGGTGTAGGGTGCAAATTTCATTACCAACATCTTCTTCTTATTTTCACTCATTCCTTCTGGTGCTTGGCCTTCCTCTAGGAATTGATCAATTTTTGCTAAGTTGGAATATACAACTTCAATTTGGAATAAATGAGCATCTGGTAGGTCATCTTCAATTTTGGTTGGTTCTTCACCTGTGTCGCTTCTCGACAAGTGGTCAGGTTCGACATTTGTTTTGCTTGGTCAAACTACGACTCCAAACTTGAATTATTGGAATAGTAGCAACCATTGATGAATTTTTCCATGATGTAATGGTTTATTTACTAATTATTTTAATTCCTAGTGGCATTTGTAGAACACAAATGGATTAGCTAGTAAATAATGTCTGTATTTTTAAAGTGTGAATACCATTCCAAGTGCCTCTCTTTCGGTTGTCAAGTAGTTCCTCTCAACTTTATTTGATTTCCTAATGATGTATGTGTTTGGATGGTCCATTCCAACATCCCCTGGTTGAGTTAGAATTGCATCAATTTCTATTCAAAATGTACATGGAATTTAATTGACCAATTTGGAAATCGTAGTATGGGTGATTTGACTAGTTTTTTCTTTAATATGTCGAACAATGAAGAGCATTCGACGGTCCAATCGTATTCCTGATTTTCTTTTAGTAGCGATTCTAGTGGGTAGGCCATGATAGAATGGTGCCAGATGAATTTTTTATAATATCTCACATGTCCGAGTAAAAATATTACTTGTTTAGGATTCACTGGTGGTTTTAAGTTGAGAATAATTTTAATTTTTGCATAGTCGACCTTAATGCCTTCCTTGCATATTACATGTCCTAGTAGGATTCCTATTGGAGTTGAAAATATGAATTTCTTGATATTCACTGACAATTGGATTTGTCAACATATTTCTAACATAATTATGAGCTACTTAGAGTGATTTTTCAGCATAGAGTATATTGTCCAGTCGTCGAAATATACGGCCATAGTTTTGTATATATATTCATGAAAGGCTTTGATGACAATTATGGAGAATATAGTTGGGGCTTTTTTCAATTCGAATGGCATGAATTTTTATGCGGATGATCCAAATTCACATACAAATGTAGTATTCTTTTGGTCTTCTTTAGCAATGGGTACTTGATTATATCCCAAAAATATGGATGTAAACAAATAACACTCAGTACTGCAACTTCATTAATAATTTCATTTGCAAAAAGGGTCGAAAACAGGTTTGTAAGGGTTACCTTATTAAGTTCTTGAAAGTCGACACATATCCTTAGTCATGTCAGGTCGTGTTTCTTTGGTTGGACCACTATTGGGATTTCCCATTCCAACTGATCAATAGGGTAAATGATTCCAACTTCAAGCATGCTATCAATTTCTTTATTTACTATCTCCTTGTATTTGTGCGCAAGTTTGTATGGTCTTTTTTTTATTGGTTTTGCCTTGGGTTCGATGTCAATTTTCATTTAACCCATTTCTTGAACAAGTACTTTTAAATCCTTATAGTCCCGAGAAAAATATCCTAAAATTATTTTAATAATTTGATGATTTATGTTGTTTTTTCTTCATTCCAGTAGTCGCATAAATTTGTGATTTTAGGTGTGTCGTCGTTGGATATATTGACTTCTTTCGTCTTAACTTTAATGTCCTCATCTTTTCTAGACATGAATAATTGTAAAGGGTGACCATAGCCTTATTGTTGGGACCTATATGCAACTATATGCATCCATATACATCTAATCATTTCAGAAAGATCATCATAAATTTAGAATTAAAGAGGGGTATTGGGATGTTATAAACTCACTTCATACTTAGGATAACAATATTTAATATTTATTGATTAAATTCCTACCTACTAGCCTAGATAGTTGGCATCCACTTGCACCACTTGGTTAACACTTTCCATATATACCCTAGGAGCACCTTTATCATGATTCTGGTTAGATCCTACTAACCTTATTGATTTCCATAATTAGTAATTGCACCTTCATGTAGATGCTGTCTTTATACTACATTATTGCATATTTTCAGTGGATAAGGTAAAGCTAGTCAACAAGGAAATTGCTATCTTTTGGTTCCAACCCATCCTCCATGTTTTTCTCTCAACATTCCAGGATCAATATATTTTTCCATCATTCATGACAACTCACTCATGCTTTAGCTAATTCGTGGGGTCCTTGACTGATTAGGAAAGTGCTTTAGCCACCTATGGGTGTTTACAATATTTAGTAAGTCTAGTTTCTAAGCTAGCATGATTTGTCTCTTATGCAACTTGAATTTACCTATGAGTGACGTGATAATTATATACACTTCTATTCATCATTAATAAATGGAAGGATACACTCCAATATTCATCTCTTATTCATGTGATTTATACTCTTTATTTTCTCTCTATTTTCCTTGTGCATGCTTGTGAGAATTATCCTATAGTTAGATATACTTCTTGTGCTTCTTATTTGCATCAAGCCTCTATTTATACATGGTATCCGAGATGCAATTTCTACAAAGTATCTAGACCCATAAATACCTATAGTTAATATAAGTATTAACAAAAACCCTATCCCAAGTATCCTCATCGATTTAGGATCCACAATCAATGTAATGGAAAAAGATACCATGTTATCCCTAAACCTGCAATATTTCATAAGGACAACAACTACTATATTACAACGAATAGACACCTCCATTGTATGACTAGAGGGTATACTTGAAGTCATCATTATCAATATTGAATCTTCGGAATATCCTCAATACTTTGTAGTCATTAAAGTCAAAAGTGAACTCAATGGATATCCATTCATCTTGGGAAGATCATGGCTAGCTACATCAGATTCCTATATAGGTTGTCAATCTGGAGATATGACCATAACAAGTGGGAAATACAAAAAGAAGATAACTATTTATCCTCCTTCCTAACTATCTATGGATACAAAGAATCCTATTTGGTTAGATGATTATGGTAACATTTATGATCAAGTAGTGCAACCAGTCCTCAGCATAAAAACTACTTTAACACTTCAAGATGAGGATGGAAAATTTTTATCTAATGTCCTTCAAAATGTTTATCCTAACAATTATGTACTTGAAGAAATTTTTACAGTAGTTGAACAAGAAGAGATGATTGGAGCTTCATCTAAGGATTCTGACACAATGTGGTAGCGAGTATTCTTTGTCGAACAAGAACCCACGACAATAAAGGTAGTGGAAACCCTTCTAGGAAAGACCATGAACATTAACACAAATATGAATCTAGACCAAGAACAACTCTTAATTAAAGTACTTACAAATCATATCAAAACGTTTGCATGGACATACTTAGATATGAAATGAATACATCATGATATTTGAAAACATCATATCTACATCAGGGAAGATGTTTTCCCAACCAGGAAACCACAAAGAAGGATGAACCCAACATTAAGGGACACAATTACGTGAGAGTTACAAAAGCTACTTTATGCAGGCTTCATATATATGATCTCTAAAAACGAGTGGGTATCACCTCTAGTGGTAGTTCCCAAAAAAGGGGGAAAATGGAGAATATGTGTGGATTATAGAGAACTCAACAAGGCAACCAAAAAATACCACTTTCCTTTACCATTCATAGACCAAGTATTATATACTCTTATTGGGAATAAATTCATTTCATTTTGGATGGTTTCAGTGGATACAATCATATTCAAGTCCATACAGATGATCAGGATAAAAGCACATTTACCTGTCCATGGGGGACATTTGCATATAGAGTACTACCATTTAGAATATACAATGCTCCCAGGACCTTTTAGAGGGAATTATTAAGTATATTTGTATATTTCATCAATGATCAGATAGAGGTGTATAGGGACGATTTCACACCATATGGACAAGACTTTCATGAGGCATTAAACAACTTGGAATCTATTTTGAAGAAATTTATAGAGATGAGTCTTTGTCTAAGAAATGAAAAATGTAAAATGTTGATGGGATAAGGCATAGTTTTGGGACACCATATCTCATAAAGAGGAATTGAAGTTGATCAAGCAAAGGTATTTGTCATTAAAACCTTGTCCCCACCTGTCAAAAAAATGGACATGCGCAAGTTCTTAGACCAAACAGGCTACTACAAAAGGTTCATACAAGGATTCAGCAAAGTAGCAGGCCCTATGTTTCAACTATTGACCAAAGATGCATATTTCAAATGGACTGATCAATGCATGGTAACTTCTGAACAACTGAAAGAGAAAAATACTACTAAAATGATATCTAATGTGGGTGTACGTAGGGAATTCTAAGAGGAAGTGTTTTTCATCCTCAATGTTCATATCCTCATAGAGATGGAAGATCCTTTCTACCCATGGTGTTTTAGCAACTTCCCAACGACCAGTTTCAATATGAAGCTCATGAGAGTTCGTTCTTATCTTGGTTATATTAATTTTTTCTTTGTACTAGTTAAAACCGAGAGATACTTTTGATCTTCTAGAGTAGGGTTGATGACCTCCTTATAATATCTTAATTTTATTTTATCCTCTAAATATTTCTCACACCACATTTTCTCATTAAACTTATAAGTGGCAATATTTTTAATATTATTTATATTTTGCAATGCAACATTTTTGTTGATCTCCCAACGGTTTAACTAAGCCCTGGTATCTTTATACCAACCTCGCTTGAGCCTTAGGTGGTTTTGGATGGAATTTAAAGCTAGTTTAGGAAGTCTATGGTCTCCCATGTTATTGATTTTGTGCTTGTACAACAAGAGGCTAGTCATTGCTAGGCTCTCGATAGGGGAATGACCCACTTCTATAAGGAGAATAGGTTAGGGTGTATTACTTTTAATTTTGAGGTTATACGTTATAAAACGCTTCTAGATTTGCTTAATATTTCTCCATGATTCTCTTGAGATGCTACAACCCCAAACATTACACCCATACAAGATAACAGGAGGGACTAAATTTTCAAAGGGGAGCTTATTTTTATCGCACATCAAAAGGTTTGTTGCTTTACAATTATTTTCAAGACCAAAATAAGCTTTCCACCCTCCATGAATCCTTCTTAATGCTTTATTTCCAGTTGATCTTGTGATGAATATCAATTCCTAGGTATTTGTAAGAAGATACTTTATCCAAGTTGCTATTGTCATACACAAAATTAGCGTAAGTGTCCTTCTTGGATTTAATAATCATAATTTTGTTTTGTTAGTATTAACAATCATACCCATGGTAGAGAAAAAATCCTTAAGAAGTCTTAGTTTCTTATCAATATCAGATGGACTCCTTTCTAGAAGAACAATATTGTCATCATAGAGAAGAAGGATGATGACTATTCCAGCTAAGATCGAGCTAGCATAGCCTGCTTCCTCTAAACAACCTTCTAGCTTATCTATGTAAATGCCAAAAAGGGTGGGGGAGAGGGGGAAACCTTGTTTAACTCTGATATTACACTTAATATATTTTGAACACCCCTCGTTGGTCTTAAACTTGGCAATGCCATTCTCATATAATCTTATTGCGGAGGCTCTCAACTTGAAAGGAACCTTTAGCTCTTCTAATCTATTCCAAAATTTATTTCTAGGTACTATATCGAAAGCCTTTGTAAAGTCCACAAAGAAAAAAAAGAGATTGGATTTATCATTATGACACTCCTCCACATTTACCCTAAGCGTAATGAGATGGTCCGTTGTTGAGTGTTGCCTTCTAAAACCCGCTTGGCCTTTAGCCCACTTACCCTCACTTTCAAGCCAAGTGCTGATCTTTTTTTCCAAAATAATACCATACAACTTGGATAAGAGAGGGATAATCATAATTGTCCAGTAATTATAGGGGTTGTTTGTATCCCTACTTTTAAAAATAGGGATAATGAGGCTTTGAGTGCAAGGTTTAGGGAACCCTCTCTTGACTACTTGATTGAAAAGCTTGTGTATTTGAGGGTTGAGGACATGACCTCCAATTTTTAAGATTTCTTCCTGGGAACCTTCGATTTCCTTACGTTTTCTATTTGCGAAACGCTTAACCCCAAAATCTATGTCTTCTAATGACAAAATTTCTTCCATTGTGAGCAGGGTTTCAAAGTTAACTATGCCATTTGGGGATTCAAGAAAATTTTTAAGATAGGAATTTCAGTTGTGTAAAGAAATTCTATTATTATCTTTAGTTTTTCTAGTTAGATCTGCCTCCAAAATTTCTTAGGATCCACCTTAGAGAGGTGGAAGAGATATTTTTGTATTTTACGAATATACTACATTTTTTTAATTTTTAGTTAGGGCTTTGTATATTTTTATCTTGTCAGTTTTAAGAGACTCATCAAGAGCTTCCTTAATTTCTTTCCTTGCACTTTTACAATCTTTATCATACCAAGGGTTGATTTCGCTATTTATTTTATTACTTGAAACTCATAAAGATAATCAAGAGTATGGATCATGTTGTGTTGAATTCCAGAGAATGGGTAAACCCACACAAAAAGATGAAATTCCTCTTCAGCCTAAAGTATCCTTGGAACCATTTAATAAGTGGGGATTTGACTTTGTGGGACTAATCAAGCCACTTTCCAACCAAAACAAGTATATCCTGGTATGCACATACTACATCACCAAGTGGGAAGAAGTTAAAGAACTTGCTAAAGTTGATGAAAATAGTGTGGCAAAGTTCTTCACAGAGAAAATATTTACAAGATTTTCGGTCCCCAGAGAGCTTGTATCTGATCAAGGAACACATTTTGAATCCAATCTGATTGAATATTTGTTGAGGAGGAACAAAATAAAACATAAGCAATATTCCTCTTATCGACCACAAGAAAATGTGTAGGTGGAAGTCACAAACATAAAATAAGAGAAAATTTTAACCAAGACGTTTCAGTTACGTAAGAGATATTGGGAAAATAGATTGAATGAAGCAGCTTAAGCCTACAACACAACATGGAATACCACCATTGGATTTTATCACCATGAATTGGTATATGGCAAGAAAGTTATGTTACCCATTGAGTTTGAGATCAAAACATTGAGAACAACAACTGAACTAAATATGGAACTATTTGAAACTAAAAAAGAACAAATCCTTCAGTTAAATGAATTAGATGAATACATACAACAAGATTTATCACACACATAGATAGTGGAAAAAAAGGAAACAATGGCATGGAAATAACATAAGGACAAAGAATTTAAAAGAAGGATACCAGACATTGTTATATGACTCAAGATTCCAGAAGTTCAAGGGAAAGATAACAACCAGGTGTTTAGGACCATACCAAATATACACCATCTATGATAATGGAGCAGTCAAGATAAAAAAAAATAGATGACAATCAATTTTCGATGATGGTCAATAGACATAGATTGAAATTGTATAATAAGCCACTTTCTAAAGAAGAGTTCACCCAAAGCTTGTACAGGAAACATATCATGCTTATTGAGGACAATGATTTCCTCTAATTCAAGTAAGTTTTTCTTCCAAAGAGGAAAGAAAAAGAAAAAGAAAAAAGAAAAGAAAAGAAACAAAAGAAAAAAATTATAAAAATGAAAAATTGAAATAAATAAATAAATAAATAAAGTAAAAGACATTACTTCAAGCGAGAAAACAACAATCTCAAGCGAGACAACAACTAGTAGAAAACATGGTAGCGACTTCAACTACAAAAGAGTACAAAATTATTATGGACCAAGCATGCCTTGACTACATAAGTAACATCAATGACTTGCAATCACATCAACACACCACTTAATCTCTCCAAGGTATGTTAAGCATCGAAAGGTAATTACAAACCTCATTATTTTAAATTAGTAGAATCTAGACTACATATTGAGCCATAATTGCCAACCACTAAGCTGTGTTGGTTGTCGAGCCTAATCTTCCAGACCCAGAGATATTATTCAGTTGTGTTTGCACCCCAGGTGTACTATACACTCATTCCCCCTGCCTTGGGGTTTGGGATGTGTGTTGGCCAACAGTTGTGCGTACCCATGGTATTGGGTTTACTGTAGTATTTTCCCATGGTATTTTTCCCCTATAAAAGAAAGCATTGTAACACGGTTGTGTATGGTATTATTGCATTGTAAAAAATATTTGTGATTGCGTGAGAGAGACTAAGAGAGTATGAAGAGGAATTTCAGCGGTTTTGCTACACGTCATGTATCCCTTCATCTTTCTGGACTGTAATAAAAGGACTAGCAATTTATTTGTGGACATAGCCCATCGATTAGGTGAACCATGTTATATCTGTGTCTCTCTGTAATGTGTTTAATGTGTTTTGAATATTGTTTAATGATTTAATTGTATATCTATTATTTCTCTGCGGTCCTATTTTCTAACAATTGGTATCAGAGCCAAAAGGTCTATTTGGTTGGTAAACTCGCAGGAAAGAAGGGGTCCTGGTTCGAGTGGGAGCAATGGTGGAATAAGGAAAGTTTAGGGTCGATAAATTTAATGGCCAAAACTATCAGTTATGGAAGATGCAAATGGAGGACTATCTTTACCAGAAGGATCTGTACATGTCGTTGGGCGGAAAAGCAAAACAACCGGTGGCTATGAAGGATAAAGAATGGGAGGTTCTTGACAGAAAGGCACTGGGAATAATATAGCTATTCTTGGCTTCGTCGGTGGCCTTCAATATTTCGAAAGAAAAAACAACAGAGGGTGTGATGAGCGCATTGAGTAAGCTCTACAAAAAACCCTCAGCTTCTAAGAAGGTATTTTTAATGAAGCGCTTATTTAATATGAAGATGTCAGAAGGTGGATCTATTGCTGACCATTTAAATGAGTTTAATATAGTTACCAGTTAGTTAAGCTCTGTAAAAGTGAAATTTGATGATGAGGTTAGGGCTCTTATAATCTTGTGCTCATTGCCAGAAAGCTGGAATAGCTTGGTCATGGTTGTAAGTAACTCTGTCCCTAGTTCAAACACTCTTAAGTTTGATGATGTTGTTGGTGTTATTCTTAGCGAGGAAATGCGAAGAAAAAGCACAGGTGAGACATAAGGTAATGCGTTGACCATGGAGAGCAGAGGGAGACAAAACGAGAGAGGAAGGATCCCATGAAATCACAACAAGTCTAAAAAGGGAAGATCCAAGTCCAGATTCAGAAAAATAGAGTGCTGGAACTGTGGTAAGAAATGACACCTGAAGAAAGACTGTAGAGCACCAAAGAAGAAAGGTGAGAGGTAGCAAGAGACTACCCAGGAAGCTAATGTAGCAGGTGATGTGTTACAAGATGCTTTGATTCTTGCATTAGATAATACTAGTGATTACTAGGTAGTAGATTCAGCAGCTTCATGTCATGCTACACCCCATAGGAAATTCTTTCATGATTATGTTCAAGGTAATTTTGGGCATGTGCTATTGGGGGATGATGAACCATGTAAAATTGTTGGAAAGGGTAAGGTACGGATTAAGTTAAATAATTGAAAGGACTAGCTGCTAAAGGATGTAAGGCATATTCCTTCTATGAAAAGAAATCTGATCTCAATAGGGTAGTTGGGAGATGGTGGCTATTTGTCTACGTTTGGAGAAACATGGTGGAAGGTCACTAAAGGATAAATGGTAATTGAAAAATGAAATAGGATAGGTACGTTATATTTATGTCCTCATAATACTGATTATTCTATCTCTATAGCTTCCACAGAAACAGGTGCAGCGTTGTGGCATCATAGGCTTGGCTAGATGAGTGAGAAGGGGATGCAGATTCTCCACTCAAGGAAACTACTTCCAGATCTGAAGTAGGTAAGTTTGGAATTCCGTGAGAACTGTGTTTATGGAAAACATAAGAGAGTTATATTTCTCAGGGTTGGGAAACAAAAGAAGAGTGAAAAGTTAGAGCTTGTCCATACAGATGTATGGGGACCAACTCAGGCCCCAATCTCTTGGTGGCTCTCATTATTATGTTACTTTTATTGATGATGCAGCTAGAAAAACTTGGGTTTATTGCATTAGAAAAAAATATGATGTGTTTGATACTTTTAAGAAGTGGAAATCTTTGGCTAAGAATGACACAGGAAAAAGGTTGAAATGTCTTAGATTTGATAATGGAGGCGAGTACTGCAGCAAGGAGTTTGACAGTTACTGTTCACACAATGGGGTTCGCAGAGAGAAGACAGTCCCTGGAACATCACAAGAAAATGGTGTGTTAGAAAGGATGAACATAACGATCATGGAACGTGCAAGGTGTATGAGATTGCATGCAGGGTTGCCCTTACAGTTTTGGGTTGATGCTGTAAACACTGTTGTTTATTTAATAAACAAAGGGCCTTCAATCATTTTGGATGGTGGCATTCCAGAGGAGGCATGGACAGGTAAACAGGTAAAATAATCATTTCTGAGAACTTTTGGTTGTGAAGCATTTGTCCATATTGATAAATATCATAGAACAAATCTTGAGGCTAAATCCAAGAAATATACCTTTATTGGATACGAGGTTGATGATTTTGGTTATCGCTTATGGGATCTTAAAAATAGAAAAATAATTAGGAGTAGAGATGTAGTATTCAATGAAAAGGTCATGTACAAATATCAATTGCATGGAAACAAAGAAGAAAAGGAAAACACAGAGTACATAGTGCTTGATGAAATCAAAGAAAATGAAGTTCCAAAGGCACCAAAAAATCAAGAGCAGCAACAGGTACCTGAAACTCCTACAACTGTAAGAAAGTCTACCAGGTTAAGTAGATCCCCTGAAGGATTCTCTCCTTCACTGTATTATTTATTGATGATTGATTCTGGTGAACCAGAATGTTATGAAGAAGCAATGCAGGTAGAAACTAGAAAAAAGTGGGAGCAAGGCATGGATGAGGAGATGGACTCATTGGTAAGAAACTAGACTTGGGATCTGGTTAACTTGCCTGTAGAAAAAAGGACATTGCAGAATAAATGGGCTTACAAGTTGAAGGAAGAAGATGGAGGCAAGAAGTGGTACAAGGATAGACTTGTTGTAAAGGGGTTTGCACAAAAGAAAGGTATAGAGTTTGATGAAATATTTTATCCTGTTGTTAAAATGACTTCAATTAGAACTATTTTAAGTCTAGTGTCAGTAGAATATTTGCATCTTGAATAGTTAGATGTAAAAACAACCTTTCTCCATGGGAATTTGGAGGAACATATTTATATGCAGAAGCCACAGGGGTATGAGGTCAAAGGTAAGGATAATTTGGTTTGTAGGTTGAAGAAGATCTTGTATGGCTTGAAACAAGCTCCAAGGCAGTGGTATTTAAAATTTGATAAGTTTATGACAGAACAAGGTTATGATAGATGTCATTCTGACCACTGTGTTTATTTCAAGAGGCTAGATAACGAAAGATATATTATCTTGTTATTGTATGTGGATGAGATGCTTGTTGCAGGGTCTAACATGTAGGATATAAATGTGCTCAAAAGAAAAGTAGCTAATTCATTTGCGATGAAGGATTTGGGTGCTGCAAAGCAAATCCTTGGTATAAGAATAACAAGAGACAGGAAAATCGCAAATTGACATTGTCCCAAGGTGAGTACATAGAAAAGGTGTTGCATAGGTTTAGAATGCAGAATGCAAAACCAGTTAGTACACCTTTAGCCATCCATTTAAAACTAAGTAAGGAGATGTGCCCAGAGACACAGGAAGAAATAGACTACATGTCCAAGATTCCCTATTCATCAGCAATTGGAAGCTTGATGTATGCCATGGTGTGCACAAGGCCATATATTGCACATGCAGTGGGAGTTGTGAGAAGGTATATGAATAATCCAGGTAAAGAGCATTGGAAATCAGTATAGTGGATTCTCAGGTATTTGAGAGGTACCACTTCACATGCATTATGTTTTGGAGGTTCAGACACTGTTATACAGGGATATGTTGATGCAGATATGGCTGGTGATAAAGACAGCAGGAGGAGCACCATAGGGTATGTGTTTATTGTGGGTGGAATAGCAGTAAGTTGGATTTAAAAACTGCAACAGGTTGTTGTACTTTCAACAACGGAAGAAAAGTATGTTGCTGCTACAGAGGCTAGTAAGGAGATGATTTGGTTGCAGAGGTTCATGGAAGAATTGGGTAAGAATTAGGAGAATAGTAGGCTGTATAGTGATAGCCAGAGTGCCATTCATCTTGAAAATAAATCAGCCTTTCATTCAAGGACTAAACATATACAACTCAAGTACCACTTCATAAGATATGTTCTAGATGAAGAACTGTTAAAACTGGAAAAGATACATACTAGCCAGAATCCTACAGACATGTTGACAAAGGGTGTAACTGGAGAGAAACTGAGTTCCTGCTCTGTTTCTATTGGCCTTTAAGCATGAAGGTGAAAATAAGAAATTTTCCAAGTCCAAGTTCCAGAGCATAATCCAGCAAGTGCAATAGCGGTGGAGTTATTGTGATCATTCTCCAAGCCTGGAGATCGTTGGTTGTGGAGCCTAATCTTCCAGATACAAGGATATTATTCAGTTGTATTTGTACCCTAGGTGTACTGTACAATCATTCCCCCTGCCTTGGGTTTTGGCATGTGTGTTGGCCAAAATTTATGTGGACCCATGGTATTGGGTTAACTGTAGTATTTTCCCATGGTATTTTTCCCCTATAAAAGAAATCATTGTAACACGGCTATGTATGGTATTATTGCATTGTAAACAATATTTGTGATTGTGTGAGAGAGACTGAGAGAGCGTGAAGAGGAAGTGCAGTGGTTTTGTTGCATTTTGTATCCCTTCATCTTTCTGGACTGTAATAAAAGGACTAGCAATTTCTTTGTGGATGTATCCCATCGCTTGGGTGAACCATGTTATATCTGTGTCTTTCTGTAATGTGTTTAATGTGTTTTGCATCTTGTTTAATGATTTAACTGTATATCTGTTATTGCTCTGCGGTCCTGTTTTCTAACAAGCTGAGGAAAACTCACATTTAGAAAGGGGGAGGTGACATGCATATTAAAATTGAGCTCACAAGAATTTATGGACCAAGACAAAACTTACAGAAGATTCCACAAACAAGTTACTCATAAAATGATATGAAACAATGCAATAAGGAGTTGCAGTTGTATATTGATTTCATTAATCAAAAGTAAAATGGATACAATCTAGATAATTGTTACAATGCAATACAATGGAAATAATAGCCCGGCAATTCGAATCCATGAGAGGAAATTCAAATTGATTAACTCAATCTGACTACATGGCTAACTGGACATGCCTAAATCACCATAGGATCTTACCTAGCTATCTCAAGTTGTATAATCCAGTCTCTCAATCAGTTATAATCAGTTTAAATAGTCTAACTGATGTGGTACATGAGAAAAGGTTCCTTCCCACATGCAACCATGCAAAGACTGGCACTAATTGAACTGGATGATATCTAACTGAATGCAACTGACTCATAACTAGGCTTGACTAGTCACCAATTTCCAACAACTGAAGGAGGTTGGTGTCGTCACTCTCGGATCCTGATTTGTAGGGATTGGTCTAGGAGGTGCCTAAACTAATGCATGCCAGTGTATTCATTGGTAGTTAGCCTCAATCTGTGTTCCCCACACTCTAGTGACTGGTACAGGTGACCCCATTAGGCCCAGTAGACCCAATGGTACTAGTGGACCAAATAATGACTAAATGACTCCTAAGTTAGGCATAATTGACCAGTTTGGACAAGGGAAGATTATAATATTAACACCCCCCTGAATGCTAACTTGGAAACCTGCGGGACCTAGTAACTAAGACCAAAGGTCACCTGTTATGCCTAAAATGCAGAAAGTATCTGCTTAACACAACTAAGGAAATGGGGAAAAACCTCATGGGAAAAATACCCCCCCTCAAACTAAGCGGGTAGAATCAGGATCAAGCTTGTTCTTCTGTGCACAGGTATCCTGGGGCCTGGAATGTGAAAATTTCCATCCAAACTAGATGATTATGTTTGGATGAATATTCCTCTTTTGAAGAATAATAATATGCTAAACTAAATCATAAATATAGACAGCCGCTGGATGAAAACTGGACCCATGTGGAGCAACTGAAATCAACTGATAAGAGAGGAAACATGCTTGAGAATTTGAACCATGTGAGGAACACCCAAGAAACTGATATATTGCATCCTTGAAAATCAAACCATGTGAGGTAAAATCATCCCCAAGTGTTAGGATCAAGTGTCCAGGTGGATGTAGAATGTCTCCCTCTTTACTAGTTCTGTGAGGAGACGAGCATGTGATCAAATACAAAGGTAGAGAAGCCCTGGGACTATGGAGAGCGAATGATTGAAATCCATAATATGATATAGCTTCATAAATAACCAATTATTCACAAAATACAATATCAGCAACCTCATAAGATAAAACTAACATCAAATCCCCAACAACAAGTTTGAAGAAGACTTGCGGTACTTGATTCGTCTCACCAAAATTGATGAGACCAGCTACAAGCATGACTAGAGGCTCTTAGAACTTATAATTCGAACCAAATAATATTATATCAGAATCAAATAAGTTCATATCAGATCCAAATAAGTTCATATCATATCCAAAAGTGTGGAATGCCATCAAATCCCCAGCAGCAATTTTGAAGGAGACTTGCAGTAGTTGATTTTTCACACCAAAATTGGTGAGAGAAGCTACACAAATTACTAAAATATATTGAAACTTAATACATGAACCAAATAATATCATATCATATCATATACAAGAGTGTGCTCCATCAATATGGTAGATGCACAGTTTTCTCCTTCTTCAAAATTCTGAGTATTTGTGCATGCAATCCTGTAGGAATTTGTTGGAAGCTTTAGGTCAACAAGAGTTAATGGAACAATCCTAAAATATGATATTATTTCCAAAATATCCCAAGTATTACTTATCAACATAGCAGAAGCAACATTAGAGGGAGATAAATCAAATTCCTCTTCACTTCCTGAAGCAATCACTGGCAAATTTTGCACAGAATTTAAAAGAGAATCACTGGAGAATGTTTGCATAGAATGGAAGGAGAGTTTTTATTCAATATCAGATATTTGAATGTCTTCTTTTGGTTCATCCATATGATAATATGAGATACAATATATCTCATAAAATTCCAGAGCAGCAGGAGAAGGAGTCAGTGCAAGGAGACTTTCTTCAATTTGAATTGACTGTGTAGAAGATTATGCTTCTTCTTCATCTTGAACAACTTCATTAGGGGAGATATAGGCCGAGATTTTTGAATAAAGAAATATTGTGGTTCTGGGTGTGATATCCATATTTCTATTATGATCCTCATTGTGCTTTCCAAAGGTTCTATCCATTTTTCTCCATAGATCCTTTAGGTATTCAAAAAAACCAATAAGGTAGCACAAGCTTGGAGAAAGGGCTAGACATATTGTTCCAAAATCTCTATCATCATCTTTTAGCCAGTCATTATCATATTCATAAGAATATTTACCAAGTATAATGGAAACCTCATATAGTTCTTGTCTCTTTAGATATGAAATCATCTTTATCTTTCATTTTGAATATCTTGTGGATGGAGTAAGAAGAGGGACTGATAATTTTGAATCCATCTGAATTTATACCTACAATTCACAAAAAACCCAAAGTAAGGTTAAAAAACCTTCACTTTTGGAGTTTGCATCGCACCTGGATTAGTCTATCAAGCAAGCTTGGTTAACAAGGTTGGGCTTCCAGTAATTATGTGGTAAACTCTCTGCTTCTGGTGCAGAGCTGGAATGTTTTGAGTTTTTTTGCTCAAATTGCTTCATAGATCTAGCATGAAACCTGTAAAAGAAGATTTTCCTTGTCTCGTCGAGGCTCCAATACCATATTAAAATTGATCTCACATGAATCTATGTACCAAGACTAAACTTACAGAATATTCCACAAACAATTTACTCAGAAAATGATATGAAACAATGCAATAAGGAGTTGCAGTTGTATATTGTTTTCATTAATCAAAAGTAAAATGGATACAATATGGATAATTGTTACAATGCAATATAATGGCATTAATAGCTTGAAAATTCAAATCCATGAGAGGAAAATTTAATTGATTAACTCAATCTGACTGAATGGCTAACTGGACATGTCTAAATCACCATCAGAGCTTAACTAGTTATCTCCAGTTGTCCAATTTAGTCTCTCAATTAGTTATAATAAGTTAAACTAGTCTATCTGATGTGGTAGGTGAGAAAAGGTGCCTTCCCACATGCAGCCATGCAAATAATGGTGCTAACTGAATTGGAGGACATCTAACTGAATGTAACTGACTCATAAGTAGGCTTGACTAGTCATCAACTAGCAACAACTCAGGGAGGTTGGTGTCGGCACTCCTAGTGGCTCCTAAATTTTAGGGATTGGTCTAGGAGGTGCCTAAACTGATGCATGCAAGTGCAGTCAATGGAAGCTATCCTCAATATGTGTTTGGGACACTCTAGTGACTGGTACATGTGGACCCATTAGGCTAAGTGGACCCAATGG
This sequence comes from Pseudotsuga menziesii, assembly GCA_001517045.1. Taxonomy (NCBI): domain Eukaryota; kingdom Viridiplantae; phylum Streptophyta; class Pinopsida; order Pinales; family Pinaceae; genus Pseudotsuga; species Pseudotsuga menziesii. The sequence continues at coordinate 1,413,092 of LPNX010552378.1, forward strand.
TACTAGTGGACCAAATAATGACTAAATGACTCCTAAGTTAGGAAGAATTGACCAGTTTGGACAAGGAAGGATTATAATCCTAACAATGTAATTCAAATAAGGTTGTTTATCCATAATAAATAATGATTAATAGTTGAAATTAGAAACAATAATTTGGGGTTGCGGAAGATATGTATGAAAGGAAAAATTAGAACATGTGTTTCATACTCCCCCTGCGATCTTGAAGTGGAAACTAATGAAGTGGTGAGGCAGAACAAGGGCAGTTGTATGAGTGTTTTTGTCCTGCATTCATTCGGAACAAAGATAGTAGTAGAGAGAGAAGAGGGTGCAGATGAAGTATGGGAATACATAGACATCCAAGCAACAAATCAAGGGAAGCAAGTGCTCGAGTCAATCAAAGACACAAGTTACACTGAGTTCATCAGTTCATCTATCCAGTTGATTTAAACAGAGTTTCTGTAAAATAGCTGCTAGTTTTAAAAATAACGAACTAGTGGGTCCTTCCCCCAGATATGATAACCTAGAGGTTTTGGAAATCCTTCACACAGTAGGGAAGATGAATTTTATCACCGGTCTAAATTATGACCAGGATGTAGCCCTGGAATTTCCTAAGAAAATTAAAACAAACTAAAGAGGAAGAGTATGTGACAAGGGTAAAAGGGCTACAAATTCATGTAAATGAAGAAAATATATAGAATTACACATGTATTCCAAAAGGATTACATTGTATTAAACATGATAGAGAAAGCACCATCAAAGAAAGACACACGTTCTTTGCATAAGGAAATATGTATGAAGAAGATAAAAATGATGTTAAGAGGGAAACAATGCTAAGACCTTCAGATTAAATCCCAGTCGTCCTTTTGAAATACATCACTTATACTGGGAGACGAAGTTATGTACAGACATTTCACTTTAAAATGTTGTACCTCTTGAGAAGTTGAGGTCACATAAAATCAAACAACAACATAGACATTCATTTTTACTTACTGTGGTCTATGTGGGACATGAGTCGGAAGGTGGTGCAAGGGAAATACGATTCCCTAGAACATCATGGTTTGATTGAATTAATTGTATGCAAGGAACTTACATCCTATATTCCTGAGATTTCCTGTCAATAATTCATACATATTTCTTTTGACGATGTGCAAAGAATGAGGGGAACTCCAAGTTCGACCTCAACCCCTATTATAGGACAAAAATAAAGGAAGGGTTTAAGCATAGAGAAGAATATAGCCACTTAATCAGGGGGCAAAAGGAAAATTGAGTTATAAATAGATGAAAATGGGATTTTCATTGATACCTTGGTTAAGATAAATAATTCTAAGGAATCCTATGTTTAGAAACAACTAGTATCATCATATAAGGCCTACGAGTTCATATGAAAGAGAAGACAACCTAAGAAGGAAGACAAAATCAGGGAAGAAAGAGAGGAGGAATATGAACAGAAGGAAGAAAATGAAGAGGATTATAGGTAATCAAACCTATACCAAGGAGACCCATAATATTACAATATGGAAGAAGAAGGACCTCCTAGGCCTGCATAAGAAAATAGAACAATAGAAGTTAACACATCAAACAAAGAGTTAACACCAACAGAAGAATATTCTTGTCTGGTAGATGCATCATCAGAACTATCCATGGTTAGGGAAGAATATTTGGTAGCACTAAATATTGTAACACATTCCCTTGTATCCACAAAGGTGAGTGGGAGAGTTGCAGAGACTCCGGTCACCTATGAAAAAATTGAAACTTCGAAGATGAAACATGCCTACCAGTAGAAACAATTTGAGAAACATAACCAAGTGTTACATGCAGAATTGGAGAAGGTTAAAGAAATGTTTGTAGAAAAAGATCAACAGATATTTAAATTGGAGACTACCCTAGAACAAACTACCAAACTATATGAGGAAATTTTTGGTTATAGACCCCCTTCCATAATTTATACTGTATAACTCAAAGAAAAGTGGTGTCAGTTCCAACTTCAAAGGTTAAAGAATAGCTTTACATTGGAATTTCCTAGCCTAAAATATTTTGTGGACACTTCACTAGATAACACAGACCTAGAATAATATCAGTTGTGTGGATTCTACCTCCACAACTTGGTAGTGCCTCATTCTTATGACTAGTCATGTAACCCATACATTGGTGATTTCCAATTGAGAGCAATATGTTATTGGATGAACCATGAGATAGAAAGAGCACATGATGTTCACCTATACTAGCCAGAGGAATGGGTGAATGTGTTATAGATTAGAGCATACGCATCTCATCCAGGTACATTGATTAAAAATCATGATTCCATAGAAGCCGATGAGGATTTAGTTCCTATCCTTGAGGAGAAGCAACAGGAGGCTATTGATCATTTTGAAAAAACTAATCATAGTACCCTTGAGGATGTGGAGGAATCCATAAGGGATAGGTAGAAAATAATTTCAGTGGACTTAAAGAAAAGAGAGCCATACTATCTAAATAGGTTGTATGTTTCTTTGTTCAAGGAAAGGATGTACATGGAATATTTACAGAGAAACAAACTAAAATGGATTGGAATGAGGATGTATTAGAATTGAGGTGACATTTATATATTCAAGCAATTACTTATGAATTATGATTGCAGTAAAAGGAGAATGAAGATACAAACTAAACAAAACAAACCACATAGGAAACAGATGAGTGTAGATCAAGAATTTATAGTATCATTGTCATTAATTAATTCCATTGTTACAATAGTTTACATAATGGAAGAATTTGCATGCATTAGGGAGAAATTCGAATCTACCAATTGGATATTACTGTACCTAGATGAATAGCTAACTCATGGTGTCTCAATCAATATTAGAGTCCAATAGATCAACTCCCATATGTCCAACCAACTCATACAATCAGTAATAATTAGTTAACTTAGTCCAACTAAGTGTGGTAGGTGGGAAAAGGCTCCTGAGTCCACATGCATCCATGCATTAGCCATGCATAACTAGCGCTAGCTAACTGATTGTGATCTAACTGAAAGTAACTGGAAGCTAACTAAGACTAACTAGTTCCAACTCCAACTAACTGATGGAGTGTTGGCCACTTTTCCTGACTCGCGTGACCTAGGTTTTGTGCAGCTCGTCAACCCAACAAACACTCGAGATACCGGCCTAAAAGAGCAAGCCCTGTTGGCAATGCCCACAAAGCAGGCGCAGTCTCACCCGAGATATCTCTTCGATGGGTAACCGCCGGAACCATTTTTCCGTGATTGTCGAGGGATTATAGTCCCTTGGCGCGCGGCCAGGGAGCTCGACCAAGTCGCGAGGATGGAGTCATTTCCAACAAACTATAGTGCACACCACACATATATTTCATTAAATACTAACGACACGACATAGATTCGGCCTTAGTACTTGAAACATAACCGAATATAAAGACAAGCTAATAGACAGGTGCAGTATAACAGACGCACAAAAATGATTGCACCGTAAACATGAACTAATATTCAAATGTTGTGCATAATAACCTAATCATGCATTCAGACTCTTATTGATAGTGCATCATTCATTCAACCATAACAGAACTTGCATTATAAGCATAACACATATACACAGGAAATCATCAACACACGAGAGAATTCACGTGGAAACCCATCTGGGAAAAACCACAAGGCGCTCTTCATCTGGCATGAGAAATATACGGGTCCTTCAGCTTGCATTTGATTGCAAACTGTCCTAGATCTAGCTTTCCACTCAGAATATTTTTTTCACTCATGCTCTTTGTCTTATTTCTCCTAATCTATTGCTACCACCTACTAATCCACACACAGCTTGGATTGACCTCTCTAGCATCTGCACCTCTCTAGTAGATCTTCTCTTCTACTGCACTACCTCTAATTGCATCCTGTAGACTTTCAACTACTCTACCACTCAGATCCCACAGCTTCCCTCAGCTCTCTCATAGATCTTCCTTTTACTATCTCACTTAAAGAAACTAATAGTGATCGACTAGCCACCACAGAGTAGTTAACAACAACTACTAATCTAAAAGCAATCTTCTAGCTATTGAAAAACCAACCCTCTCACTATTGAATCCCTTCTATTTATACTATTTTACATGACCACGTAGGGTCGACTGCATACATGCAGTTTGTTAACTGTCACCATCAACTGCCTCTCAGGCTACAATTGTGGCGATCATGACTTGACACGAGGCACTAACGGCCTTACTTACAGCATGCATTCAATCGTGTGGCATCCACCAACTTAAGCTGAATTCCACACCCATGATCATCCTGTCACTTTTGGTCGTTATTCTACACTTGTGCTACTGCTTTATCCTGTGGTATATTCCTTCTGCGTAGTTTCCCTTTTCCACGCAGGTGACCTCTTTTGTGCCTATTCCTTCTTTTGCGCAGCTTCCCTCGTCCACTGTTTCATTTATCCATGCAGGTTTCCTTTCTTGTGCTTGTGCTATGGACTTATTCTTGCACGTTTCTTCACTTGCACTTATTTCCTGCGTGCTTTCCCCAGGACCAGCATGGAGGTTGGTGCCGAGACTCCCAATGGCTCCTAAAATGTAGGGATTGGCCTAGGAGGCACCCAAACTGATGCATGCACATGTATTAAGTGGCAGTTAACCTCTAGCAGTGTTCCCCACACTCTAGTAACTGGTACATGTGGCCCCATTAGGTCAAGTGGACCCAAATAATTAATTAAGGCTCCTAAGTTAAGATAAATAATCTAATAAATAGTATGGTCAAGGGAGGATTAATAATCCTAACACCCCCCCTGAATCCTAACTTGGAAAACTGTGGGCCATGGAAACAAGGCCATAATTCACCAAAATATAAATCTAAAAGACAAGAATTTTTCTTAATACAACTGAGGAAATAGGAAAAAACCTCATGGGAAAACCCCCCCTTCAAAATAAGCAGCAATACAAATTTTGAATAAAAACTTGTGAAATTGTTTGTTGCTATTTGCAGCAGCAAATGCAGTATCTTGGTTCTTCTATGCAGGTGAACCTCTGAATCCAAACAAAATGCTTATGTCAGGAGGAATCTTACTCTTTGGAAGAACAATAATGTACTCAACTGAATCAGAAATATAAACAACTCCACGGTGAAAGCTGGACCCATGTAGAGCAGCTGGAATCAATTGATGAGAGAGAAAAATTTCTTGAGAATTCGAACCATGTGACGAAAACCAAAGAAACTGATATATGGAAGCCTTGAACATCAATCCATGTGAGGTAAAATCATCCCCAAGTGTTAGGAGCAAGTGTCCAGGAGGATGCAGAATGTCTTCCTCTTTACTAGTTCTATGAGGGGATGAGAATGTGACCAAATGTAGAGAAGCCATGGGACTGTGGAGAGCGAATGCTTGAGCTCCATAATATGATATTTCTTCATAAATAACCAATAATTCACAAAATATAATATCAGCAAACTCATAAGAGAGAACTAACATTGAATCCTCAACAACAAAATTTAAGGAGACTTACAGTGCTTGATTTGTCACACCAAAATTGATGAATCCAATTAAAATAAATACTAAAATCTCTTGAATCTTAAAACCTGAACCACATATTATCATATCAGAAAATAAATCAGATCCAAAAAGGTTCATATCTGATCCAAAATTGTGCTCCACCGAGATGGTAGATGCATAATTTTCTCCTTCAAAATTCTGATCTTTGGTGCATGCAATACTGTACGAATTTACTGGAAGCTCTAGATTAATGAGAGTGAATGGATAACTCCTATAATATGATATTATTTCCATAATATCCATGGTATTACTTATCTGCACATCAAAAACATTATTAGATATAGAGAAATCAAATTCCTCTACCTTTTCTGAAACAATCACTGGTAAACTATGCACAAAATTTAAAGAATCACTAGAGAATTTTTGCAAAGCATAGAAGGAGTGTTTTTCTTCAAAAAGATAGATTAAAATGTATTCTTTTGGATCATCCATGTGAGGAGATGAGATATCAAATATCTCATACACTTCTGGAGCAGCAGGAGAAGGAGTCACTCCAAGGAGAGATTCTTCAATTCGAATTGACTGTAGGGAAAATTCTGCTTCTTCTTCATCTTCAACAATTTTATTTTCTATAGGAGAGGGAATGAACTCATCATGCTGGATTTTATCTGAACCTTTCTCAAAATATGGGATTTTAGAGTCATATTTTTACACATAAATCTCGTCACCATCATGTGTTGAGGTCCCAAACATCAACAATTGCCCTGAAATCCCAAATTTTGAAGTGAAATACTGGCCCAGTATTCAGTTTGACAGAGAAAAGTGCAGCACTGCCTTTTCCCTTAAGGCAAGGGGCATTACCTTCTTTAGTAACGCCTATCATATTTTGACAGTAGGAATTACCACCACTTATTCCCCTTATACAAAGCATGGTTCTACCCTGTCACCTCTCTGTCATAGTGGAAGAAAAGCGGTGACCGAGATAAAAAGTGAAAAAGAGAAGTTTCCACAAAGCTTCTCGAAGGAATAATTCATGGTACCCACATCCCTACTCCTGAGAACCACTTGGAATTGAGATCCATCCTTTTGGGATCTCCCTTCCACCTCACCCACCATTTACTCAACCATCCCTATCCTCCCAAGGACTATAAAACCTGGTTCATTCCCATGGTTGAGAGAGAGAAAAGTTATGTTGTTGCATTGAGGTTCTGGACAAATCTAGGGTGAGCATAGAAGGAGAAAGTTGGAGCTTTTGGGGACAAGGAATTGACATGTGAAGGAGCATCACAACACTAAGGTGAAGGTTGTAATCTTTCTTCTTCATCTTTAATGCAAAGTTGGTTCCTTTCTCGTAAAGTATGTTATGTTGTAATCTTGTATTTTACTGTTGGATTCCTTAGTCACTGACATAGAATTGTGGATTATATTCTGGTGATTTTGATCTTGTTTGCTTGTTTCATGTTATTGTGAAGGTAAGTCCGTGAAGATCCATCACCATAGGAAACAACTACATCACTCTATCAAAGGACTTATTCTATATCTCCACAACTTCTAGGGGAAGTATTCCAACTCTGTTGTGACTCATTTGTTCTATATCTAACCATTCAGACTAGAGGAACAACTCTTATCCACAAGAGATGCAATATTCCTGTCACGTCCCCATGCCTCCAACCGGCAAAGGAGACGCGACTCAACCATTAAACCACCCAGGCTAAGAGCCCATGAACATGTACAGGCATAGATAAAATGCTGAAAATGATGCTTAAACAAAATCTCTGATCTAGAATATGCACACAGGATTGTTTATCATGCACATATGCAATTTAATAAACATACACAACTACCATTATGTATCTTGCACAGCGGAATCAATCATGCATTCAAACAAGCACTCATTCAACATGTTCATTTCATTTTAAATAACAGTAAATATAGAATTGCGGAGGTAAAATACACAAGATTACTTATCTTATGAAAGCTTTGTTCCGCAACCAGCTACATCGCTGCAACGTTCCACCCAACCATAGGCCAGCATGCTCCTTAATCTCTCAGCAACGCTGCCACCCCTGAGCTGGGCATGATTCTCCAAGGAATAAGGGAACTAGCAGGCTTACACATAGCCAGGGATGCACAAAACACACAGCCAAGCCAACACAATTGGGTTTATCAGGCCATTAAAGAGCTGGAGAAGGTAGATTGCTAAGCTGGTGAACTCATTACAGAGCCAAGGACACCTACACCAGAACTAGCCTGACCTCTAAGACACACATCCACACCCAACACAAGGAATCAGTCCCTTCTCTGCTACACAGTCCCTCAGGCCCTGCATTCCCTTCCAGTGCTATTCAGGGGTGATGGAGAAGAAGGCCAGCCCTCTAGCTCTGTCTGTGTGGTTCCAGCCACCATGTTTATCAAGCAACTAAGCCAACATCCTTGCTCCTCTCACAGTTCGAAGACCAACCATTGCACACAAGCAACTAAGTCAGCTGTCATAGCCTAAACAAGAAAATGAATTCCTGAGTCATTCTTGGCCCTATCGTGGCCAAAATGACTCTCACTCGAATTTACAATAGCCCCCAAACGTAACAGTAAATACATTCACAACATGGGCAAAACTACAGCCCCGAATCTATTAGTGAGCACAACTCACAGCAGGGAAAAACGACCCAAATAGTCTGTGAGACTGCCAAAAACGTGAATGGCCCTTCAAAGTCAGTCGTGGATGCAATAGCATGGCTCTCAGCTCGCCATGTGCACCCAAAACAGAAGAATACCTGTGCGTGGGTAAACAATCCGACCTAGCAAGGAAAGGAACAAACAATGGAGGCCCTGCGTGAGGAAAAACAGCTCCATTTTTGTCTGTGGATGCACAAACAATAGGAAGGACGCGAATTTGCAATTCATGGGTGAAAAACAACAGCTGAGAGGACGTGAAAATTGGGTGTGCGTGAGTAACAGCAGCAATTTCCTGCGTGAAGGTGAGCAGCAATGGCAAGGACGCGAATTGCAATGCCTGAGCGTTTAGCAACTCGTGGTGGTGAAGATGATGTCTGCGTGAGAGTGATGAACAACCAAAATCGTGGGTAGAGGGTACGTGTGGGTGAGGACTGATAGTCCTGCCACCCCAGCCCCCAAAATCATTAACTGCTTCAACCACCAGCAGTAATTCTTCAATGAGAGTGGTTGGAAATAAAAACAAGGGAATAAGACACATGGGTTTTTCTCCTTTTGTCCAAAGATTTAACAATTTTCCCCCACCCTTATCCTTGAGAAAATCATGCCCCATTCGATTTAGTTTCCGCGACCGTAGCTGGTTGTGTTCATTTTAATTATAGATGCATATTTACATGATGATCAACATAATATATGCCGCATGCCCCGATATACCATCGGTGACAAATTTAAATCCAAAACATAACATAACCGATCAATGGTGGGGCCTTGGCCTTTAACTCCACACCATGATCATTTACAATTTATACATCATATACATCTAATGCAATGGGGTCAAAACCGGGACATTACAATTCCTAACAACAAATATGGCGACTCCACTAAGTAAGAGATTTCATCACAACTGATCTTCCTTGCTCTTCAAACTCTTGTCTGAAATCCAAGCGCCAATATTTCATTGATCAGATCTACTAGCTTATATAATGAGATCTTGGTTTGGTATAACCAGATCTACTTAGATCTGAGTCATTGTTAATTTTTGTACTTCATATTCCTATCAAATTCATTATTTGATGCCAGTTTTACAGTAACTTACTTTCTCTTTTTCGCCATTGTTTTGTTTTGACACTTACAACAAGCACCACCTATGCACAATGGACATTAAGCAGTTCCACTTCCTTTGCATGATAATCATTAAGCGGTGCCACTGCTCTATTACAGTGGATGAGAAGCGGTGTTGAGCCAGAACTGCTATGTCACTAATTCTCTAGAAGCGGTGCTAGGTAGGCCTTCTAGTTGCTTGTCATTTCAAAGCTTTGTGAATTTTTCTTTCTATTCTGTGTGTGTTTGGGATTCTTTTAAGAGATATGAATAGTTATATTCAAAGTCTGGGTGTGGTAAATGCTTGCTTTGTTGAATTCAAAAATGCTAACTTACACTCCTCAGTTTTATTGTTTGTATCCTTGGTTTTCATTTTCGAAAGGAGTGCTTGGAAGTTTAGTTCAATTAGATCTCTTTTTACTGCTTGATCAAACTAAAAAGGAAGACTTGTTTTTTGGTTTTTTCTTTCATTCTTCGTGAGTTTACGGAAGACTTCTTTTTGCTTTTAAAATAAATTTTTTTGTTGAGATTTGGTTTTGCTTAAAGACGAATTATTGGATTCCTGACTAGCCTCATAAGCTTTCAGATCTCCATATTCTTCTTTCTTTTTACACCTTTGTCTCGTCAAAAGAAAAAATATATCATAGTTTTAATTTAGATCTTTCCCTTTTTTGAAGAAAATTGAAAAAGTACTTAGTGTGCCTTTAAGTGTTATTTTTTTTCTTTTTAGGAAAAGAGATCTTGCTTCATTGCTTGCTTTCAAAGATCAGATTAGAAGTGTGTTTCTTGTTTGCATTCTAGGAAATATTTGTTTAGTGAGACTGCTTGGGAAAAAAATTAGTTTTAAGAAAAAATTGAAAAAGAAAACCCTCTCTCCTTCCCATAAGCAAGGCATACTTTGAATGGTAAAGTGAAAAAAATTGCATATCATAATTGCATGGTTTTACATTTCTGTCTACACTCCATGCATTCCCCTAACCGTTCAACTTAAAATTAACTGTAGCTTTAGGTTAAAAATATTAATAACTTGAGTGATAGGTTATAGACGTGTTCCAATGTCATAAAACATAGGAGCTTTCATTTATTTCCTGCACTACAACTCGGGACCTGCGCAGTTCTTCCACATATTGTCGGTATATAGAATGGTATTTCACATACCCTTGAGGTATATTGAAAGGTACTTCACGTACTCGATTGTATATTGAAAGGCCCCTTGTGAATGGTTTTGCATTAGACAACAATACTACGGATTTGCACTCCCATGTACCTTGTGTATATCGGGAGGCCCTTCTAGGATTCCTAAAACCATGTGAGAAAATCCCTTTTGGTCGTCTTCTTGGCACAATACACCAAGAATAACACTTGGGGAGATGACTACGCACGTGCCGTCCAGGTAGTCAAGTATTCAGGTGAGGTACGGTTGATCCTCCTCATTGAGTTTTACTATTGGACCCTGCAGTATAGAGAGAGTCACAAAAACTTGAAAATCCTAGTGAGGAACCGGCTTGTATTAGCCCCTCTTGTCACTTAAGTTTACTTGTGGCCTTTAGCTTTGTGTAGGAGATTTTTTGTGTTATTTTTCTTGAAACCCTAGGTTGGGTTCTAGTGACCTTACAATCTGGATGAGTTTTGGTTGAGACAATCCAGAAGAAACCAGGGCTTGCCACCCAACTTTCCTCCTGTCACAGGGGAGAGCCCAATGGAAGCCATAGATCAAGGTGTTGTAACTGAATCCCATGTGGAAGGAATCCCAATTGTGGAAGGTGGAGAACAATTCACCACTTACACTAATCCCTTGGTTGAACAGCCTCTTGCGGCTTAAACTACCTTTCATTTTCCAATGGAAGGTTGTGCTGATAGTCCTACTAACACAGAGTATGGCCCTAATGCTCCTTTTTGGATAACTTCTATGGGTCAACCCCTTTCCGAATTTGGGGTTACCAGACCTTATTTTGTAAATCCTCCCATAGGTGCTGAAACACGTGAAGAATTGTATAGAAGGTTTCAACCATCTTTTGACCATTGACAAAACATTCATGATAGCCTTGAAAAAATCATTTCTACACCTATTCCACATAAAGAACCCATGTCTGCTCTTTTACCCTATATTTCGAAGCCTTTTCCTTCTGGATATCATTTAATTTCCTCATCTTTGGCTGCTCCTAATGTATCACTGGCTCATGGTGTGACCACTCATGATCCGGGTCAAACCTCCAACCCTACTCCTGCGGTTTCAAATCTTGGGTCTATTACTAGTCCTCCAATATGCTTTGTAGATGGGGGGATATCATCATCTTAAGTGGTATCTATATATTCCAACACTAGGGGGTAACCCCCAGCTCAATTTGTGCCCGTATTTAGTGGATTTAATTCGAGTGTCAGACATACCCCTGCTGTAGGACAACCAACAGTGGTTGTTCCTCCCACCAACACCAATATGGTAAACCCTCTGTCAAGTTCATTTCAACCCTCAACGGTAAAACCTGTTGTTAAACAATATTCTTGGGGCTATGTTTACCGAGGAAATCAACCACATGTAGGAAGTATAAACTGTCAACCTACATATGTAGGGGCTATGTTTCCTGGAATCCCTTACCTTGGAAACATGTTTACGCTGTGGGAGCAACCTAATTGGTCCTACATGCCAGCGATGGTAGGAATACCTATTAATATTGTTGGAGATTCTAGAGGGCCACCTTATGGTGGCCCACCCTTTGGATGACCACCTGGCGGAGGCCCACCTAGAGGAGGCCCACTTGGTGGAGGTCCACCTTATGGAGGACCACTACTCAGAGGACCACCATCAGGAAGACCACCACCTTGAGGTCCACCACTTAGAGGTCCACCTTCCGTAGGTCCACCACCCAGAGGCCCACCCTCGGGAGGTACACAACCTAGAGGTCCACCTTCTGGGGGACCACCACCCGGGGGACCACCACCTGGAGGGACACCACCACTTAGAGGCCCACCACCTGGAGGCCCACCACCTTCAGGTGGCCATCCCCCTGGAGGTCCTTCCCCTTCGAGAGGATCATCTACCTATCGACCAGCCCAACATTACCAGTGTAGCAGTCAACTTATGGTCCTACTGATATGCATATGCCTTATCAATATTACTAGTATGTCGAACCTAATCGTCAACTTCCATTCTTGGAAAATTTGGACTTGCCTGATATATCCAATTTGATTAATGATCCCATTCAGCATAACCCTTCGTGGCTTGCTATTCCATTCAAGTTACCATCAGACATTCTGAAGTTTGATGGGAAGCAGGGAGATGATCGCAAAAATCATGTCATGACATTCCATTTGTGGTTTTCTTCCAACTCCTTGATGGATGACTCTATTCATTTGAGACTCTTTCAGCGAATTTTGACTAGTACGGCCACAAAGTGGTACATTGAACTTCCACAACATTCGTTTGTGGATTTTAGCCCATTGGAAATTATTTTTCTCACACAGTTTCAACTACCCATTCGTTATGAAATGGGTACGGACCTTTTAACTTCGCTTCATTAAAATACTTCCACGCATATTCAGACCATATCTGTGAGTGGAGGAGGTAGAGACGAATCATTAAATCTCCCATCCTAGACCAACTATTAGCTGATTGGTTCACAAAATCCTTGTTGCCTCCTATTGCCCGAGATGTGGCTATGGGTGGTGCTGTTACCAAAGAGTAGGCTATCAGTCGTGCTCAGTATCTAGATTTGGTATATTCCCAATATGGAACTCTGTATGACCTAATTTGTCAATATCCTCGTCCTAGCATGGGCCCTACCAAGCCACCCGCAAAAAATCCTATTGATGGGGTTGTCAGTGCAATCCATCCCTCGTCAGTAGCTAAGCCTACCAAGAAACATAGTACTTCTACTGCTACTACTTCTAATCCTATGGTTTCCGCCGAGGTGAATGCTATCCAAACTACGCAGACACCCGATAACAAGAAGAAAGGTAAATGGAAAAATAAAAAACCTGGAAACAAATAGGTGAATCCCAAGGATACAGCCATGGAGAATTATAATAAAGGAAAGATAAATGCCAAGTACCCCTGCTTGTTGTGTGGTGGTGATCGATTCACAAAGGAGTTCCCTCATCGTGAAGAGATTAGTAAATTTTTGAAGAGTAACCCTACACCAGTGGTGCTAACTGTTCCCTTCCCGTCTCAGCAACAATTGATAGATCACATGTCTAATCATAGGACCTCTAATTCTACATAAGAAATCAGAATGATGTCCTCAAAAACCATTTGACTACTCGTAATCAGACCTGCAACAAACTTGCAGAGAAGAAGGATGAAAATCCTCCTCTTGAGAAAACTCCTCCCGTTAGTTCTTCTTCATCTTCGTCTAATGTCCCTCTTATCATTGAGAAACCAAATCTTGACTTGATTTTGTGCCTGCCTAAGAATACCCTCAGGAAGGTTGTTTTCAATCCCAATGCTCGAGCTGCACATTTATAAAATGTCGTTGAAGACTTGGCTCAGGCATCCTGTGCAATGTCTACCCTGGACGTGCTCCAAAGTTGTCCTACACAGTGCAAGAACTTGTTGACCGATTTAGGATCCTTAGACCCTTACAACACAAATTTGATCCATTTTAATGTGGAGAACTATAAGTCCAGGTTACCCCACCAGCTCATGTTTCAGATCACAATGAGAGTAGTTGGGAGAAAGGTCCATCAAACCGTTTTGGATGAGGGAGCTTCAACCTCAATTTTGTCTATATCCTATTGGAGGGCCATTGATTCTCCTGAACTTACGAAGTCACCTACAACCTTAATATTTTTCGATGGATGAGGTTTCCACCTCATGGTCTGTTTCCATCCCTTTCAGTCGAGCTTGGGGGAAATAATATTTCCATTCAAGTGGAAGTAGTTGATGCCACATTGGATTACAATCTTCTATTAGGGAGAAAATGATTCTATGCTATGACGACTGTCACTTCAACAGTATTTTGAACTCTCTAAATCCCTCATTTGGGGAATATTGTGACCATAGATCAACTTGATTTTTGTTCACTGAATGTTACTACTCCCACCATGAATAACATTCCTATGCTAGGTCAGTCCCCTCCTTGTTATAAGTCGATTGGGGTAGGTATGTTGAAGGATTCAACCACTCCTAGTATGGAAGTGATGACCATGAACATGATTTCCATGACTAGCTATAGTCCTAAAGGAAATAATTTGTTTATTCATCCTCTCTTGGCCCTTATGAAGCACTTTATGATGTTGTTCAATTTTCTTTCGATGTCTAGCCAGACGATCTTCATCTAGTAGCTTCGGATCCTTACCACTTTCCCTACTAAATAGAACCCTCTATTCCCACTCTAGACTATCTCACACATACTTTTCCATCAGACGAATCCATCATGGAGATCATGAGTGTGAATGAACCCTTATGGGAAAATCATCATCATCGATCTTCTTTTCTTCCCAATGCCAGTTCAATAGATTTTGATCTTATATCTCTTATTAGTACTGATATTGTCACTAATCCGCAAATGCCTGTATTGTTGCAAGACACAGATTCTAAAGGAAATATTTGCAACGTCACTAAGACAACACCAATTGACATATCAATCAATCTCGGAACTATTGAGCACGTTCATGTAGGCTATAACTGCTCGACAGAGGAAATTAAAAGTTATAGATCCATTTTCAAAGAATTATGTGATATTTTTCCTAGACGTATCAGGAAATGCCTAGGATTGATCCATCCATTGTTGTACATGATATTAGAACCTATCCCATGACAAAACCTGTCCAACAAAAATTACGTCAAGTCCATCCTAGGAAGGCTACGACTATTAAAGCTTAAGTGGAAAAACTTCTGAAGGCAGGTTTTATTTATCCCGTACCCCTAACGGAATGGGTGTCTAATATTGTCCCTATGGAACAGACGCAGGGCACTATTAGAGTCTATATTTATTTCAAGACTTAAATAAGGCTTGTCCTAAGGACAATTTCCCTACTCCACACATCGATCAGATGATCGATAACTATGCTGGGAGCGTCATCTTTTCTTTTATGGACGGATTTTATGGCTACAATTAGATAGAGATTATACCCATCGATTAGCATAAAATGACATTAATTTTTCCATAGGGAACCTTTTCATATCATAAGTTACCTTTTGGTATGAAAAACACTGGAGCTACATTCCAATGCTCCATGTCCTACGCTTTTCATGATATCAAGTACATCGTGGAGCCGTACCTTATCGATCTCCTTGCTCATTCACAGCAGTGGGAGGACCATCTAGGGAACCTTAGAGACATTTTCCTTAGGTGTCATCATTATAATATTCGGCTTAATCCACACAAATGTGTCTTTTGTGTTGAGACTGGATGTCTTCTTGGATTTTTGGTTTCCAAATATGGCGTCCGGATTAATCCTTTGAAAATTGTTGCTATTCTGGCCTTACCCACCTTGAAAAATATCACCGAGCTCCAAAGTATGCAAGGGAAGGAACAATTTCTTCATCATTTCATATACAGCTTCACAAATAAAACACATGGTTATATGTGTCTTCTGAAGAAGGACACTTTGTTCTTCTAGGATGACCAAGACGAACGAGATTTTGATCATCTGAAACACGCTCTGACCCATTCACCAGTGTTGCACCCCACAGATTATTCAAAAGACTTTCCGTTGTATGTTGTTGCCTCCACTACCACCATTGGAATGGTTCTAGCGTAGGAATATCCCAACAACCAAGAACACATGATATATTACCTAAGTAAGAGTCTCATTGACTCTAAAACTTGTTACTCGCGTGTGGAGAAGTTAGGTCTGGCTACGGTCATTGTTGTACAAAATTTTCATCATTACATTCTACTTCATACCACAACTATACTCGTGGATCAAAACCCCATGTACTACATTATGACTCGTCATGTACTAGGGGAAAAGTATTCCTGTTGGATTGTTATCTTACAGGAATTTGAACTTGAGTTCGCCAAGTGTTGTAAAGGAAAATGTCCTATGGCTAGGGTTTAGGAGGCCATCAATGTACTGGGGTTGAAAGAGAGATGCACAATGTTCAGCAAGCATATAACAGCAAGTTTCAGAGATGAGAAAGATCCACACCTGATTAATTGAAGGCTGGTCCAAGCTTTCTCTTCAATCCTCTTCTTGCTCCTCTCGCTCCAAGAGACCTGCAAAACAAGTTATACCTTCCTCAAACCATTATGACCATATATAAAGAAATGATAATCAAATAAATCTGAAATAATAATCTGAATAACATCATCATATGATCAGAAACAGAGATTCAATCACACATTGAACAATGATTTGGGAAGAAGAAGGGCATCACATCTTTATTAATCTTGAAAACAAGTACAAGTATACCTTCTCTTCAAGTTTGGCACCTCACGAAACCTTGATCTAGTTCTGCTGCTTCTCTTCTCCAAAGAACTCAGCCTCCAAGCTCTGCAACACAAGGGGAAGACCTCCAGGGAAAAGATGTGGGAAAAGAGAGTCCCGATTCCTCCAGCATAACAATGCAGAAATTCAATTCCCCTCTCATGGACCTCCCTACCTCTATTTATATGGGTGAAATAAGGTAGTTCGAAGGTTAGAGAAGTTACAGCAGTTAAGGAAATTAAGTTAAATGAAATAAATAATCTCCAATTAACTTGTGTTTTTATGTTTTAATGTTGAGCAACACATACGCGGGTCTGTAGTATAGCAACCTGCGTATGATACACGAATTAGTATAAAGGCAACCCGCGCATATATGCATACGCGACTTGTAAAACACGAGACTCGCGTATGATACGCAACTATTCCTTAAGGAGAGTCGTGTATACACAAAAAACACATTTTTAAGGGTATTTCTGGGCATTTTCAGACTTTGGTGTCTTCTGGAAAGTTTTAGCTAACTGAAGTACCTTTCCAAGGGTGTAGAAATGAGGTCAAAGGGAGTTACAGAACTCAAGATATGGGTCCTCCAAGATAGGTGTTTTTTCAGTGACTTTCATGAAGTGTCGTCATGGAAGTGTCGACATGCGATGGAATCGTAGGAAAGTGGTCAAAGGCAGAGATGTGTCATTTTGGGCTATAACAGATGCCCCCTAATGTGTGAGGTTAGAGGGGAAGACTATAGCTGAAATGCATTATAAAGGAAACAACTGAGTATGGAGAGAGCAGAGAAACCAAGATCAAAAGGCTCGAGTGAAGGTACCTGTAAGAGAGATAAATGTCAGAAAACTGATCTCTGG